>LR738710.1:687148315-687192704 GCA_902687465.1 Secale cereale | reverse complement strand
GGGGGGCGCCTCGGCACCCCGAGAGCCCCCCGGTGCCCTACTTTGGCAGATATTTAAAGGGTCCCCCGTAACCCTTGAAACATGACTTCTTTTCGCGATCCCATCTCTGTTCCGCCGCCGCCGCCGCTTCCAAGATCGGGAGCACCAGGAGAACTCTTCCCGGCACCCTGCCGGAGGGGAGGATCACCACCGGGAGCTTCTCCACCACCATGGACGCCTCCCGGATGACTCGTGAGTAGTCTCCCTTGGACCATGAGTCCATGACCAGTAGCTATGTGATGTTCCTCCCGTTCTTGTGCTTCACTAATTAGTCCTCGTGAGCTGCCCTACATGATCGAGGCACCTATGTAATCCTTGTGTTGTTGCTATGTTGAGTTTGCTGGGATCCGATGGATTATGAGATTATGTTCAGATTGATCTTGAGTAATATATTTGATTCACCTCTTTTATATTTTAGTTCATAAGTAATTCTTGCATGTTCTCCGTTGTTATTTATTGCTTTGGCCAAGTAGTAGGTAGTGACTCCAAGAGGGAACGTTATGCTCGATTATGGGTTCATGCCCCTCGATGACTAGCTTGAGTGACAGAAACATGAGTCTAGGGGATGTGCTGTTGCCACAAGGGGGAAAACAACGGTGCTTGTGCCCGCGGGTGCAAGGATTGTTTACTTTACACAAAGTTCTTTTAATGCAGTTGTCTGTTGCATTGAGTTTACACTATGGGTGGGACTCGCAACTTAATACCAGCGAGATGTTCTGGATAGATATCTCAAGGTGGATGATTAGTAGTAGATGCAGATGGATTTCGGTCTACTTACTTTGGTGTACCGCCCATGCTTTGAACCTCAACCTTTCTTGCAATGTAGTCAGCATTGGTTTGCGTTTGTGGTCCTGTCAATTGCCCAGCTGTAATTTGTTTACCTCACATAGCTGTTTTATCGTCTTTTGGGAGAGAGACATCACTAGTGAACATCATGTGACTCCGGTCCATATTACTATCATTGATCACATACACTATTTACTTTTCGCTATTTTACTTACTATTGCAAATTACTATCTATCACTACTATCATATTGCTTTTAACCCTTTGTGAACTACAAGGCCGGAGAGATTGACAACCTCTCTGTACTCGTTGGGAGCAAAGTTATTTGTATCTGTGTGCAGGTCCACGTTGATTGCTAATTGCGCCGTTAGCAGTTGACACCTACCTGTTGAACCTAGGAGTCTCTGGGGATTCGATCCTTGGCATCTTTGCTAGGGGAAAACGCTTCTACTTACTGCATATTACACCTTTCACTTGGGGTAATCCAACGAGGGGTTCGAGGCCCATCACTAGGGGGGCGCGCCCCCAGGGCGCCTGGGCACCCTGTGGCCCCCCTCTGGTTGCCCTTTTGCGTGCCTTCGTGATCCGTCTGAAAAATATCTCCCGTCAATTTTCAGGTAATTTGTAGGTATTCTTCTTCAGCAACTCAGCGTCCACTTTTTACTGCTGAATCCTGCGTCTGCTGCTTCGGCATCGGAAGGTTTGCAAACTGTGTAAAATAGACCAAAACAACATAAGAACATCACCGTAACGTGAAATATATCAATGTATAAGGATAAATTATGATACAAAATAGTGATGCATTTTGGACGTATCAGGTTCCCAACCCTAGGCGCAGGGGGAGGCCCAAGGGGGGTGCGCGAGCCCACTAGGGGCTGGTCCCCCTCCCCCTACGGCCCACGGGGCCCTCCGGGATGGGTGGCCCCACCCGGTGGACCCTCGGGACCCTTCCGGTGGTCCCGGTACACTACCGGTGACCCCCGGAACTCTCCCCATGGCCGAAACTGGACTTCCTAGATATCATTCTTTACCTCCGGACCATTCCGGAACTCCTCGTGACATCTGGGATCTCATCCGGGACTCCGAACAACATTCGGGTTACCGTGTGCATATATCTCTACAACCCTAGCATCACCGAACCTTAAGTGTGTAGACCCTACGGGTTCGGGAGACACGTAGACATGACCGAGACGACTCTCCGATCAATAACCAACAACAGGATCTAGATACCCATGTTGGTTCCCACGTGTTCCTCGACGATCTCATCGGATGAACCACGATGTCAAGGATTCACTTAATCCCGTATGCAATTCTTTTTGTCTATCGGTATAGTACTTGCCCGAGATTCGATCGTCGGTATACCGTTACCTAGTTTAATCTCGTCATGGCAAGTCTCTTTACTCCTTCCATAACACATCATCCCGTGACTAACTCCTTAGTCACATTGAGCTCATTATGATGATGTCTTACCGAGTGGGCCCAGAGATACCTCTCCGTCATACGGAGTGACAAATCCCAGTCTCGGTTTGTGCCAACTCAACAGACACTTTCGGAGATACCCGCTGCGTACCTTTGTAGCCACCCAGTTACGTTGTGACGTTTGGCACACCCAAAGCATACCTACGGTATCCGGGACTTGCACAACCTCATGGTCTAAGGAACAGATACTTAACATTGGAAAAGCTTTAGCATTACGAACTACACGATCTTGTGCTAGGCTTAGGATTGGGTCTTGTCCATCACATCATTCTCCTAATGATGTGATCCCGTTATCAATGACATCCAATGTCCATGGCCAGGAAACCGTGACCATCTATTGATCAACGAGCTAGTAACTAGGGGCTTACCAGGGACACGTTGTGGTCTATGTATTCACACATGTATCGCTGTTTCCGTACAATACAATTCAAGCATGAATAACAGACAATTATCATGAACAAGGAAATATAACAATAACCATTTTATTATTGCCTGTAGGGCATATTTCCAACATGACAAGGAGAACGCGGAGCGTGCCGAGCAAGGCCTACCGCCCCTCTTCGATAAATACGGTGACAAGCAGGTCAGGAACTTTGTTAGGGCCCGGTGCGAGGAGGACCCGGTAACAAAGGAGCTCACCACGAATCCGAAGACAAGGGCCCTTGAGCTTGTTCTGGTAAGGAATACACCCCCGCGTAATTAGCTCCATATGGTTGCATTCTAATTAATGAAGTCAAATTTCTAAATTGTTCACATTCCTTCCGCAGGCGACTGAAAGCAGTAGCGCGGGTCGACTCAGAGCACCCCTTGGGACACCACTCTAAATAGGGCGTTGAATGTAATAAAAAAAAGGATAAGCTCAGTAAGCCGTCGTCAGCTGGTCGTGTGGCCGACAAAGGCTTTTCCACAAAATGGTCATCATACTATAACGCTGGTGGGCGAAAGGAGAAAAAGACCAGCTCAAAAAGCCAGGCGCGCGAGGTTCAAGAACTCAAGGCACAAGTGGCGCGGATTCTGGAGATTGTCCAAGAGCAAGTGCAACAACAACTGGGATCGACGCTCACCGGCATTATGCCTACCTTGATTCAGGGGCTGGCGACGTGGATTGCGGGCGGCCAACAGGGGCCGCCCCCGATTCCCAGCTTCACGTCCAGCAACTCGCAGAACGCGCAGGTGGGGCGATTGGTGTCTTCGGCGGAGGCGGCATTGGTGTCTCCGACGCCGGCACGGGCATTGGACCTTAATGCACCCGGGTGTATGCCGGCCGGCACCTCTGCAGCAAGCGGCCCCTCCGTCAATTGCACGCCCGCCGTTGGCGGTGCCTCGACATTAGCCGAGCTCGACGCCATCATCACGGTAACTAATTAAGCCTCTCGACCGAGGACTTCATCTCCTTGCCTTTGACTGGGCATCCCTGACGCCCTACATGTTTTCGCAGGGCGCTGCCGACGTTCCATGCTCTCTCCTGCACTTTGTGAACGACGAGTTGGTCGATGTCGCCAAGGGCAGAATCGTTCAACCGGGCAACCCCATGTTCCACGGTAATCCGATGCCACCCACCGTGTATATGGTTGAACTGGTTCGGGTGCTGCCAGGCTGTGACGAGTTGTTACCTCCGATTCGACCCGCCGAGGCCGACGAAGATGATGTGATGACCCTCAGCGCCTGCCTAAGCTGGCCCTTGATTTGGCCGAAGAGCCAGATTCGTTTGGGGGCGGGGGACACCACCCCAAAGACAACACCGCCAGTCTTGCCGGCGCCAAGCCATGGCAAGACCGCCGCAACGCTGCCGGACATCCCTATGGCACAGGATCCGAACATGCATATGGCATAGGATCCGGACGACGACGACGACAACGACAACGGTACATTTGCCAACGTCGATAAGTACTTTGCCGATCATGGGTACGATGGCGAATTCATGGGGCCTCCTTCTCAAGAACCCAACCCTACAAAAGACGATCGCGATCTAGCTGGTACCGCGAAGAAACCAAGTTGCAACAGGCGTCGTCTGGTGTTCAGTTCTCAGGAGACGCCTCCAGCTGCCGACTTCACCGAGCCTCAGATAGCCGAGGTGCGAAATATTATCAGCCCCAACACACTCAAGAAGGCGGTCTGTGAGCAGAACTCGGTCCCATTACAGGAGAAGAAGAAGGCACGGAAAAGAAAGAGTAACAAGGGTGCGAGCCACCCGGCACCGAGTACGATCCGTGCTCAGGACGGGCCACCTTCACCTAAGGATATAGTGAGGAGGGTGCATGTGGCGGGTAGGCCGATGCTACCGACTAATATGCTCAATGTTGCAACCGGTGCTATGCGGAGTCTGCATGACAGTGTTCTTTCTTTAGAGAAGCGGCGTCTCACAGAGAAGGATGTGGCATACCCGGTTTTCGCGGCCAAGGTGCCAGAGGGTAAGGGCTTTGTGGATAACTCCATCAGGGGTACGATCATCCTGCGGTTTGATGACATCTTCGCTATGTTTAACCTTCATCCGCTGCACTACACCTTCGTTCGGCTATTTTCGCTGAGCATGGAGATGCGGATCATTAGAGACAAGACCCCGGACATCGTGATAGTCGACCCCTTCTACATGCGTGCCAAGCTCTTGGGCAACGCTGGGGACCAGAAGTCGCGAGTTCTTACCTCGAAGGCGTCATTCTGGCAAACCGAGATAAGGATAACTTCCTCGTGCCTTACTTTCCTGAGTAAGTCGTCCCCTCAACCGCCCCGTAACATATGATTTCTTATATTTTGATCGTTTTTCTTTTAACATTCCATGTTTTGTGCAGTGACACACATTGCACACTCATCCTCCTAAGCCTGAAATATTCCATGGCCACGTATTTCGACTCGGACCGTCAGTCGAAGGTAGACTACACAAATGTCAAGAAAGTTCTTGATGATGTTCTCCCCGGCTATGCCAAATCTGGAGGCACCTTCACCAGGACAGTTCGTAAGTACGGCAAGCACGTGTTCGCCCACAATACGACGTTCTGCTGCTTCAAGCAGTCGCCTGGCGGTCAGAAGGGTGCCTACTACGCCATCCATCACATGCGGGCGATCGTACGGGACCATCATCACCTTCTGCTACCAGATAAACTCAAAGATTGGGCCACGAGCTTGTCGGCAATCCATGACGCGGACATCAGACAAGAATTCTTTCGCATCCAGTCGGAGTTTCGGAAATCATCCATCAAGATGTCCTTCGTACCTCGGGGCAGTTTTACCTCAGAAATCAACCGTCCAACAGTGACATAGACACAATGCTACAAATGCAGGCTGACAACGCCCGCGATTTCATGACTTCCACGATAGACGGCGGCTTCATCCACGCTTCGGTCCCTTGAGTTGAATCGAAAGTAGTGATGCTATGTCTAGTTCTGTAACATCGATTGGCTCATGTTGTAATTAAACTTTAATGAACTTGTATGTCTCTTTGGTTTGGACAGTCGTTCAACTTAGATGTAATCGATGCTATTAATGTCTTGCTTTTCTCTTCCGATCCTTTTGTTGCATACTTATATATTGCTTATGTATTGTCTGTGAATTGGTACTAACGTTTCGTTTGGCTAGTGCATAGCTATGCCGTCGTATGTCGTGTGCAAGGGTAAGGTTCCCGGAGTCTACGACGACTGGGAGGAGTTTCGGAGACAGGTTCACCATTTCAGCGGTAACAGTTACAAAGGGTACACCACTAGGGCGGATGCAGAATCTAGATACGCGTGCTGTCTAGCGGGAGAGAGGAGGGAGTGTTGGAGGAACCGGATGAAGACGAGTTTCGTCACGATGATGCTCATCGTGATGACCGCAGCTCTCTTCTATGTGATGGTAGTTTAGATGATCGATATCGACTTGTAATGTGAAGACAAACTCGCTACTCGCGGTCTCGAGACTTGTAATATAATGTTCTATCTTTGTTCGGTCTTTTGAATTCGGAGACTAATATGATGAATTGTATTCGGAGACTAACCTTCTATTGTATTCGATGAATCTGGTGTTGTCTAAATTTTGTCCAATAATATATTTTGTATCCTGCGAAAATATCAGAAAAGAAAAAAAATCCCTAATATTCATACTAGTGGCGCACCACTCAAGATACTAATGGCGCACTGTCCAGATGATACTAATGGCGCATCACCCATCAGTGTGCCATTAGTATGCCAAAGCACATGGGTACATATGGCCCCTTGGGAGGCATACTAATGGCGCACAGATGGACATACTAATGGCGCACTGCCTGGTGCGCCATTAGTGCACCAGATACTAATGGCGCACCAGTGGTGCGCCATTAGTAAAAGATCTAATGGCGTGGTGCTAGTGGCGCACCACTAGTGCGCCATTAGTAGGAAAAAGTGGTGTGCCACTAGCATGCCTTTTCCTAGTAGTGACTTTGGTATCTCCCTGCTAAACTTATAGCAAGGCACACATCAGGTCTGGTACACAACATTGCATACATGATAGATCCTATGGCTGAGGCATATGGAATGACTTTCATTTTCTCTCTATCTTCTGCAGTGGTTGGGCATTGAGTCTTAGGCCATTTTTGGTTTAGCTTTTATAGATGGATTCCGCCGCCGCGCAGCAGAATCTGAACAAAAGGGCGGACCCAGCAGAATCCGATTCCAGAAATCCGCTGCCAAAATCTGAACCAAAGGCGGAAGCAGCGCATGACGTGCTTTCCAAAATCTGATTCCGTTGCGGGCCAAAATCTGAAAAAGTTGTATCAGCTGGTTTGCCAAATGACCTACATCTTTTTCACATCAGATTTTCCACAACAGATTTTTCATAGTTGCTTTTAGAAATCCACAACCGAACCAAACCGGGCCTTTCTCAACTTCACACCTTGTAACACAGGCAATAACCATTTCTTTGACTGATCCATTTTGAACTTCTTCAAAACTTTATCAAGGTATGTGCTTTGTGGAAGTCCAATTAAACGTCTTGATCTATCTAGATCTTGATGCCTAATATATAAGCAGCTTCACCAAGATGCTTGCACCAGTCCATAGATGGATCACTGGAGCTTGCACACTTTATTAGCACCTTTAGGATCGACAAAACCTTCGGGTTGCATCATATACAACTTATCTTTGAGGTATCCATTAAGGAATGCAGTTTTGACATCCATCTGCCAGATTTCATAATCATAAAATGCGACAATTGCTAACATGATTCGGACAGACTTAAGCATCGCTACGGGTGAGAAAGTCTCATCGTAGTCAACTCCTTGAACTTGTCGAAAACCTTTCGCAACAAGTCGAGATTTGTAGACAGTAACATTACCATCGACGTCAGTCTTTCTCTTAAAGATCCATTTATTTTCAATGGCTTGCCGATCATCGAGCAAGTCAACCAAAGTCCATACTTTGTTCTCATACATGGATCCCATCTCAGATTTCATGGCCTCAAGCCATTTTGCGGAATCTGGGCTCATCATCGCTTCCACATAGTTCGTAGGTTCATCATGGTCTAGTAACATGACTTCTAGAACTGGGTTACCGTACCACTCTAGTGCGGAACGTACTCTGGTTGACCTACAAGGTTCAGTAGTAACTTGATCTGAAGATTCATGATCATCGTCATTAGCTTCCTCGCTGATTGGTGTACGAATCACTGGAACTAGTTTCTGTGATGTACTACTTTCTAATTCGGGAGAAGGTACAATTACCTCATCAAGTTCCACTTTCCTCCCACTCACTTCTTTCGAGAGAAACTCCTTCTCTAGAAATGATCCATTCTTAGCAATGAATATCCTGCCGTCGGATCTGTGATAGAAGGTGTACCCAACAGTTTCCTTTGGGTATCCTATGAAGACCCATTTCTCCGACTTGGGCTCGAGCTTATCAGGTTGAAGCTTTTTCACATAAGCATCGCAGCCCCAACCTTTGAGAAACGACAACTTGGGTTTCTTGCCAAACCACAGTTCATAAGGTGTCGTCTCAACGGATTTAGATGGTGCCCTATTTAACGTGAATGCAGCTGTCTCTAAAGCATAACCCCAAAACAATAGTGGTAAATCGGTAAGAGACATCATAGATCACACCATATCTAATAAAGTACGGTTATGACGTTCGGACACACCATTACGTTGTGGTATTCCGTGTAACGTGAGCTGTGAAACTATTCCACATTGTTTCAAATGAAGACCAAACTCGTAACTCAAACATTCGCCTCCACGATCAGATCATAGAAACTTTATTTTCTTGTTACGATGATTCTCTACTTCACTCTGATATTCTTTGAACTTTTCAAATGTTTCGGACTTGTGCTTCATTAAGTAGATATACCCATATCTGCTCAAATCATCAATGAAGGTCAGAAAATAACGATACCTGCCGCGAGCCTCAACACTCATCGGTCCACATACATCAGTATGTATGATTTCCAATAAACCAGTTGCTCGCTCCATTGTTCCGGAGAATGGAGTTTTAGTCATCTTGCCCATGAGGTATGGTTCGCAAGCACCAAGTGATTCATAATCAAGTGATTCCAAAAGTCCATCAACATGGAGTTTCTTCATGCGCTTTACACCAATATGACCTAAACGACAGTGCCTCAAATAAGTTGCACTATCATTATCAACCTTGCATCTTTTGGCTTCAATATTATGAATATGTGTATCACTACAATCGAGATCCAACAAGAATAGACCGCTGTTCAAGGGTGCATGACCATAAAAGACATTACTCATATAAATAGAACAACAATTATTCTTTGATTTAAATGAATAACCGCCTCGCAACAAACAAGATCCAGATATAATGTTCATGCTTAACGTTGGCACAAAATAACAATTATTTAGATCTAAAACTAATCTCGAAGGTAGATGTAGAGGTAGTGTGCCGACGATGATCACATCGACTTTGGAACCATTTCCCACGCGCATCGTCACCTCGTCCTTAGCTAATATTCGTTTAATCCGTAGCCCCTGTTTCGAGTTACAAATATTAGCAACCAAACCAGTATCAAATACCTAGGTGCTACTACGAGCATTATTAAGGTACACATCAATAACATGTATATCAAATATACCTTTGTTCACTTTGCCATCCTTCTTATCCGCCAAATACTTGGGGCAGTTCCGCTTCCAGTGTCCAGTTCCTTTGCAGTAGAAGCACTCAGTTTCAGGCTTGGCTCCAGACTTAAGTTTCTTCGCGGGATTAGCAACTGGCTTGCTATTCTTCTTGAAGTTCGCCTTCTTTCCCTTGTCCTTTTTCTTGAAACTAGTGGTATTGTTGACCATCAACACTTGATGCTCCTTTTTGATTTCTACCTCCGCAGCTTTGAGCATAGCGAAGAGCTCGGGAATTGTCTTCTGCATCCCTTGCATATTATAGTTCATCACGAAGCCTTTATAGCTTGGTGGCAGTGATTGAAGAACTCTATCAATAACACTACGTTCGTCAACTTTGCAACCAAGTTGAGTCATATGATTGTAGTACCCAGACATTATGAGTAAGTGTTCACTGATAGAACTGTTCTCCTCCATCTTGCAGCTATAGAACTTATTGGAGACTTCATATCTCTCAATTCGGGCATTTCCTTGAAATATTAACTTCAACTCTTGGAACATATCATATGCTCCATGACATTCAAAATGTCTTTGAAGTCCCGATTCTAAGCCGTAAAGCATGGCACACTGAACTATCGAGTAGTCATCAGAACGAGCTTGCCAAACGTTCATAACGTCCGGAGTTGCTCCAGCAGCAAGCCTGTCACCTAGCGGTGCTTCCAGGACATAATTCTTCTAAGCAGCTATGAGGATAATCCTCAAGTTACGGACCCAGTCCGTGTAGTTGCTACCATCATCTTTCAACTTAACTTTCTCTAGGAATGCATTAAAATTCAAGGGAACGGTAGCACGGGCCATTGATCTACAATAACATAGATATGCAAAAACTATCAGGACTAAGTTCATGATAAATTAAAGTTCAATTAATCATATTACTAAAGAACTCCCACTTAGATAGACATCCCTCTAGTCATATAAATGATCACGTGATCCAAATCAACTAAACCATGTCCGATCATCACGTGAGATGGAGTAGTTTTCAATGGTGAACATCTTATGTTGATCATATCTACTATATGATTCACGCTCGACCTTCCGGTCTCTAGTGTTCCAAGGCCATGTCTGTACATGCTAGGATCGTCAAGTTTAACCCGAGTATTCTGCATGTGCAAAACTGTCTTACACCCGTTGTATTTGAACGTAGAGCTTATCACACCCGATCATCACGTGGTGTCTCGGCACGACAAACTTTCGCAACGGTGCTTACTCGGGGAGAACACTTGTACCTTGAAATTTTGTAAGGGATCATCTTATAATGTTACCGCTGTACTAAGCAAAATAAGAAGCATAATAAGATAGACATCACATGCAATCAAAATATGTGACATGATATGTCCATCATTATCTTGTGCTTTTGATCTCCATCTCCAAAGCATCGTCATGATCTCCATCGTCACCGGCTTGACACCATGATCTTCATCGTAGCATCGTGGTCATCTCGCCAACTATTGCTACTACTAATATCGCTAACTCATAGTGATAAATAAAGCAATTACATGGCCTTCACAATTCATACAATAAAGAGACAACCATAAGGCTCCTGCCGGTTGCTGATAATTTACAAAACATGATAATCTCATACAATAACGTATAACTCATCACGTCTTAACCATATCATATCACAACATACCCTGCAAAAACAAGTTAGACATCCTCTACTTTGTTGTTGGAAGTTGTACGTGGCTGCTACGGGCTTAGCAAGAACCGTTCTTACCTACGCATACAAAACCACAACGATTTTCCGTCAAGTGTGCTGTTTAACCTTCACAAGGACCGGGCGTAGCCACACTCGATACAACTAAAGTGAGAGACACAGACACTCGCCGGTCACCTTTAAGCAACGAGTGCTCGTAACGGTGAAACCAATCTCGCGTAAGTGTACGCGTAATGTCGGTCCGGGCCACTTCATCTCACAATACCGCCGAATCAAAGTATGACATGCTGGTAAGCAGTATGAATAATATTGCCCACAACTCATTGTGTTCTACTCGTGCATATCATCTATGCATAAACCTGGCTCATGATGCCACTATTGGGGAATGTAGTATTTCAAAAAAATCCTACAATCACGCAAGATCTATCTAGGAGAAGCATAGCAACAAGCGGGGAGGGTGTGTCTACGTACCCTCGTAGACCGAAAGCGGAAGCGTCTAGTGACGCGGTTGATGTAGTCGAATGTCGTCGCGATCCAAGCACCGAATGTACGGCACCTCCGCGTTCAGCACATGTTTAGCTCGATGACGTCCCACGAGCTCTTAATCCAGTTGAGCGTCAAGGGAGAGTTTCTTCAGCACGATGGCGTGGTGACGGTGATGATGAAGCTACCGTCGCAGGGCTTCGCCTAAGCACTGCAATGATATGACCGAGGTGTGTAACTATGGGGAGGGGCACCGCACACGGCTAAAATCAACTTGTGTGTCTATGGGGTGCCCCCTCCCCACGTATATAAAGGAGGGAGGGAGGAGGAGGCGGCCAAGGAGGGGCACGCAAAGAGGAGGAGTCCTATTCCCACTAGGAGTAGGACTCCTCCTTTTCCTAGTAGGAGTAGGAGAGGGGGAAGGAAGGGAGAGGAGGAGAAGGAAAGGAGGGGGTGATACGTCTCTGTCGTATCTATAATTTTTGATCGTTCCATGCCAATATAATACAACTTTCATCTACTTTTGGCAACTTTTTATACTATTTTTGGGACTAACATATTCATCCAGTGCCCAGTGCCAGTTCCTGTTTGTTTCATGTTTTTTGTTTCGTAGAATATCCATATCAAACGGAGTCCAAACAGGATAAAAGCGGACAAAGATTTTTTTTGGAATATATGTGAATTTTGGGAAGTGGAATCAACGTGAGACGATGCCCGACTGGCCCACGAGGGTGAGGGGCACGCCCCAGGGGGTCAGGCGCGCCTTGGGCCCTCGTGGCCCCTCTGTAAGTCGGTTGGTTCCCTTCTTTCGCCGCAAGAAAGCTAATATCCGGATAAAAATTGTGTCACAAATTCAACCCAATCGGAGTTACGGATCTCCGGGAATATACGAAATGGTGAAAGGCCAGAATCTGAGAACGCAGAAACAGAGAGACAAAGAGACAGATCGAATCTTGGAGGGGCTCTCTGTAATGCCCCGGATGTAATACTTTCCCTTTTGGGCATATAATATATCTCCGGCTTCATCTATTCCTTTTTGGGTTCTTTGTCTTTCGGGTTTTCGTCGTTTTGTTGTGTGCGTGTGTGGCATTCATTCACATCATGTAGACATGTGCATCGCATTGCATTTGTGTTGTCGGTTGCATCCGGTTCCACGCGTTCCTTCCCGTTTTCCGTTTCGCGTTCCGGAGCTCCCTCACGTGTCCGTGACGTCCCGTAGGCCTACTTTGTTGTTTGGGCGCGTAACGTTACCGGTGTGGCGCGAGACTTGTCGTGTGTTGTTGTTTTGTTGTGTGTAACCCGCCTCTCAAATCTCGTCGCATTTGGACTCCGTTTGCTATCCCATCAGTTATTCGTGTGGGTCCAAAGTGCCTCCACTTGTGGCCCAGAAACATCCCTCCAGCAGCCCACTACCCTCTCCTAGGCCCATCTAAACTTTCCCCACGATCGGATCCGTCGGATCACGATCGGAGGGCTCCTAAACCTCCAAATCCCTCAAACCCTAAAATCTGCTATTTATAGACCCCTAGGTCTATTTTTGGGCATCTCAAGCTTTCTTCTCCACTTCCCCCCTAAAATTCTGGATCTGGCCATTTCCCTCACTCCACTTGGCAGATCCCCTCGAGCCACCACGTCGATCCACCGAGCCGCCGCTGTTTTTCCTCTCGATCGAAGCGCCTCGGCAGATCAGATCGCTCAGGGTCAACGCGCCCTCGTCGGGCCTCCCGCAGCCGCGCCAGCCTCGAGGGACCACTTCGCCTCGCCCCGCCGTTCGATCGCTCCACCGGATCGGCCCACTCCCGCGCCAGGCATCGACCGCCTCCCTCGCCAGGCTCGATCTGGCCCGGCAGGACCACTTCACCGCCATCGTCGCTGGGCCAGCCAGTCACCCCGCCTCCACTTCGCGCGCCAGCTGGGCTCCCCCCTCGCGCGCCGTCCACCGCAGGCCGCCTCCTTCGCCCCTCCGCAGCCGGGCCGCGCCAACCGTCAGCGTTCCCTCCGCCAGCCTGCACCGAGCGGGCCGCTCGCCTCCCGCGCGCCTCCAGGCCGGCCAGGCCACTCCCTTCGCCGCTCCACCCGCCTGGGCCCGAGCCGCAGGACCGCCGCCCTCCAGGCCGCGGTCCGAAGCCACCGCCGCGCGGGCCGTCGCCAGCACAACCGCCTGGGCTTCCTCTCCTCCAGCCGGGCCGCCGCGCCAGATCCGGGCCCGTTGTGTTTTTTTCTTCAGATCCTGAGGTTGTTTCCCCCCCTCTTTTTCTGCTAAGTCTTTGTTAATTGTTCTGTGATGCATTATTCAAACTGCTCTAGCTTTTTGTGTGGATGTCCGTTTCGCGCAAATAGCATGTCCAGACGTTCGTGGTGATTAGCACTACGTTTTATCTTTTTGTGTCATGCATGTTAGAGATCATCTAGATGCTTGTTTTCCCGTTGCAAGAGTGCATCCCGGTATAATTGCTGCTATGTGATGTTTTTATGACATCTTTGCTATGTGATATCTTTTAGCTCGTTTGTCCGAATGATGCAAATGACATGTCCACGTGTTCGTCTTGCCATGCTCTATATGTTGTATGTGTTAGGTTGCATGATAGATTTATTCTTGCCATGTTTATCATCGTTGCAAAGTGCCATGTGGCTGTGATGTTGTTTCACTTGTTATGAAATGCCATCTTGTTGAGCTCGTTGCTATCGTTGTGTTTATCTCCATGATGCATGCTTGTATGTTTCGGGATCACCATCATGTGTACTTTGATGAGGTGCTTACCACTTGCCATGTTTAGTTTCGACGTGACTTAAACTTGCTCGTTTAGATGCCATGATGAAACTGCTGTTTTAGGACTTTGTGGATTTTCACTAAGTCTGAAATCTGTAATGTTCCGATGCCATGTTTGCGTGATGTTCTAGGACAAACCATGATAGTTTTGGAGTGGATCTTGATTGTTCCTTGTAGTATATATTATTGGCTTTACATTCATGTTCTCACATGCTTATTTAAGTGGCTGTAGCATGTTTAACTTTTGCTCCAAAGTTTCAATAAAATTCTGCTGTCAGAATTTTATTGTCAAGTTCAATATGTCCAAGCTTATTGCTATTGATCCGTGACTCCTTTGAGGGTGCAACTTTGGACTTATTTGCTGTAGGATATGTCTAGTTTATGTTCATGTCCTTTGACATGATGTTTGAGTGCTGTAGCTTAATTATTTTGTGCTCCGAAGTTGCTATGTTGCTGTAATTTTCAGTTTTCGCTCGTTTCTTGTTTCGGGCATAACTTTTAGCCCGTAGCTCCGATTTCAGCGAGTCTTATATGAAACTTGATTGATTTTCTGTGTAGAATCATAATCTCCTATTGTTATCATGTTTTGAGGTGTTTTGCTTGAGTGTTATTTTCCGTGCTCCGTGTACATCCTTAGTGCATCCATCATGCATCCATCATTTTTGAGTGCGCATTGCATCTTGTTGATTCGTGACTTGTGTGATTGTATTGTTTAGAGACGGAAGCTGAGACCGAGTATGAGTACGAGCACGAGGTTACCAACGAGGTTGAGCACGAGGACCCTTCTTACGATCCGAACGACTACACTTCAGGCAAGATGACCGAACCCCGATAACATTACTATCTTTGCCTATTGCTAGTAGTTCCGCTCTATAGTTTTGCCTCGATGCCCATGTCTTTCTTGTCAGCCTCCTACTTGTATCCATCACCATGTTTAACCACCCTACCTATGCAAACCGTTGCTTGGCTAAGTACGCTTCGCTCAGCCCTTCTTATAGCATTGCTAGTTGCAGGTGAAGATCGAAGATGCTTGCTTCATGTTGAAGTTTTGTTGGGTTATATCACACTATATAAATGCTTAAAATGAAATCATCTATATATTGGAAAGGGTGGAAGGCTAAGCCTTTTGCTTGGTGATTTGTTCCACTCATGCCGTTAGGAACCGTTTAAACCGGTGTTATGTTCCTTGATTATGTGTTCCTAACACGGTTGGGGTGTATGGGACCCCCTCGATAAACCGCTAAGTGCTAAGTCTTTTCCAGCAAGTCCCAACATTGGTACTATTGGCCTAATAACTAAATAACTTGCATAGGGAGTTATAAACCCTTTTCCTTAATTCTACAACCCGGGCCAGTGCTCCACATGAGTGTTGGTCCAAACTGGGGGTTACGCGGGGCCACCTCGAGGGAACTCAAGGTCTGGTAAAAACCTGTGGGATCACCCATCCGGTCGTGGCCTGAGACGAGATACACGCGGCTACTATCAGGGTGTCGGCACGCCGGGAGGATTTGCTGGATTAGCCTTACCTTAGTTCGGAGTATCTTGAGCACGGGATTCCGAGAATACTCGGGTCTTCCCACTTTGGAGTTGCGACTCCGCGGATCGTGGGCTTGTAATGGGCCAAGTTGGAACACCCCTGCAGGGTTATGAACTTTCGAAAGCCGTGCCCGCGGTTATGTGGCAGATGGGAGCTTGTTAATATCCGGTTGTAGATAACTTGACACAATGTTTCTAATACACTACCAGCGTGTGTACCGTGACTGTCAATTTCCGAATAGGGATTCGGGAGTTGAACACGGTGGGGTTATGTTTGTTGAGCTTGTAGCTAGGATCACTTCGTGATCACTTCTCGACCGAGGCTTCTCTTCTCGCTCTCTCTCACGTAAGCTAGTTGCTAGTTGCTGCTGCAGACACTTATTCTTTTCTTCAGCCTTATCCTCACCCAAGGCTTAAATAGTCTTGTTACCCGGGAACGGGATTGCTGAGTCCTCTGTGGCTCATAGTTACTTCACCACACCAGATGCAGGTCCAGCTGTGAGCTATCCAGGTGATGGCACCGAGCTAGACTGGGAGTACGACGAGGAGCGTAGTCGATACTATGTTCGTTATCCGGATGATCAGTAGCGGAGACTTCTACTAGGATTCGATCCGACCTGTGGATTTATTTATGTTTGGTATCTTGACATTTGGTTTTGCCCTTAGAGGGTTGTGATGTTCTTATGTATGATGTTTGAGACATGTATTGTATTTGTGTGACGTGGCGAGTGTAAGCCAACTATTTTATGTTTTCCATCCCCATCTTTTATATGAGTTGTGCAAAGATACCAGACTTGCGATCATTCCAGCATGGGGTTAAGTCTCTAAGTCGTGCCTCGACACGTAGGAGATTTAGCTCCATCATGTGCATTACAAGTTAGTATTCAGAGCCTTCTCCGACCTAGGAGCCCCCACTAATTGATCGAATCGTTGACGGTCGAGTCTAGGCACACACTGAAAATATTTTGAGTCCTATATATTATATCGGAGAGTAGGAATTCTTTGCTTCTCATCTCCTTTCTCTCTGGTGAGGACTCCTGACGACTACTCTTGTCTCTTCTATCTTCAAAAATTGCACCAATTTTTTTTTAGGAATCTCGCGAGTATTCTGGGATTGTTTCGATGTTCTTGTGACGAGAATATTGTTCTTGATGCCTCCTGACATTAGGGGTTGTGGCAGTGTCCCGGGGAGTTGAGCTTCGGGGTATTGTCGTCACAAGCTTATCGCGGCAGTACTAAATACTTAAGACGGCCGACATCGAAAATCTCTCCTATACGGCCAGTGGCAAGATAACCCCGACATCACCCAGTACTGGGGAGGTAGTTCGGGAGTATTGCCATAGCTTGGTATAGTGGATGCTTTTCGAAGGTCCGAGGTAAAAAGTTTGCGAGAAAGACTGGTTATGTGTTGAAGGATGGATACACCTGGATGTAGGTTTAGAGTTGATTGCGCGGTGCTTCCCGTGTATCCCCAACACCTGATTGCATTAACTGGAATCTTTCGGAAATTAATAGGTGGGTTTATCCAGTAGATCGTAGGCATTCTTCCAACGAAGGCAGGTTAGTGAGTTCGGGGTTCTACATTGAGTGAAGTGGTATTATGACCGATGTTCCGATCGGGAGTTGCATCTTAAAGGATCCTTGGCTATGCTGATCCGGGGATTGCAAAACCCTTTCGTAACACGTTCATATGCTTTCAGCACAAAGATGTTAGAACGAAGCTCCTATCTTGTGTTTGTTCCCGTCTGTACCTTGTTGTTTTTCTTATTTTACCTTTTGTCCCCTATGTGGCTTCTCGTGAAGATTGATGTTATCATTTAACTGAGAATTTCATTCGTTCCTCTTGTTCGAATGATTTCATTCGTTCCTACTGTTCGAATGATTATTGTGAAGACTTGTTGCAATTCATTCCATTGATTCAGCTTATACCTTCTGTCAATCAATTGCTGATTCGTGGTCATCTCTTTCAGGATGGCTCCGAAAAGGGTTCCCAACGCTAACCCAGAGGGTGAAGAGGTCCTAGATCGTCCTCCTTCTCCTCCTCCTCCGTCTGAGGCTTGGAGAGCGATTATGCAGACTACAGCTCAGAACACCCAGTTGTTGATGCAGATGATGCAGCAGATGCAAGCTAATCAAGCTAATCAGGGTGTTCCAGGGAATCAAGGCAACTTCTTCAACCAGCAGCACCATGCTACTCTCAACCAGTTCTTGGCCAATAATCCAAAAGCTTTCAGTTACTGTGTCGACCCGCTTGATGCTAAAGATTGGTTAACCGACATAAAGAAGCATTTTGAGTGCAGTAACGTGAAGGAAGAGGATTATGTGAAGTTTGCAGCCTTCCAACTCAAAGACCAAGCAGCTGACTGGTGGCAGCAGTACAAAGACTCCAGGCCAGGTCAGGTGATCTCTTGGGAGAATTTCTGCAAGGACTTTCGCTCTCACCACATTCCAACAAGTGTCATCGAGGGTATGCATGAGCAATTCCGCAACCTGAAGCAGGGCTCTATGGCAGTCTATCAGTATAATGTCAAGTTCCAAAACCTCGCCCGCTATGCTAAGCAAGACATTCCTGATGCTAAGAGCAAAATCTACCAGTTCCGTGGAGGTCTCAAAGATGAACTTCAGCTTGCTCTCACTTTGTTCGAGCCCGATGAATTCGACAAGTTCTATAACATGGCTTTGAAACAAGAAGCAGCTCAGCTCAGGATGGAGGCTTCTAAAAAGAGAATTCGAGATGCCGTTCACTCTTCCTCATCGTTTCAGATGGTCTCGAAACAACAGAAATTCTGGCTTCCTCCTCCTCCAGTGATTCGAGCTCCCTACAACAACTCCAACAACTACAAGAACAACGGTGGACGTGGTTTCTCCCACCCACCCAACCCGAGCAACAAGTCGAAGAAGCAGTTTCAGTCTCAAGGCTCCAAGTCAAGTGGTTCTCATTTCCGTCCTCTCTCAGAAGTGACTTGCAACAAATGCACTCAAAAAGGTCACTATGCCAACAGATGTCCGAACCCGAAGCGTCTTCCACCTCCTCCACCTGTGAGTTCAACTATTGTCAGGCATGATCCAAAGTCTGCAGGGGTCAATCTGATGAGTGCAGCGCAAGCGGAGAATTCTTCGGATGTCATTTTGGGTAACCTTCCAGTTAACTCTATCCCTGCTAAAGTGTTGTTTGATTCGGGTGCTTCATGCTCTTTCATGTCTCAACCATTTGCATCCAAGTATAATGTGGACATCAAAAGTTTGCCAAGGGAGTTATCAGTTGTTTCTCCGGGTAGATTGATGCATTCTCGTATATATGCTCCGGATGTTTCTATTCGCATGGGTGATTATCGATTTTTGGCTTCTCCGGTGGTTCTTGGTAATTCCGACATCGACCTCATCCTCGGAATGGATTGGCTTTCTCAGCATGATGCTCACATTGATTGTGCATAGAAGGAAGTCAAGATGACTCATCCTGATGAAGATGTGATTATCTTTGCCTCCAGGGATAACACTATCAGGCTTTTCTCTCTCAATGATAAGGGCGAAATTAATGCCATATCTCAAATTCCGGTGGTGAATGAATATCAAGACGTCTTTCCTGAAGAACTTCCAGGCATGCCTCCACACCGTCAGGTGGAATTCATAATTGAACTCGAGCCGGGTACTGAGCCAGCATGCCGGCGTCTGTACAAGCTCTCTCCAGACGAATTGAAGGAATTGAAGAAGCAGCTTGATAAACAGGAGAGTATGGGTCTCATCAGGCCTAGTACGTCTCCTTGGGGCCGTGGTGTCTTATTTGTCAAGAAGAAAGATGGCACGGAGCGTCTCTGTGTTGACTACCGGCTATTGAACAAGAAGACAATAAAGAACAAGTATCCGCTCCCCAACATCAATGAACTCTTTGAGCAGCTCAAAGGAGCTAAAGTGTTCTCTAAGCTCGACCTCCGAATGGGCTATCACCAAATTCGCATTCGCGAGTAAGACATTCCCAAGACGGCCTTCAAAACGAGCTACGGTTCATACGAGTATACCGTCATGTCTTTTGGTCTCGCCAATGCTCCTCCTACCTTTTCGAGGATGTGCACTACATCTTCAACCCCTATACTGGCGAGTTTGTGCTTGTGTATCTGGATGATATTCTGGTGTTTTCCAAGAATGAAGAAGATCACGAAAAGCACTTATGTCTGGTTCTTGATCGACTCCGTGAGCATAAGTTCTATGCCGAGTTCTCCTAGTGCGAATTTCGGCTCGATAAGGTTTTGTACCTGGGCCATATCATCTCAGCTGACGGTATTGCGGTTAATCCCGAGAAAGTTGAAGCAATTGTCAACTGGGAAGCTCCTCAGAACGTCAAGCAACTCCGCAGTTTTCTGGGTCTTGCCAGCTATTGCAGAAGGTTCGTTGAGAACTTCTCCAAGATTGCCAAGCCTCTTTCCAACTTGCTCCAGAAGAATGTCAAATACTTTTGGTCTCCAGAGTGTGAAGTGGCATTCAAAACTCTCAAAGAAAAACTCGTCTCTGCTCCAGTTCTGACTCCTCCAGATGAGTCCAAGCCCTATGAAGTATTCTGTGATGCTTCTCTTCAAGGTCTTGGCGGTGTGCTTATGCAAGATAAGAGAATTGTGGCATATACTTCTCGTCAGCTCAAGCCAAGTGAGAAGAACTATCCCACACATGATCTCGAGCTAGCAGCTGTGGTACATGCTTTGATTACGTGGAGACACCTGTTGTTGGGCAGAAAAGTCGACATCTTCACTGATCACAAGAGCTTGAAGTACATCTTCACACAGCCGCATCTGAACCTCCGCCAGACTCGTTGGGTTGAAATGATTCAAGAGTATGATCCCAGCATTGAATACACTCCTGGCAAGGCGAATGTGATTGCAGATGCTCTGAGCAGAAAGGCATATTGCAACAGCCTTCTTATCAAGCCGTTCCAGCCTGAGCTTTGTGAAGCATTCAGGAAACTCAACCTCCAAGTTGTTCCGCAGGGTTTTCTTGCAAATCTTCAAATTGCTCCTACCTTGGAAGATCAGGTCCGTGAGGCCCAACTCAGGGATACCATGGTGAAGAAGGTGAAACATGGTATTGCAAAGGGCACTCCAAAGTACAAGTGCTTTCGTGTTGATGAGAGAGATACCTTGTTCTTCGAGGACAGACTCGTTGTTCCCAAAGGTGATCTCAGGAAGCTCATAATGGAAGAAGCACATGATTCTCTCCTTTCCATTCATCCTGGCAGTTCCAAGATGTACCAAGACCTCAAGCAATCTTACTGGTGGACACGCATGAAAAGGGAGATTGCCCAATTCGTGAATGAATGTGATGTTTGCAGAAGAGTGAAAGCAGAACATCAACGTCCAGCCGGTCTTCTCCAACCTCTTCCTATTCCCGAGTGGAAGTTCGACCACATTGAAATGGACTTCGTCACTGGTTTTCCTAAGTCCAAACGAGGGAATGATTCTATCTTCGTGGTGATTGACAAGCTTACCAAAGTCGCTCACTTCCTGCCAGTCAAAGAATCAATCAATGCAGCTCAATTGGCAGAGCTGTACACTTCCAGAATTGTGTCCTTACATGGCATTCCTCAAGTTATCTCCTCAGACCGTGGAAGTTTGTTCACTTCAAGGTTCTGGGACTCCTTTCAGTCCACCATGGGCACTAAGATCAGGTTCAGCACTGCTTTTCACCCTCAGACTAGTGGTCAAGTCGAGCGAGTGAATCAGATTCTAGAAGACATGCTCAGAGCCTGTGTCATATCCTTTGGCATGAAATGGGAAGACTGCCTTCCATTTGCCGAGTTCTCTTACAACAACAGCTTTCTAGCAAGTGCAGGCAAAGCTCCGTTTGAAATCCTCTATGGCAGAAAGTGCCGTACTCCTCTCAACTGGTCGGAAACAGGCGAACGTCAACTTCTTGGCAATGACTTGATCTCAGAAGCCGAAGAAATGTGCAAAGTCATACGTGAGAATCTCAAGGCCGCTCAGTCGCGTTAGAAGAGCTACTATGACGACAAGCATCGTGATTTGGCTTTCAACATTGATGATCACGTTTATCTCCGTGTGTCTCCGATGAAAGGCACCCAAAGATTCGGTATCAAAGGAAAGCTTGCTCCTAGATACGTCGGGCCTTTCAAGATTCTTGGCAAAAGAGGCGATCTAGCCTATCAACTCGAGCTCCCTTCCACCTTCGCCAATGTTCATGATGTGTTCCATGTGTCTCAACTCCGCAAATGCTTCAAGGCACCTGAGCGCATGATTCCGTTTGAAGAGATTGATCTTCAACAAGACCTGTCTTACCGAGAGCATCCCGTTGCTATTCTCGAAGAAACCGAACGCAAGACCCGCAACAAGTCCATCAAATTCTTGAAAGTCAAGTGGTCACATCACACCAACCGAGAAGCTACGTGGGAACGAGAAGATCATCTTTGTTCCGAGTACCCTTCCTTTTTCCAGTCCTAGATCTCGGGACGAGATCTTTTTGTAGTAGAGGAGAGTTTGTAATGCCCCGGATGTAATACTTTCCCTTTTGGGCATATAATATATCTCCGGCTTCATCTATTCCTTTTCGGGTTCTTTGTCTTTCGGGTTTTTGTCGTTTTGTTGTGTGCGTGTGTGGCATTCATTCACATCATGTAGACATGTGCATCGCATTGCATTTGTGTTGTCGGTTGCATCCGGTTCCACGCGTTCCTTCCCGTTTCCCGTTTCGCGTTCTGGAGCTCCCTCACGTGTCCGTGACGTCCCGTAGGCCTACTTTGTTGTTTGGGCGTGTAACGTTACCAGTGTGGCGCGAGACTTGTCGTGTGTTGTTGTTTTGTTGTGTGTAACCCGCCTCTCAAATCTCGTCGCGTTTGGACTCCGTTTGCTATCCCATCAGTTATTCGTGTGGGTCCAAAGTGCCTCCACTTGTGGCCCAGAAACATTCCTCCAGCAGCCCACGACCCTCTCCTAGGCCCATCTAAACTTTCCCCGCGATCGGATCCGTCGGATCGCGATCGGAGGGCTCCTAAACCTCCAAATCCCTCAAACCCTAAAATCTGCTATTTATAGACCCCTAGGTCTATTTTTGGGCATCTCTAGCTTTCTTCTCCACTTCCCCCCTAAAATTCTGGATCTGGCCATTTCCCTCACTCCACTTGGCAGATCCCCTCGAGCCACCACGTCGATCCACCGAGCCGCCGCCGTTTTTCCTCTCGATCGAAGCGCCTCGCCAGATTAGATCGCTCAGGGTCAACGCGCCCTCGTCGGGCCTCCCGCAGCCGTGCCAGCCTCGAGGGACCACTTCGCCTCGCCCCGCCGTTCGATCGCTCCATCGGATCGGCCCACTCCTGCGCCAGGCGTCGACCGCCTCCCTCGCCAGGCTCGATCTGGCCCGGCAGGACCACTTCACCGCCATCGTCGCTGGGCCAGCCAGTCACCCCGCCTCCACTTCGCGCGCCAGCTGGGCTCCCCCCTGGCGCGCCGTCCACCGCAGGCCGCCTCCTTCGCCCCTCCGCAGCCGGGCCGCGCCAACCGTCAGCGTTCCCTCCGCCAGCCTGCACCGAGCGGGCCGCTCGCCTCCCGCGCGCCTCCAGGCTGGCCAGGCCACTCCCTTCGCTGCTCCACCCGCCTGAGCCCGAGCCGCAGGACCACCGCCCTCCAGGCCGCGGGCCGAAGCCACCGCCGCGCGGGCCATCGCCAGCACAGCCGCCTGGCTTCCTCTCCTCCAGCCGGGCCGCCGCGCCAGATCCGGGCCCGTTGTGTTTTTTTCTTCAGATCCTGAGGTTGTTTCCCCCCCTCTTTTTCTGCTAAGTCTCTGTTAATTGTTCTGTGATGCATTATTCAAACTGCTCTAACTTTTTGTGTGGATGTCCGTTTCGCGCAAATAGCATGTCTAGACGTTCCTGGTGATTAGCACTACGTTTTATCTTTTTGTGTCATGCATGTTAGAGATCATCTAGATGCTTGTTTTCCCGTTGCAAGAGTGCATCCCGGTATAATTGCTGCTATGTGATGTTTTTATGACATCTTTGCTATGTGATATCTTTTAGCTCGTTTGTCCGAATGATGCAAATGACATGTCCACGTGTTCGTCTTGCCATGCTCTATATGTTGTATGTGTTAGGTTGCATGATAGATTTATTCTTGCCATGTTTATCATCGTTGCAAAGTGCCATGTGGCTGTGATGTTGTTTCACTTGTTATGAAATGCCATCTTGTTGAGCTCGTTGCTATCGTTGTGTTTATCTCCATGATGCATGCTTGTATGTTTCGGGATCACCATCATGTGTACTTTGATGAGGTGCTTACCACTTGCCATGTTTAGTTTCGACGTGACTTAAACTTGCTCATTTAGATGCCATGATGAAACTGCTGTTTTAGGACTTAGTGGATTTTCACTAAGTCTGAAATCTGTAATGTTCCGATGCCATGTTTGCGTGATGTTCTAGGACAAACCAAGATAGTTTTGGAGTGGATCTTGATTGTTCCTTTAGTATATATCATTGGCTTTCCATTCATGTTCTCACATGCTTATTTAAGTGGCTGTAGCATGTTTAACTTTTGCTCCAAAGTTTCAATAAAATTCTGCTGCCAGAATTTTATTGTCAAGTTCAATATGTCCAAGCTTATTGCTATTGATCCGTGACTCCTTTGAGGGTGCACCTTTGGACTTATTTGCTGTAGGATATGTCTAGTTTATGTTTATGCCCTTTGCCATGATGTTTGAGTGCTGTAGCTTAATTATTTTGTGCTCCGAAGTTGCTATGTTGCTGTAATTTTCAGTTTTCGCTCGTTTCTTGTTTCGGGCATAACTTTTAGCCCGTAGCTCCTATTTCAGCGAGTCTTATATGAAACTTGATTGATTTTCTGTGTAGAATCATAGTCTCCTATTGTTATCATGTTTTGAGGTGTTTTGCTTGAGTGCTATTTTCCGTGCTCCGTGTGCATCCTTAGTGCATCCATCATGCATCCATCATTTTTGAGTGCGCATTGCATCTTGTTGATTCATGCCTTGTGTGGTTGTATTTTTTAGAGCCGGAAGCTGAGACCGAGTATGACTACGAGCATGAGGTTACCAACGAGGTTGAGCACGAGGACCCTTCTTACGATCCGAACGACTACACTTCAGGCAAGATGACCGAACCCCGATAACATTACTATCTTTGCCTATTGCTAGTAGTTCCGCTCTATAGTTTTGCCTCGATGCCCATGTCTTTCTTGTCAGCCTCCTACTTGTATCCATCACCATGTTTAACCACCCTACCTATGCAAACCGTTGCTTGGCTAAGTACGCTTCGCTCAGCCCTTCTTATAGCATTGCTAGTTGCAGGTGAAGATCGAAGATGCTTGCTTCATGTTGAAGTTTTGTTGGGTTATACCACACTATATAAATGCTTAAAATGAAATCATCTATATATTGGCAAGGGTGGAAGGCTAAGCCTTTTGCTTGGTGATTTGTTCCACTCATGCCGTTAGGAACCGTTTAAACCGGTGTTATGTTCCTTGATTATGTGTTCCTAACACGGTTGGGGTGTATGGGACCCCCTCGATAAACCGCTAAGTGCTAAGTCTTTTCCAGCAAGTCCCAACATTGGTACTATTTGCCTAATAACTAAATAACTTGCATAGGGAGTTATAAACCCGTTTCCTTAATTCTACAACCCGGGCCAGTGCTCCACATGAGTGTTGGTCCAAACTGGGGGTTACGCGAGGCCACCTCGAGGGAACTCAAGGTTTGGTAAAAACCTGTGGGATCACCCATCCGGTCGTGGCCTGAGACGAGATACGCGCGGCTACTATCAGGGTGTCGGCATGTCGGGAGGATTTGCTGGATTAGCCTTACCTTAGTTCGGAGTATCTTGAGCACGGGATTCCGAGAATACTCGGGTCTTCCCACTTTGGAGTTGCGACTCCGTGGATCGTGGGCTTGTAATGGGCCAAGTTGGAACACCCCTGCAGGGTTATGAACTTTCGAAAGCCATGCCCGCGGTTATGTGGCAGATGGGAGCTTGTTAATATCCGGTTGTAGATAACTTGACACAATGTTTCTAATACACTACCAGCGTGTGTACCGTGACTGTCAATTTCCGAATAGGGATTCGGGAGTTGAACACGGTGGGGTTATGTTTGTTGAGCTTGTAGTTAGGATCACTTCGTGATCACTTATCGACCGAGGCTTCTCTTCTCGCTCTCTCTCACGTAAGCTAGTTGCTAGTTGCTGCTGCAGACACTTATTCTTTTCTTCAGCCTTATCCTCACCCAAGGCTTAAATAGTCTTGTTACCCGGGAACGGGATTGCTGAGTCCTCTGTGGCTCATAGTTACTTCACCACACCAGATGCAGGTCCAGCTGTGAGCTATCCAGGTGATGGCACCGAGCTAGACTGGGAGTACGACGAGGAGCGTAGTCGATACTATGTTCGTTATCCGGATGATCAGTAGTGGAGACTTCTACTAGGATTCGATCCGACCTGTGGATTTATTTATGTTTGGTATCTTGACATTTGGTTTTGCCCTTAGAGGGTTGTGATGTTCTTATGTATGATGTTTGAGACATGTATTGTATTTGTGTGACGTGGCGAGTGTAAGCCAACTATTTTATGTTTTCCATCCCCATCTTTTACATGAGTTGTGCAAAGATACCAGACTTGCGATCATTCCAGCATGGGGTTAAGTCTCTAAGTCGTGCCTCGACACGTAGGAGATTTAGCTCCATCATGGGCATTACACTCTCGCCCCTCCGCCGCCATCGAGGCCATGGACCAGAGGGGAAACCCTTCTCCCATCTAGGGAGAAGGTCAAGGAAGAAGAAGGAGGGGGCTCTCTCCCCCTCTCTCCCGGTGGCGCCGGAACGCCGCCGGGGCCATCATCGTGTGACGGCGATCTACACCAACACCTCTATCATCTTCATCAACATCTCCATCACCTTCTCCCATCTATCTACAGCGGTCCACTCTCCCGCAACTGGCTATACACTCTACTTGAACATGGTGCTTTATGATTCATATTATTATCCAATGATGTGTTGCCATCCTATGATATATGAGTAGATTTTTGTCGTCCTATCGGTAATTGGTGAATTGCTATGATTGGTTTAAATTGCTTGTGGTTATGTTGCTGTCCTTTGGTGCCCATCATATGAGCACGCGCGTGGATCACACCATAGGGTTTGTTGTATGTTGATAGGACTATGTATTGGAGGGCAAGAGTGATAAAAGCTTCAACCTAGCATAGAAATTGATGCATACGGGATTGAAGGGGAGCAATATATCTTAATGCTATGGTTGGGTTTTACCTTAATGAACGTTAGTAGTTGAGGATGCTTGCTAATAGTTCCAATCATAAGTGCATAGAATTCCAAGTTAGGGATGACATGCTAGCAGTGGCCTCTCCCACATAAAACTTGATATCGGTCTAGTAACGTAGTCAATTGCTTAGGGACAATTTCGCAACTCCTACCACCACTTTTCCACACTCGCTATACTAACTTTATTGCTTCTTTACCTAAATAGCCCCTAGTTTTTATTTACATGCTCTTTATATTCTTGCAAACCTATCCCGTTACACCTACAAAGTACTTCTAGTTTTATACTTGTTCTAGGTAAAGTAAACATTAAGCGTGCGTGGAGTTGTATCGGTGGTCGATAGAACTTGAGGGAATATTTGTTCTACCTTTAGCTCCTCGTTGGGTTCGACACTCTTACTTATCGAAAGCGGCTACAACTGATCCCCTACACTTGTGGGTTATCAAGACCTTTTTCTGGCGCCGTTGCCGGGGAATTATAGCGTGGGGTGAATATTCTCGTGTGTGCTTGTTTGATTTATCACTAAGTAGTTTTTTTGTGCTCTTGTTTTCTATCTTTAGTTATGGGTAGGAAACGCAAAATACCAAAAAAAATAGTGGTACCTACTGAACCAATGGTTGAAGAACCACTCAAAATCTATCACACTATTGAAGCTTTTTACTTGGATCATCTTCGATCCCTATGTGCTCGATCGGGCTGAAACCCCAACTAGCTTAGTTGAGCGCAAATCTTTATATGAGCATGCTTGTTATGTGCGACATTGGATATCTGAAAAAGGGAAACTTTTACTCGATCAAATTCATCGTTTGCAGTGCTATGCTTGGAATTTATGTGAAATATATGATTGTACTTGTTGTTCTAAAGACCCTAAGAAACACCTTGCTTACCAATGTGAGTTTAGTGATAATGGAATCGTATCTTTGTATACTAAGGGGGTTTATAATTACTATGATGTTCAACAAATTGAAGAATTTGTTGCTTTTAGGGGTACTTGTGAAATTGCTTCTTTTATTGAAGAGTGTGATACTACTCTCTACAAATCCGAAAATTTGGCCATACTTAAATATTGCTATGATAATTATGCTTCTAATCCTTATATCAAACCATATATTGAAGACTCCTCCGCTGTCCAAGAAGAGACTAATATTTTGCAGGAGTCTATGGAAGAAGAAATTAGTGACATTGTGAGCTCATTGGATGAAAAATATGAGGAGGAGAGCGAAGAACAAAAGGAGGAAGAGCAGATTGATCACCCGTGCCCACCTTCTAATGAGAGTAACTCTTTATCCCATACATTGTTTAATTTCCCTTCGTGCTTACCGAAGGATGAATGCTATGATGATTGCTATGATCCCTTGGATTCATTTGAAATATCCTTTTTTGATGAACTTGATGCTTGCTATGCTTGTGGCCAAGATGCCAATATGAATTATGCTTATGGAGATGAACTTGCTATAGTTCCTTATGTTATGAATGAAATTGTTGCTATTGCACCCATACATGATAGTCCTATTATCTTTTTCAATTCTCTCGACTACTCTATTTCGGAGAAGTTTGCACTTATTAAAGATTATATTGATGGGTTGCGTTTTACTACTACACATGATGATTTTGATGAGTATAATATGCATGCGCTTGCTGCTCCTACTTGCAATTATTATGAGAGAGGAACTACATCTCCGCCTCTCTATGTTTCCAATACGATAAAATTGCAAGAAACTGTTTATACTATGCATTGGACTTTACTTGATGTGCTTGAATTGTTCTTGTATGACATGCCTATGCATAGGAAGAGAGTTAGACTTCGTTTTTGCATGACACATATCACTTTGTGCTCACTACAAAATGCCAAATCATTGTTAATTAAAATTGGCTTTGATATACCTTGGGATCCGGGTGGATCCATTACTTGAGCACCATATGCCTAGCTTAATGGCTTTAAAAAAGCGCTGCCAGGGAGACAACCCGGAAGTTTTAGAGAGTCATTTATTTCTATTGAGTTCTTTTATAAAGTTTTAAAACAAAAAAATATAGAGGGGAACCTAAATTTTTTCAAAAAGAAAAGTGAAAGTAAGAAGGACGAGCACCGTTGAAATGGGGGAGCTCCTTGAACTCTGTTCATGCCCATGGAAACCTTGCAAATCTTGAATTACAGAAACTTTTCAACAAAAATAATTATCCACTTTTACAATTCCATTGTATTATAAAAATAATGCGCCAAGAGTTTCCTTTAGGATGATTAAACTGCTTGTTGGTTTGTGCGGTGCAAAAACAGAAACTTTGGCTGTAGTGCGCGATTGTACATTTTTTACCGGAACGTCGAAAAGATCTGAAACTTTTTGCAAAGTCTTTCTATACAAATTGTTGATTCTTCCTAATTTGGCCATAATTTTTAGGGTTACAGAAGTATGGTTAATGTTCAGATTACTACAGACTGTCCTATTTTCACATATTGCTGTTGTAGCTTCATTATTTGCATATGTTTGAATTCTTGTTGAAGCCTCCTTGACTTGGGGCCATAGAATTGTGATAGAATACAGTGGGTAATGTTTGTTCATAATTATACAATAATGCTAGAGAAGTACATGATGGGATTTCATTGATCATATGCACTAACCCCGCCACTAAAAGTTCGGTTAAGTTTTGTGTGGATGAAGTGTTCGAAGATCGAGGAGGTCTCGATATGAGGAGAAGGAGGAGAGGAAATATCTCAAGCTTGGGGATGACCAAGGCACCCCAAGTAAATATTCAAGGAGACTCAAGCATCTAAGCTTGGGGCTGCCCCGGAAGGCATCCCATCTTTCTTCAACAAGTATGTGTATGTTTTAGAATTTGTTTCGTTCACATGATATGCGTAAACTCTTGGAGCGTCGTGTGCTTTTTAGTTTTATTTTAATAAATGCACCATGCTGGTATGAGATAGTCATTGGTTGATTTATAGAATGCTTCATGTGCTTCACTTATATCATTTGAGGTTTGGATTCCTGTTTCTCCTCACATAGAAAACCGCCATTTGTAGAATGCTCTTTTGCTTCACTTATATTTTGAAAGAACATGCGGTGCCCCCATGTTTGGTTTTGGTAATTGATGACAATCTCTATGGACTAATGGTTGCCTTGAGTTATTCAGAGTCCATTTGCAAAAGTTGTGTTAGTTTTGGTGTCCTCAAAAGGGCTGCAGCGGTACTACCGCAAATGGGAGCGGTACTACCGCTTGGAGGGGATGCAATTTTTTACTTCCGTGGCCTACTTTCGCTCCGGACCAAAAACTCATCATAAGTCCAGCGGTGGTAGGCACAGACATAATTTTTTAGTACCGCTCGCAAGTAGTAGTATCGCTACCCTTAGCGGTGGTACCGCTACCCCTAGCGGTAGTACCGTGAGGTCAAGAGGTACTACCGCTCCGACGGTTCTTCTGGCCTTTTTGCCTCCTCGCTGTTATGTTCAAAGGGCTACTACCGCTCCTAGGTAGTACCGCTCGGTGCGGGCTGTGAGCATAACTGTTGGATTTTTCCCCACCTATAAAAGGGGGTCTTGTAAGTGCATCTAGTGCCCCTTAGTGATTTTGGTGTATTGAAGACTTACAGGTTAAGGGACTAATGTATTTATGAGTGTACATAGGTCTATAAGTCTATGAGGAGTTTGATATTTACAGAGAAAGTCGACCCCTAAAAATGAAGTTCTTCGACTGAAGACTTTGGATTTCTGAAGACTTTCTGAAGACTTTGAAAGTGAAGAAATTGGTGTGACCTTGAAGACTTGGTACTCATTTGAACAACATGAAGCATGAAGACTTTTGTTTTCGTAGTTTCACTTTCTCTTTCTTGAGTCATAGGAAACACTGTACTATTAAAGGGGGTCGAGGAAATATTAAGGAAAAATTTCCATGTGATGCTCAACTCAAAATCCTACACCTACGAATCCTTCGAGTGCAGCCATTGGAAATCTCATATAGTTCAGTCATATTCTTAAGTGACAGAGACGAAGTTCTTCTGGTCTCTGAGGAATTTGTTCTGACTGAGGAGTTAGGAATTCGCTGCTACTTCTTGAGCTTGCGTTGTATTGCCTCGAAGAGGAAAGGGAGATGCAACACAGTAGCGTAAGTATTTCCCTCAGTTTTTGAGAACCAAGGTATCAATCCAGTAGGAGACTACGCGCGAGTCCCTCGCACCTGCACAAACAAATAAGAACTTCGCAGCCAACGCGGTCAATCCCTTTACGATCACTTATGAAAGTGAGATCTGATAGAGATGATAGTTTGATATTTTTGGTATTTTTGATTATAAGAATAGAAAGTAAAAGCGGATAAAGTAAAGTAGATGTAGATTGATATGTTGAGAATAGACCCGGGGGCCATAGTGTTCTCTAGTGGCTTCTCTCATGATAGCGATATTCTACGACGGGTAAACAAATTACTGTCGAGCAATTGATAGAAAAGCGAATAACTATGAGACTATCTAGGCATGATCATTATATATAGGCATCACGTCCGAGACAAGTAGACCGAAACGATTCTGCATCTACTACTATTACTCCACACATCGATCGCTATCCAGCATGCATCTAGTGTATTAAGTTCATAAGAACAGAGTAACGCCTTAAGCAAGATGACATGATGTATAGGGATAAACTCAAGCAATATGATATAAACCCCATCTTTTTATCCTCGATGGCAACAATACAATACGTGCCTTGCTACCCCTACTGTCACTGGGAAATGACACGCAAGATTGAACCCAAAGCCAAGCACTTCTCCCATTGCAAGAACTATAGATCTAGTAGGCCAAACCAAACTAATAATTCGAAGAGACTTGCAAGGATATTATGATCATACATAAAGAGTTCAGAGAAGAACCAAATATTTCTCATAGATAATCTTGATCATAAACCCACAATTCATCAGATCTCGACAAACACACCGCAAAAAGAGATTACATCGAATAGATCTCCTCGAAGACCGAGGAGAACTTTGTATTGAGATCCAAAGAGAGAGAAGAAGCCATCTAGATACTAGCTATGGACCTGAAGGTCCGTGGTAAACTACTCACAACTCATGGTGAGGCGATGATGATGATGTAGAAGCACTCCGTGGTTGATCCCCCTCCGGCGGAGCTCCAGAACAGGCCCCAAGATGGGATCTCACGAGAACAGAAGGTTACGGTGGTGGAACTAGTGTTTTCTCTCCTCTTCTGATGGTTTCGGGGTACATAGACTTATATAGGAGGAAGGAGGGCACCGGGGGCCAAACGTGGGGTCCACGAGGGAGGGGGTGCGCCCCCACCCTCGTGGGCACCACGTGGCCCCTACTCTGTGGTTCTCAAGTCTCCCGTGCGTGATTTTCTCCAAAAATATCTCTCCCGAAGGCTTCATTCCGTTTGGACTCCGCTTGATATCCCTTTTCGGTAAAACCCTGAAACATGCAAAAAACAGCAATCTGGACTGGGCCTTTGGGTTAGTAGGTTAGTCCCAAAAATAATATAAAAGTGTATGACAAAGCCCATTAAACATCCAAAACATCAGAAATAATAGCATGGAACAATAAAAAATTATAGATACGTTGGAGACGTATCAAGCATCCCCAAGCTTAATTCCTGCTCATCCTCGAGTAGGTAAATGATAAAAACAATTTTTTTGATGTGGAATGCTAACCAACATAGTTTTTCAATGTAATTCTATTAATTGTGGCATGAATGTTCGGATCTGAAAGATTCAAGACAAAAGTATATATTGACATAAGAAATAATAATACTTCAAGCATCTAACAGAGCAATCATGTCTTCTCAAAATACTATGGCTAAAGAAAGTTATCCCTACAGAGTCATATAGTCTGGCTATGCTCCCTCTTCATCACACAAAATATTCATATCATGCACAACCTAGATTTCAGCCAAGCACTTGTTTTCGTACTCTATTCTTTCAAACCTTTCAACTTTCACGCATTACATGAGCGTGAGCCATGGACACAACACTATGGGTGGAATAGAGAGGTGGTTGTGGAGAAGACAAAAAGGAGGGAGATAGTCTCACATCGACTAAGCGTATCAATGGGCTATGGAGATGCCCATCAATAGATATCAATGTGAGTGAGTAGGGATTGCCATTCAACAGATGCACTAGAGCTAAATATGTATGAAAGCTCAACAAAAGAAACTAGTGGGTGTGCATCCAACTTGCTTGCTCACGAAGACCTAGGGCATTTGAGGAGGCCCATCGTTGGAATATACAAGCCAAGTTCTATAATGAAAATTCCCACTAGTATATGAAAGTGACTAAACATGAGACTCTCTATCATGAAGAACATGGTGCTACTTTGAAGCACAAGTGTGGAAAAATATTGTAGCAATTGTCCCTTTTTTTGGCCCTTTTTTTTTCTTTGGCCTTTCTTTTCTTTTTTTTTGTGGAGGGGCTTTATTGATTTAGCCTTTCCTCACATGGGTCAATGCTCTAATAATGATGATCATCACACTTTCATTGAATTACAACTCGATATTACAAGTCGATACAAGAACAAGTATGACTCTATATGAATGCCTCCGGCGGTGTACCGGGATGTGCAATGAATCAAGAGTGACATGTATGAACAATTATGCATGGTGGCCTTGCCACAAATACGATGTGAACTACATGATCATGCATAGTAATATGACAATATGATGCGTGTCATATGAACGAAACGATGGAAATTTGCATGGCAATATATCTCGGAATGGCTCTGGAAATGCCATGATAGGTAGGTATGGTGGCTGTTTTGAGGAATAATATGGTGGCTGTTTTGAGGAAGGATATATAGTGGGTGTATGGTACTGGCGAAAGTTGTGCGGTACAAGAGAGGCTAACAATGGTGGAAGGGTGAGAGTGCGTATAATCCATGGACTCAGCATTAGTCATAAGAACTCATATACTTATTGCAAAAATCTACGAGTCATCAAAACAAAGCAATCAACGCATGCTCCTAGGGGGGAGGTTGGTAGGAGTTAACCATCGCGCGCCCCCGACCTCCACACAAAGGTTGACACTTTACAAATACCTCATGCTCTAACTTTGTCACATAGCGGTTCACCATATGTGCATGCTGCGGGAATCACTAACCTTAACACAAGCATTTCTCAATTTCATAATAACTCCACTAGCATGACTCTAATATCACTATCCTCATATCTCAAAACATTTATCAAGCATCCAACTTCTCATCATATTCAATGCACTTAGTGTGAAAGTTTTTACTACATTGATATTGGATGTCTATCATGTGAAGAATAGTTTTATAGTCTAAACACATTACCATGCTGTTTTAATAGACTCTCAAATAGATATAAGTGAAGCATGAGAGTTCAACAATTTCTTCAAAATATTATCACCACCGTGCTCTAAAAGATATAAGTGAAGCACTAGAGCAAAAACTATTCAACTCAAAAGATATAAGTGAAGCACATAGAGTGTTCTAACAATTCCTAGGCCATATTTAACTCTCTCAAATAGGTGTTTCCAGCAAGGATAATTGTGGAAAACTAACAAGCAAAGACTCAAATTATACAAGACGCTCCAAGCAAAACACATATCATGTGGTGAATAAAAATATAGCTCTGAGTATAGCTACCGATGGATGAAGACGAAAGAGGGGATGCCTTCCCGGGGCATCCCCAAGCTTAGGCTTTTGTTTGTCCTTGAATTTTACCTTGGGGTGCCATGGGCATCCCCAAGCTTAGGATCTTGCCACTCTTTGTTCCATAGTCCATCAAAGCAATACTCAAAACTTGAAAACTTCACAACACAAAACTTAGACAAAAATCTCGTGAGCTCCGTTAGTATAAGAAAGCAAACCACTACTCAAAGGTACTGCAATGAATTCATTCTTTGTTTAAAATTTGTGTTAAATGTACTATTTTCCAACTTCTCTATGGTTCATACCTCCCAATATTACTCATAAATGCATTGAAATAAGCAAACAACACACGAAAAACAGAATCTGTCAAAAACAGAACAGTCTGTAGTAATCTGCAGGTTTCGCATACTTCTGTAACTCCAAAAAATTCAAACTAAATTGTTGAACATGAGGAATTTGTCTATTAATCATCTGCAAAAAGAATCAACTAAATATCATGCTCCAGTAAAATCTGATGACCATTCTAGCGAGTGCTAATGATTCTGTTTTTCACATCAAGATCACATAAACTTCACACAAGTCTTCCCAAATGTTCTACTTGGCACAAACGCTAAACAAAACACAAAACCACATCTAAACAGAAGCTAGATGCAATATTTATTCCTAAACAGAAGCAAAAACAAATAAACTAAAATAAAGTTGGGTTGCCTCCCAACAAGCGCTATCGTTTAACGCCCCTAGCTAGGCATGATTATTTCAATGACGCTCGCATAAAAGATAAGAATTGAAACACAACGGGAGCATCATGAAGAATATGACTAGCACATTTAAGTCTAACCCACTTCCTATGCATAGGGATTTTGTAAGCAAACAACTTATGCGAACGATAATCAACTAGCATAGGAAGGGAGAACGAGGATAACTTCAAGATTTTAAGCACATAGAGAGGAAACTTGATATTATTACAACTCCTACAAGCATATGTTCCTCCCTCATAATAATTTTCAGTAGCATCATGAATGAATTCAACAATATTACCATCACATATAACATTCTTTTCATGATCTACTTGCATAGAAATTTTACTACTCTCCACATAAGCAAAATTCTTCTCATTCATAGTAGTGGGAGCAAACTCAACAAAATAACTATCATGTGAAGCATAATCCAATTGAAAACTAAAATCATGATGACAAGTTTCGTGGTTATCACTATTCTTAATAGCATACAAGTCATCACAATAATCATCATAGATAGCAACTTTGTTCTCATAATCAATTGGAACCTCTTCCGTAATAGTGGATTCATCACTAAATAAAGTCATGACCTCTCCAAATCCACTCTCATCAATATAATCATCATAAATAGGAGGCATGATTTTCATCATAATAAATTTGCACATCAAAACTTGGGGACTAAAAATATCATCTTCATCAAACATAGCTTTCCCAAGCTTGTGGCTTTGCATATCATTAGCATCATGGATATTCAAAGGATTCACACTAACAACATTGCTATCATGCTCATTATGCACATATTGTATGCCAAGCATTCTATGTAATTCTTCTTCTAGTACTTGAGCACAATTATCCTTCCCATCATTTTCACGAAAGATATTAAAAAGATGAAGCATATGAGGTAACCTTAATTCCATTTTTTGTAGTTTTCTTTTATAAACTAAACAAGTGATAAAACAAGAAACTAAAAGATTCGATTGCAAGATCTAAAGATATACCTTCAAGCACTAACCTCACCGGCAACGGCGCCAGAAATTCTTCTTGCTACTTCTCGAGCTTGCGTTGTATTCCCTCAAAGAGGAAAGGGAGATGCAACACCGTAGCATAAGTATTTCCCTCAATTTTTGAGAACCAAGGTAACAATCCAGTAGGAGACCACGCGCGAGTCCCTCGCACCTGCACAAACAAATAAGAACTCCGCAACCAACGCGATAAGGGGTTGTCAATCCCTTTACGGTCACTTACGAAAGTGAGATCTGATAGAGATGATAGTTTGATATTTTTGGTATTTTTTATTATAAGAACAGAAAGTAAAAGCGGAAAAAGTAAAGTAGATGTAGATTGATATGTTGAGAATAGACCCGGGGGCCATAGTGTTCTCTAGTGGCTTCTCTCATGATAGCGATATTCTACGGCGGGTAAACAAATTACTGTCGAGCAATTGATAGAAAAGCGAATAATTATGAGACTATCTAGGCATGATCATTATATATAGGCATCACGTCCGAGACAAGTAGACCGAAACGATTCTGCATCTACTACTATTACTCCACACATCGACCGCTATCCAGCATGCATGTAATGTATTGAGTTCATAAGAACAGAGTAACGCCTTAAGCAAGATGACATGATGTAGAGGGATAAACTCAAGCAATATGATATAAACCGCATCTTTTTATCCTTGATGGAAACAATACAATACATGCCTTGCTGTCCCTACTGTCACTGGGAAAGGACACCGCAAGATTGAACCCAAAGCCAAGCACTTCTCCCATTGCAAGAGCTATAGATCTAGTAGGCCAAACCAAACCAATAATTCGAAGAGACTTGCAAGGATATTATAATCATACATAAATAGTTCAGAGAAGAACCAAATATTTCTCATAGATAATCTTAATCATAAACCCACAATTCATCAGATCTCGACAAACACACCGCAAAAAGAGATTACATCGAATAAATCTCCTTGAAGACCGAGGAGAACTTTGTATTGAGATCCAAAGAGAGAGAAGAAGCCATCTAGATACTAGCTATGGACCCGAAGGTCTATGGTAAACTACTCATAACTCATGGTGAGGCGATGATGATGATGATGTAGAAGCACTCTGTGGTAGATCCCCCCTCCGGCGGAGCTCCGGAACAAGCCCCAAGATGGGATCTCATGGGAACAGAAGGTTACGGTGGTGGAACTCGGATTTTCTCTCCTCTTCTAATGGTTTCGGGGTACGTAGGCTTATATAGAAGGAAGGAGGGCACCGGGGCCAAACGTGGGGCCCACGAGGCAGGGGGCGCACCCTAGGGGGGGCTACCCTCGTGGGCACCACGTGGCCCCTATTCCGTGGTTCTCAAGTCTCCCGTGCGTGATTTTCTCCAAAAATATCTCTCTCGAAGGTTTCATTCTGTTTGGACTCCTTTTGATATCCCTTTTCTGTAAAACCCTGAAACAGGCAAAAAACAACAATCTGGAATGGGCCTTTGGGTTAGTAGGTTAGTCCCAAAAATAATATAAAAGTGTATGACAAAGCCCATTAAACTTCCAAAACATCATAAATAATAGCATGGAACAATAAAAATATTATAGATACGTTGGAGACGTATCATTCGCCAGTGCGGATTTCCTACAAGTGAGGACCATGATAGCCCTGAGGAATTTGATACTCAAATTTCCGACCGTTGTCGTGCTATGCGGCAGCTGTCCCAAAATATCTACCTACCTAACGGTCATATCATTAAAGGCATTTGTGTCTTATCATGTCGGGCTACTCCCTAGGCTATAAATAGCCGCCCCCTACAACCACTAGCTGGTTGGCTGCTCCGAGAGAAACTAACACTTGTCATTTGAGAGCAACCCATCCTGTCGTGGAATTAGCACGACAGATGTCCGGTTTAACGGACTTAGTGATGGAACCATTGCACGGGTTAGCTTGAAGGGGTTAAAAGCACACAAAGGACACAAAGGGTTTATACTAGTTCGGCCCCTTCGATGAAGGTAAAAGCCTACGTCTAGTTTGGTTTGGTATTGCTTGGGCGTCGATGAACAGGGAGCGGATTGCTTGCCTGTGTCTCAATGGGTTGTCTCTTGTCCTTGAACCGCCGCCGGGTCGTCCCTTTATATAGGAGGTAACGCCCGGTCCGGTTTACAGAGTCCCGAGGCCGGTTCATAATCGTGTCCGCCTCGGTCTCTGCTGTTTCCTTCCTTGTGTTTCAAGTTACATGATAAGACGGTTTACAAAACATAACTCTACACATGGGCCCTAAGCCTTCATGGGCTGTAATCTCTACTGAGCTTACAATTACATAACTATATCACTATAATCCGGTTTACCCTAGCCGGTTTACTCCTGCTAGTAATATCCCTGACATTAGGCCCCAGAATGATTTGAACTTGTTCATGTCAGTCTTCTAAATCTTGCATAACCTTCTTTCTTGTATCTTCTTGGTTTTTGTAAACCGTCTATGACGTCATCCTTGAAAATCATTTAATTCGATCGTGTCATCACTTCCGTATTTATCGCACGCAGCTGTTTGTTACCTTTGTTTAAAGGTCATCTCGAAAATCGAGGCGACAGAAGAATCTTTATCCAATCTCTGTCTTCCTCAAATCCCGCGCTTGCCATTTCGTCTTTCGGCCTCTATAAATACCGCCGCATCTCTGCCTTTCTTCCTCCGTTCGTCTTCTTCCTCCATCGCCCGAAGCTTCTCCGCCGCGCTCGAGCTCGTCGCCGTCGTCGACCAGGCCGCTGCATCAACCTGAATCGCATCCAGAGCCATTCCGCCGCCGTCTCTTTCTGTCTCAGGTACTCCTCTTCTCTCGCCACTGTTCCGCAATCTAGGGTTCTTCCATGTTTTCCGCCATTAGACCTCAAAGCTTCGGCTGTTTGTCCTATACGCCATGCTCGTAGTAGATTCAACCTTAGATTTGTTTCGAAACTTGCTCCTGCTCCTTAACTTTATGCTTAGATCTCTATTTCTCAGTTCACCCTTAGATTCATTTGATCTGTAGAAGACCCCCGCAGTTCTTCTGTGATAAACCTGCGTAAATTTCCCCTTTTTCTTACTGCTCAGATCTTTTTTACCTTAGCTTTCTGTAGAAACCTGTTTCTTCATCCTCATAGATCTGTAAGATATTCGCCGGTTTAGTCAATCATGCATTGTTTCTGCAACGTATCAACCATGAACAACGACAGTTTAGCTTCTTTTCTTTTTTGTTGTCATAAACCGGTAGCAGCTCGTTTCTCGCTTGCTTCTGGATTGTTAATGCCATTAGTCCCTTGTCTAAACCGTCGTTATGATTTTGCATATGTGATCCGGTTTATGCTTCTGTACTTGATCCGGATTTTATACTTCACCTTTTCAGCACTTTCCTTCTGCTAATATGTCTGCCAAGCAATTCGTTTCTTGTGACTGGGTTCCTTCTGTCATTACAGAAGAAGACTTAGTTAATGCCGCTGCAATTGGCACTCTGGGCCCTCAAGCAGTTCTAAAATGGCGGGCCCCAGGAAATGAATGCCCCCTACTCCCAAAGAAGGAGAAGTTATTGTTTTCTTTGACCATATGGTCCGGGGCTTTAGTCCTCCCGGTTCAAAGTTCTTTCGGGACGTGCTTGCCGCTTTCCAGCTTCATCCTCAGGACATAGGTCCAAATTCCATATCAAACATCTGCGATTTCCAAGTTTTCTCCGAGGTGTATCTTCAAGAGGAGCCATCCGTTGACTTGTTCCGGGATTTCTTCCATTTGAACCGGCGAACTGAGTTTACTGGCGGACCTCATCAAGAACTGGGTGGGGTTAGCATTCAAAAGAGAAGAGACGCGGTTTTTCCTCACGCTGCTCTCCATACACACCCCAAGGATTGGAACAAATCTTGGTTCTATTGCCACGATACTTCACCTGAAGGAGAGAACCCTCTGCCGGGTTACCGCGAACACCGTCTTCCTGAAGATCATCCACTACCGCAGCGTCTTAGCTCCTAAGAACAGCCCTGGTTCGCCTCTCAACTCGCCAAACTCAAAGCCTTTATGGCCAACGGATTGACTGGAGTTGATTTTATGCGTTGCTGGCTTGCCTGGAGTATCCTCCCTCTGAGCCGGCGCTCCAGTTTGATGTATCAGTATACCGGAAAGCCGGATGATCCTCAGCGGTTTACTGACGTAGTACTTCCTGAAAAGGAAGTTATTGAATCTGCCAAGAAAATGCTCAACATTTCTTTAGAGGAATGTAGCAAAACTGGATTGGCTCCATATTATAAGAGGAACAAACTGCCAGCGGTAAGCCTTAATCTCTTCTGTCTGTTTCTAATCCGTCCATTTAAATTATCTTTCATTTATCTTTCCTCTTGTATACAGGCCGACGATCCTTTTTGGAAAAGGAAACCTCAGGACAAGTCAGGAAAACAGCCACGCCGGAAAACCTGTGCTCTTAAGAAGAAAAAGGTAGCTGCTGGCTCCAGTTCACATGTTGAAGAAGATGATCCGGACTCTGAGGTATGAGTTAATCCTGATGTGCTTTGATCCCTTTTATCCAGATTTATGTTAACGGCGTCTTTTCACAGGATTTGGTTGAAGCTGATAAAGCGGCCGAAACTGAGGTAATCACTCTTTCTTCAGATTCTGAATCGTCGGTGCCCAAGATCCGTAAGGCATCTCGGAAATACCCTTTTTCTCATCCTTACGCTCAATTGGACCCCAATTTTCTTTTGAAGAAGCAGCAACATGAAGCCCGCCGGACTACACGCCATAGTGGCCATGTAGTCGAGTCGTCCGGAATATCTCTTACTCCGGCTCGGAGGCGCCGCTCTGAGGTTTTACTTTCTCCAACCCTTCTTCATCCCAAGGCCGGACTTATACGCAAACCACTTAAACCGTCTGATCCTAATTATCAGGAGACGGCTTTATCGTCTTCCGGCGAATCAACCGCCACACATGTCCCAACTCTGAAGACTGTCCCTGGGTAAGTCCTTTATCCCATCCGGTTTACCTTTGTATTTGCTTTTATGATTCTGATTTCTCTTTCAATTCCCTTCAGCAAACCTAAGCCTAGCAAAAGGGCCAAGGCCAGCAAAACGGCCGCTGAGACTGTCACTAATGGTCAGGCGGCTGATCCGGATACAGTCATCCCTCCAGAAAATGAGCCTACGGTTCAGCTTGACGATCCTGCTCCCATGGATCATGATTATGCTACTGCTCCTGAAAATCCCAACACTGCAGATGTTCATGAACCGTCAAGTCCTGTCCGGGCCAACCCTCCTTGGACTAGCCCAGCTCCCGCTAGTCCGGTTCCTACTGCTACTCCACAACCGGCCACTACCTCTCCTCCGGATGTTCAAATAACTGGTACCGGTTTTGCCGCTCCTGCTGAGCTTGTCGTTTTAGCCAAGCATACTGCTAAAGCGGAGAAAATCCAGCAAGAGAAGGGCAAGTGGAGTACAGACTTGTCCAGTTATGCCGAGCAGAGTGCCCAGGAGCTTTATTCCGGGTATTTGAACCGGCTTCATACCAGTCGGGACTATGAAGCGGGTTTAGTCAATATGATGAAGGACAAATATGAGGTATCTTATTTGTCTTTTGCTTTTGCCTTCTTTGTATTTTTGTCTATGTCATGGTAGCCCCCAAGTTCTGGTTTAGCTTTGTTGGAGGTGAACCGGTACTTCCAAATATGTACTAATGATCTTTACATTAGCCCCCAAGTGTCAGGGGCATAACTTGTTTTATGCGCCTGGGGCTTGTCTGAATTTCTCTTTCAATACTTCAACTGCCCATTAGCCCCCAAGTGTTAAGTAGATAACTTGCTTATGTGCTTGAGACTTTTATCTTTAGTTGTCTTCTTTTCATACTTCAATTGCTCATTAGCCCCCAAGTGTCAAGTGGATAACTTGGTTATGTGCTTGAGACTTGTCTGAACTGCAATTTATTCCTCTTGACTCTTTGCAGGCTGACTTGACCCGGAGGGCTGAAGAAATAACTGAACTCCGGAACAGACTTGCTGTAACTGAATCTGCTGCTGCTAAGGCCAAAAAAGAATTGGCGCTGAGCTTAACCACTGTTGAACAATTGAAGAAATATTTTGAAGAGGAATGAAAAACTTGGGAAGTGCAAAAGAATGCTCTAGAAAAAAGAGCAAAGGACGCTGAGGAAGCTCTTAATCCGGTGACAGAAGAGTTGACCGGTTTAAAGCGGCAAATAGAACTTATGGCTTCTGCCGTCTTTGGTAAATACTTAACTTGCATGTGTTTCCATCTCTGCAACCTTTAATCTGTTCCGGCTTAATTGTGATAACCATATGCAGGGCGACGCGTCACCCATCTTGGGGATGACCTCCGGAAGAAACTCAAGGCTTCTTATACTCTTGTTGAGCAGCTGTATTCCGGCTCTCAAAGGATTATAAGTGCAATGTCTTTTAATAAACCAGCCCCCACCACTATCCAAGGTACTCTGGAGAAGCTTTCTATCTTGCCAGTATGCTTGGAAGAGGTGAAGAAGTCTGCTGCCCGAGGCAGTTCTCTTGTAGCGCTCACCAGAGCCAAAGCGTGGGTTCCAGATTTTGATCCGGAAGAAGCCCTGAACTGGTATCCGAGCACCAAATAAGACGGATCGGCTTTCACTGGCAAAGACCTTCATACTTTGACTAAGGAGATGCGTCCTCTCGCTAGCAAGCTTGCTGTTGAATCAGACTTGACCAGGTATCATCCGGCGTACGATTTAAAGAATAAGCGGGTGGATCGGCCGGTTTATGATACCGAAAATCTAATCCCACCAGTGCGCCCCCACACTTTCGCCCCAGATGTTGATCCGTCTGACCTGATTACTGAAGAGATGTACTTCCGTGCTTTGTCAAAAATCGATTGGCGTGTTCTTGACTTTCAGCCGCTTCAAGAAGACAAAGAAGCTCCGGAACAGGTCGATCCTCAGCCGTCGCAGCAGGAGGAAGCATAGGCCGCACAGTTTATCTTTGTAGCTGCGGTATTATTTTGCCGGGAGAACTTTAATCCGTTCAGGCTTGCTATGCCTTGTAATAGGATAGCTTGAAATATTGTCCATCTTGATCCGGATGTCCCAACTTTGCTTTGGCGTCTGCCAAATTGAATCCTTTGTCTGATATGGTTTATCTTGCATACTATCTGTTTCTGCATAGATAACAAAAAAGATGTCGTAGCGGTTTACCGCCGGACCGATTAAATTGTTCTCATATATATCAAATGAATGTGTGCGTTATACCGAAAAGAATTTCATACCTTGGATTAAGTATGCTTGACCTCCTTAATCCAGTAAACTTTGCAGTTTTCTGAGGGAGCTCTTGGCTCTGTTGGGATAGACCCAATTAGAATTCCGGGTTTACAGAAGCTACCGGCTTAAATAATGCTGGAGCTCTATGTCCAGACTTTTGAAGGATGTGGTCAACTCTGAAGTTATCCAGCTCCGGATTAAAAAACCATAGAAACACATGAAAACACAAACACAAAAACACAGGTTTGCAAATAAGACCATGTAGTCGAGGCTTTTTGTGAGCTGCCAGGCTCTATATTGAGGCGTCTGATTCGAATACGATCAGTAAAACCAGACCAAAGGGGTTAAGCTAAGATTCGAATACGACCTTGTGGCTCCCAGTGGCTTTAAAATTTTGAGCCAATCAATGGATTCGAATACGATCCAAAGGGCTTATGGTTCGAATACGACCATGTAAACTGGACCACAAGAGGTTGAGCTAGGATTCGAATACGACCGTGTAGCCCCCTTGTGACCGTGGAGATTTGAGCCAATCAATGGATTCGAATACGATCCAAAGGGCCGATGGTTCGAATACGACCATGTAAACCGGACCACAAGGGGTTGAGCTAGGATTCGAATACGACCGTGTAGCCCCCTTGTGAATTTGGCTATGTTCTCTTTGGTTCGAATACGACCTATGTTTGAACAGGAATGGCTATGTTCTCTTTGGTTCGAATACGACCTATGTTTGAACAGGAAGCCT
>LR738710.1:686895713-687148305 GCA_902687465.1 Secale cereale | reverse complement strand
TTGTGACCGTGGAGATTTGAGCCAATCAATGGATTCGAATACGATCCAAAGGGCCGATGGTTCGAATACGACCATGTAAACCGGACTACAAGGGGTTGAGCTAGGATTCGAATACGACCATGTAGCCCCCTTGTGACCGTGGAGATTTGAGCCAATCAATGGATTCGAATACGATCCAAAGGGCCGATGGTTCGAATACGACCATGTAAACCGGACCACAAGGGGTTGAGCTAGGATTCGAATACGACCGTGTAGCCCCCTTGTGAATTTGGCTATGTTCTCTTTGGTTCGAATACGACCTATGTTTGAACAGGAATGGCTATGTTCTCTTTGGTTCGAATACGACCTATGTTTGAACAGGAAGCCTTTAGTGACTTTAGAAGCAGAGTGCCTATATGGGAGTTGCGCTTTGCGGAAAAACCCTCTTTGGCCCCTTATAGAATTGTCCTGCATAGCCAGATAGGCTGATCAAAACATCTTATTTTCTTAATGAAAATGATATATAACAAGAGAAATAATACTATAGACGGATATCACCATAAGATACTTATATTGGAAAAAAGGGCTGATCCCCCGGTTTATCGAGGGCGCCGGTTTATTCATTAATCATAATATATACATAGGATACAGCAGAGCTCATGGCTCAAGTATAGTAGGGCCGCAGGAGAGCGATGTTCCACGGCCTCTTTGTCTCTTCTTCTGATGTCCGTGAGTCCTTGTGTTCTCGAACGTCCACCAGGTAATATGAACCGTTGTGTAGATTCTTGCTGACCACAAAGGGCCCTTCCCAAGGCGGGGATAGCTTGTGCATATCTGTTTGATCTTGGATGAGCCGGAGTACCAAATCCCCCTCCTGGAACGTCCTGGTTTTGATCCGGCGGCTGTGATATCTGCGCAAGTCCTGTTGATAAATCGCGAATCGTGCTGCTGCTATGTCACGCTCTTCATCTAGTCGGTACAAACTATCCTGTCTTGCCTGCTGATTGGCCGCTTCAACATAAGCCGTCACCCGTGGCGAATCATGGCGGATATCGCTTAGAAGAACTGCTTCAGCACCGTACACCATGAAGAAAGGTGTATAACATGTGGACCGGTTTGGCGTAGTATTGATGCTCCAGAGGACAGAGGGTAATTCCTCGACCCAGCTCCCCGGTGTTCTTTGCAAAGGAGTCATAAGCCGGGGCTTGATACCTCGCAAAATCTCTTGATTTTCCCTTTTAGCTTGACCATTGGATTGAGGGTGAGCTACAGAAGATACATCTAGGCGAATATGCTCTCGTTGACAAAACTCTTCCATCTCTCCTTTAGATAAATTGGTGCCATTGTTTGTGATGATGCTATGTGGAAAGCCAAACCGGAAAATTACCTTTTTGATGAATTTAACCGCTGTTGCCGCATCACACTTGCTCACAGGCTCTGCCTCAATCCACTTTGTAAACTTATCCACAACAACCAACAGATGAGTTTTTTGATCTTGGGATCGTTTGAAAGGCCCAACCATATCGAGCCCCAAGTCGCAAACGGCCAAGTAATCGATATCATCCGGAGCTCCTGCGCCGGAACAAGAGCACGTCGTGAAAATTTCTGACAAGCATCGCACCTCCGGACTAGATCCGCTGCATCAGCATGGGCTGTCAGCCAACAGAACCCATGTCGAAAAGCTTTAGCCACCAAGGATTTTGAACCGGCATGATGACCACAATCCCCTTCATGGATCTCACGAAGGATATCACAACCTTCCTCAGATGACACACACCGCTGAAATGCTCCAGAAACACTGCGATGGTGAAGTTCTCCGTTTACAATTGTCACGGATTTGGAGCGCCGGATTATCTGCCTTGCTTCAATCTCATCATCTAGCAACTCTCCACGGCTTAGATATGCCAAGTAAGGAAGTGTCCAATATGGGATAACATGAAGTGCCGCAACTAGCTGTGCTTCCGGATCAGGAACGACCAAATCCTCCTCCGACGGTACTTGAACTGATGGACTGTGTAACTCATCCAAAAAGGTATTCGGTGGCACCGGTTTACGCTGTGAACCCAACCGGCTTAGAGCATCCGCCGCTTCATTCCTTCACCAGTCTATGTGATCCACTTGATATCCTTTGAAATATCCTGCGACTGCTTCAACTTCTCGTCTGTAAGCAACCATGAGAGGGTCTTTAGAATCCCATTTGCCGGATACTTGCTGTGCCACTAAATCTGAATCGCCAAAACACTTGACCCGGCTCAAGTTCATCTCCTTAGCCATCCGTAGGCCATGAAGAAATGCTTCATACTCTGCTGCATTGTTAGTACAAGGAAACAGTAAACGGAGGACATAACAAAACTTGTCACCTCGCGGGGAAGTTAAAACAACTCCAGCCCCCGATCCTTCTAACTGCCTTGAACCGTCAAAATGAATCGTCTAGTATGTAAGATCCGACTTCTCCTCTGGTGCTTGTAGTTCTGTCCAATCATTGATGAAATCCACCAATGCTTGGGATTTGATAGCGGTGCGTGGCACATACTTCAATCCGTGTGGGCTAAGCTCAATGGCCCACTTCGCCACTCTGCCAGTAGCCTCCCTGTTCTGGATTATATCCCCCAATGGAGCTGAACTGACAACAGTTATTTGGTGGCCTTGGAAATAATGCTTCAACTTCCGGTTTGCCATGAACACGCCATATACCATCTTCTGCCAATGCGGGTACCTTTGTTTGGATTTAATGAGGACTTCACTGACATAATAGACTGGACATTGAACCGGATATTCCTTTCCTGCTTCCTTGTGCTCAACCACGATTGCCACGCTGACTGCCTGTGCATTGGCGGCGACGTATAACAACAATGGCTCATTATAAACAGGGGCATCAAGGACCGGCGGCTTTGCCAGTTGCCGCTTCAAATCCTCAAACGCAGCGTTTGCCTCATCACTCCATATAAACCGGTTTGTCTTTTTCAGCATCTGATAAAGCGGAATTGCCTTCTCTCCCAGACGGCTGATGAACCGGCTCAACGCTGTGATCCGGCCAGCGATACGCTGAGCATCATTGATGCAAGCCGGTTTAGTCAAAGACGTGATTGCCTTGATCTTCTCTGGATTGGCTTCTATCCCTCTGTTTGACACCAAGAATCCAAGGAGTTTGCCCGCCGGAACACCGAAAGCACACTTCTCCGGATTAAGCATCATTTTATAGGCCCGAAGGTTGTCAAAGGTCTCTTTGAGGTACTTTATCAGTGTCTCCTCCTTCCTTGATTTCACCACAATATCATCCACATAAGCATGAACATTTCTCCCTATCTGCCCCTTAAGACAATTCTGTACGCAACGCTGGTAAGTTGCTTGGGCACTCTTGAGCCCAAAAGGCATAGACACATAGCAAAAAGCACCAAAAGGAGTTATGAAGGCCGTCTTCTCCTGATCTTTAACTACCATCTTGATCTGGTGATACCCTGAATATGTATCCAAAAAACTTAGCCGCTCACATCCCGCCGTAGCATCAATGATCTGATCAATACGAGGGAGAGCAAAAGGATCGGTTGGACAAGCTTTGTTTAGGTCTGTGTAATCCACACACATTCTCCACTTTCCATTTTTCTTCAACACCAGCACCGGATTAGCCAACCACTCCGGATGAAAAACTTCAACTATGAACCCTGCGGCCAAAAGTCTGGCTACTTCTTCTCCTATAGCCTTGCGCCTTTCTTTATTGAAGCGGCGCAGATATTGCTTGACTGGTTTAAACTTCGGATCAATGTTAAGATTGTGCTCAGCCAGTTCCCTCGGTATACCTGGCATGTCAGAAGGTTTCCATGCAAAGATATCCCGATTCTCAGGGATGAACTCGATGAGCGCGCTTTCCTATTTAGGATCAAGGTTAGCGCTGATAGTGAACTGCTTTGATGAATCGCCTGGCACAAAGTCAACTTGCTTGGTTTCCTCCGCAGACTTGAACTTCAATGCCGGATCATGCTCTGTAGTTGGCTTCTTTAACGGGGACATATCTGCCGGATCAACATTGTCTTTGTAAAATTTCAACTCCTCCGTAGCACATACTGCCTCCGCATAAGCAGCGTCTCCTTCTTTGCACTCCAAGGCAATCTTGCGACTCCCATGAACCGTGATGGTTCCTTTGTGACCCGGCATCTTGAGCTGTAGATAAACATAGCACGGCCTAGCCATAAACTTGGCGTAAACCGGTCTTCCAAACAGAGCATGATATGGGCTCCGGATCTTGACAACTTCAAAGGTTATCATCTCCGACCTAGAATCCTGTTCATCTCCAAAGGTAACCTCTAGGTCAATTTTCCCAACTGGGTAAGCTGACTTACCTGGCACTACTCCATGAAACACCGTGTTTGACTGTCTTAGCTTCTTATCCGTTAGCCCCATGCGACGGAAAGTCTCGTAATACAATATATTGATGCTACTGCCGCCGTCCATGAGAACCTTGGTGAATTTGTAGCCACCCACCTGTGGTGCTACCACTAAGGCTAATTGGCCCGGATTATCAACTCGCGGCGGGTGATCCTGTCTGCTCCACACAATAGGTTGCTTCGACCAGCGCAGGAATTGTGGTGTTGCCGGTTCAACCGCATGGACCGCCCGCTTTAAGATTTTTTGATCTCGTTTGCACAAACTCGTAGTGAACACATGATATTGCCCACTACTCAGCTCCTTCGGATTACTCTGATATCCGGACTCCTGCTGTTGCTGACGCTGCTGATTGCCTTGGTTATTGTGATTACCCTGGCCCTGCTGTTGGCCGCCCTGGTTATTATAATCACCTTGACCATACTGATGGTTACCTTGGTTATTATAACCACCCTGACTATACTGATGATTTCCTTGATTGTGACTGTTGTTGCCGCCATGATATCCTGATCCGGAACCATTACCCTGGTGACCCGGACCGTGAAACCCGGGGCCTGAACCACCGCTCGGCGGTCCGTTGTTAAATTTGGCCCGGTTCACGGCCTCCATCAGTATCCGACATTCTCCCCAGGTATGCTTAGCCGGATTTCGCTTCGTTCCGTGTTTCGGGCAAGGCTCGTTCAATTGTTGCTCCCAATTAATGAACCCTCCGCTGTTTTGTGGAGGCGGCTTATCCTTGTTGCGCTGAAAAATCCCTTGAACTTCGGTATTGGCCACGAAATCAGAGCCACCCTCTGCCTTTTGCTTACCTAAGAAGCTTGTTCCAACCGGATTAGCTTGCGCCGGTTTACCAGGTTTATTTGCTTTTCCGGATTTATCTCCATCCATTTCTGGATACTTAGCGTTGTCGGAGTCCCCATACTTTATCAAAGCACTCATGAGAGTTCCCATGTCATTACAATCCTGTTTGAGCCGTCCTAGCTTCAACTTCAGAGACTCAAACCGGCAATTATTTTCCAGTGTTACTATCACTGTACTGGGGCTGATACCGTTCGAAGAGTGCAAGATTTCTGACACTCGCCGCACCCATGCGCTGGTAGGCTCCAGATCTCCTTGTATACATGCTGCTAGATCCACCACTGACATTGGCTGCTTGCACGTATCCTTGAAATTTTTGATAAATTGGCGGCGTGACTCGCCCCATGATCCGATGGAGTTAGGTGGTAGACCCTTAAACCAGGTCCGGGCTGTACCCTCAAGCATCATTGTAAAGTACTTCGCGCAAGCCGCTTCATCCACGTCCAACATCTCCATAGCCATATCATAGCTTTCAATCCAAGCCTCTGGAGCCAAATCTGCGGTGTAGTTAGGCACTTTACGCGGACCCTTGAAATATTTGGGTAACTTTACGCTTCGTAAAGCGGGGACAAGACACTGCACCCCAAAGGAACTCGCCGTAACTCCCATCTCTGCTGTAGCTGTGTGACCCGGCGTCGTTTGGCGGATCTCCTCGCGGGCCGCAGGTCTAGCCCGGTTTACCGCCTCCTGATCTGCGCTTCTGTGCCCGCCGGATTATCCTGTCTGTGACGGTGTCGCCTCCGTTCACTACTGGATACCTCCGGTTCATCCCAATGCCTAGTATAACTCCGGCTGTGGCGGGGTGTTGAATGAAGCCTCTCCCTGCTATAGGAATACGCCTGCTGCTGCGTCAATGCCGTGTTAAGCAGATCCTTGACCCTGCGTGCTTCCATTGCCACGGGGGACGTCCCCTCAATGGGTAAAGCGGCCAGACGTGAAGCGGCAGCAACAATGTTATCCAAAGGGTTTGTGTAATGGCCCGGAGGAGTGGGGATGTGAGGCGTGGACATAATCCGTCGATCTTGCTCCGCAGTGGGCTGTTGAACCGGTTCGCCCCTCGCTGAGGCTGCCCTCCGGTTTACCTCCGGATCGTTGCTGGCTCCCGCTCCTGGCGCCCCGAAAAGATTCATCGCCTCATAAACCAGCGGTAGACGAGACTGGTATCTTCGATTCCTCACTCCTTGCGCAGAGGCCTGTTCCATCCTCAGCTGGAAGGCCTGAGAATCCAGCTCTGCCTGCCTTGTTGCTATCATAGCCTTCTCTGCATTCAGATCCTCTCTTGCTTGCTCGATCCGGCCCCTCAGCTGAAGGAGTTTTACATCGTGTTGCGCCTTGTCTGCTGGAGCCACCACTGCTACTGCCCGGGTTGTCAACTCCTCGACCAAGGCGGATAGAGCGTCAGAGGGTGAGAGGGCTTGGCCGCTCCCCCCCTGCACCAGCTTCTGCTGTGATCACCCCGTTCACCGTGGACTGTGGCGTAGGTTGTGATCCGGCCATAAAGACAGCCACCCGGTTTGGCGGATCAAAGGGGTCCGGAATACTGTCTCCGTCGGACACACCCTCAGATCGGCCGTCCCGCAACAGATACAAGGATTCAGTCTCTCCGGATGAGAATTCATCGTCGGAATAGATAACTGTCTCGCCACCGGAATCCGATCCGTCCTCGGCTTAGACTCCGTGAATTGCTCCGACGAAAACGCGCTTCATGGCAGGCTGAATCTGGGCCGATCTCGCACGCTGAGCCGGCTCGACAATGTTGGGGAAGATGTCCGGCCCAGGTCCTGGTTCACCAATCTTGCCGATGAAGACGTGGATGCCGCCGAAGGGAACCCGGTACCCGTATTCGATTGAATCGGCCTCCGGGCCCCAGCCCGCGTCGTCGATGTAGATCCGGCCGCGGCGACTCTTGGTCATTCGGCCGACCGCGTAGCCCCTGAGCCCTTCAAAGCTGCCCTTCAAGAACTCGAAACCATCGTCCGGAGGCCCCACGGTGGGCGCCAACTGTCGTGGAATTAGCACGGCAGATGTCCGGTTTAACGGACTTAGTGATGGAACCATCGCACGGGTTAGCTTGAAGGGGTTAAAAGCACACAAAGGACACATAGGGTTTATACTAGTTCGGCCCCTTCGATGAAGGTAAAAGCCTACGTCCAGTTTGGTTTGGTATTGCTTGGGCGTCGATGAACATGGAGCGGATTGCTTGCCTGTGTCTCGATGGGTTGTCTCTTGTCCTTGAACCGTCGCCGGGTCGTCCCTTTATATAGGAGGTAACGCCCGGTCCGGTTTACAGAGTCCCGAGGCCGGTTCATAATCGTGTCCGCCTCGGTCTCTGCTGTTTCCTTCCTTGTGTTTCAAGTTACATGATAAGACGGTTTACAAACCATAACTCTACACATGGGCCCGAAGCCTTCATGGGCTGTAATCTCTACTGAGCTTACAATTACATAACTATATCTCTATAATCCGGTTTACTCCTGCTAGTAATATCCCTGACTCATCCTCCGAGGACTTTGAGCGAAAATCATCAAGTGAGGAAAAACCCAAATCTAAACCCAAACACCTACAAACCCAAAAGTGATTGAGCATCGCTGAAGAGATTGATCCTGTGTGGATCCGACGCTGGTTACCTTTGAAGACTGTGCTTCTTCCAGACGGTTAGGCGTCATGGTCTAGAGCATCCAAGAGGAATTGTGGATTGCCGAGTGACCGTGTTTGTGAAGGTTTGGAAGTTGCCTGAAGACTTACCACGAGTGATTGGGCGAGGTTTGTGTGGCCTTAGCTCAAGGGCAATACGGTGAGGACTTGGTGTCTTGGACTGTGTGTCTAGGACTGGGTGTCCGGGACTGTGTGTCCTCAGGTTTAAATACCTAGCCGCCCTAACTAGACGTACAACTGAGAGTCTTCACCAAGCCTACTGGTTCTATTTCCTCAACTCTTCCGTTTCCTCATAACTGTGTTGTGTGCTTGTTCATATCTGTTTGAAGACTTTGACTGAAGACTTTCTCAATTTCCTCAATTCAACTGTTTGTCTCCATCCTGTGTTATCATGTGTTTACGCTTTCTGTACTCTGTGCTTGTCTTCATTTCATCATGATGACAATGCTTGTGTTATGCTATGTTTACTTTTGAGTACTTAATCCGCTGCAAGTAGTTCTTCGCTAAGGAATTTCCTCACCCACAAATTCCTCAGTGAAGAATTCATAAAATCATCTATTCACCCCCCTCTAGTCGATATAACGCACTTTCAATTGGTATCAGAGCGAGGTACTCCCTTGTTCTGTGTGATTTTGGTTTAACTGCCTGGAGTTTTAGTTATGTCGACCACAGGAATGAAGACCGTGTCATGCCGCTTCTTTGATGGTCACGAGTATCCCAAGTGGAAGGCCATGATGAAGAAGCGTCTCATGGCGATGAACAGTGAGCTGTGGACCGTCACTGAGATTGGTCTTACCGATCTGTGCAAGATGGCAGAAGCTGATGACATTCGCTAGTTCACCCTTCTCAACCTCACAGCGAAGGACGTCATCTGCTCCTGTCTGTCTCAAAATCAGTTCAGGAACATCATGCATCTCGATCATGCAAAGCTTGTCTGGGACCGTCTCTTTGAGGTCTATGAAGGTCATCGAACCCGTCATGATCCTTGGTTTGCGGACTTTAAGGAATCTCTCAAAGCGATGACAATCGAACCAGAATCATCATCTTCTGCACCATGCCTTATGGCAAATGATGCTAAGGTAAGTGAATGCTATCTATCTGAATCCAGTGATGATGAATCTGGTGATGAATTTGGACCCAACTATGTCAACCTTACTTCCCTTTCCACTAAATAACAAAGAGCTTTGGAATAAGTTCATTACATGCTAAATAAGAGCGATGATATGTTGGGTGAAGAAATGGATCAGTCGAAAGTTTTGGCTGAGAGTCTTCAGAGACTTCAGACTAGGTTTGACACCCTACAAAGTCATCATAACACTCTCTTATCTGATCATGAGAAGCTTTCTTATGAATTTCTTCAAAGAAAGCAAGATCTTGAAAATCTAAGAGTGAGTTATGAAGATCTTCAAAAGGAGCGTGATTCATTACTTGCTCAACAAATCAGCGCTTCTCAGCAAGAATTTGTTCCTCCATGCTTGAAATGCATTGAACGTGAATATGCTAATTCTTCACCTGAATGTTCAAATGCTTCTAATGCTACAAATTCTTCAACTGCCTCTGCTATCACTAATTGCTCATCTGAGGACATTGCTAGTATCACTGATGATGTAGGGCTAAAGGAATTGTACACGACAGGCATGTACAAAAGCCTCAAAGGGCGTCAGACTCTTTGTGATGTGCTTAAAAAGCAGATCCTCAACAGGAACCCTAGAAAGGGGGTATTGCCTTTTAGAGGAAACTTAATGCTGATGGTACATTGATACGTCCATTTTGCATCATGCTTATATGTTGATATTTATTGCATTATGGGCTGCTATTACATGTTTTTTCACAATACTTATGCTTTTTCTCTCTTATTTTACAAGGTTTACATGAAGAGGGAGAATGCCGGAAGCTGGAATTCTGGGATAGAAAAGGAGCAAACTCTGGAAACCTATTCTGCACAACTCCAAAAGCCCCGAAACTTCACAGAACTGCGTTTCGGAAAATATAAATAATATCTGGAGAAAGAAGATCACGAGGGGGTCCACCTGCTGTCCACGAGGGTGGGGGGGCGCCCCCCCTCTGTAGGCGCGCCCCCCTGTCTCGTGGGCCCCCCGATGCCCATCTTCTCCTATATGAGGTGTTTTGACCTGAAAAAAATCATAAGGAGGCTTTTGGGACCAGACGCTGCCGTCTTGAGGCGGAACCTTGGCGGAAACCAATCTAGGGCTCCGGCAGAGCTGTTCTGCCGGGGATGCTTCCCTCCGAGAGGGGGAAATCGTCACCGCCGTCATCACCAACAACTCTCCTATCTTGGGGAGGGCTATCTTCATGAACATCTTCACCAGCACCATCTCCTCTCAAACCCTAGTTCATCTCTTGTATCCAATCTTTGTACCCAAACCTCAGATTGGTACCTGTGGGTTGCTAGTAGTGTTGATTACTCCTTGTAGTTGATGCTAGTTGGTTTATTTGGTGGAAGATCATATTTTCAGATCCATTATACATATTAATACCCCTCTGATCATGAATAATATTATGTCTTGTGAGTAGTTACTTTTGTTCCTAAGGACATGGGAGAAGTCTCGCTATTAGTAGTCATGTGAATTTGGTCTTCGTTCGATATTTTGATGAGATGTATGTTGTCTCTCCTCTAGTGGTATCATGTGAACGTCGACTACATGACACTTCACCATTATTTGGGCCTAGAGGAAGGCATTGGGAAGTAATAAGTAGATGATGGGTTGCTAGAGTGACAGAAGCTTAAACCCTAGTTTATGCGTTGCTTCGTAAGGGGCTGATTTGGATCCACTTGTTTCATGCTATGGTTAGGTTTACCTTAATACTTGTTTTGTAGCTGCGGATGCTTGCAATAGGGGTTAATCATAAGTGGGCGGCTTGTCCAAGTAAGGACAGCACCCAAGCACCGGTCCACCCACATACCAAATTATCAAAGTACCGAACGCGAATCAGATGATCGTGATGAAAACTAGCTTGACGATAATTCCCATGTGTCATCGGGAGCGCTTTCCTTCATATAAGAGTTTGTCCAGGCTTTTCCTTTGTTACAAAAAGGATTGGGCCACCTTGCTGCACCTTATTTACTTTTACCTTTTGTTACTTGCTACCAATTACCTTATCACAAAACTACCTGTTGCTTATAATTTCAGTGCTTGCAGAAAATACCTTACTGAAAACTGCCTATCATTTCCTTCTGATCCTCGTTGGGTTCGACATTCTTACTTATCGAAAGGACTACGATAGATCCCCTACACTTGTGGGTCATCAAGACTCTTTTCTAGCGCAATTGCCGGGGAGTGAAGCGCCTTTGGTTAGTGGAATTTGGTAAGGAAAAATTTATATAGTGTGCTGAAATTTATTGTCACTTGTTACTATGGCTCATAATCCTTTGAGGGGCTTGTTCGGGGTATCTTCACCCCGACTAGAAGAGCAAAGGGTTGCTCCTCAACCTACTGCACCTGCTGAAAATGTTTTCTTTGAAATTCCTTCGGGTATGATAGAGAAACTGCTTGATAATCCCTTTATAGGAGACGGAACATTGCATCTCGATTTACACCTAATCTATGTGGATGAAGTTTGTGGATTATTTAAGCTTGCAGGTATGCCTGGGGATGTTATCAAGAAGAAGGTCTTCCCTTTATCTTTGAAGGGAAATGCATTGACATGGTTTAGGCTATGTGATGATATTGGATCATGGAACTATAATCGTCTGAAGTTGGAATTTGATCACAAGTTCTACCCTATGCACCAGGTTCATCGTGATCGTAATTATATCTATAATTTTTGGCCTCGCGAAGGAGAAATCATCATTAAAGCTTGGGGGAGGCTTAAGTCAATGTTATATTCATGCCCCTATCATGAGCTCTCAAGTGAAATGATTATTCAAAACTTTTATGCTCGGCTTTCTCTTAATAATCGCTCCATGCTCGCTACTTCTTGTTCTGGCTCTTTTATGATGAAGACTATTGAATTCAAATGGGATTTATTGGATAGAATTAAACGCAACTCTGAAGATTGGGATCTCGACGAAGGTAAGGAGTCAGGTATGACCCCTAAGTTTGATTGTGTTAAAGCTTTTATGGATACCGATGTTTTCCATGAGTTTTGCACTAAGTATGGACTTGACTCTGAGATAGTAGCTTCTTTCTGTGAATCATTTGCTACTCATGTTGATCTTCCTAAGGATAAGTGGTTTAAATACCATCCCCCTGTTGAAGTAAAAGTAGTTGAACCAGTTGAAGTTGAAGAAAAGACTATCACTTATAATGTTGATCCTATTGTTCCTATTGCTTATATTGAGAAACCACCTTTCCCTGTTAGAATAAAGGATCATGCTAAAGCTTCAACTGTTTTCGTAAGAGTAATACTAGAATACCTACACCCTCTAAGCAAATTAAAGTTGAACCTAGTGTTGCCATGGTTAAAGATCTCTTGGTAGAAGATTTAGATGGACATGTTATTTACCTCCAAGAAGAATCTGCTAGAATAGCCAAACTCAATGCTAGGAATAAACATAGACCTATTGTAGCTTGCCTGTTATCTCTGTTAAGATAGGAGATCATTGCTATCATGGTTTATGTGATGTAGGTGCTACTGCAAGCATAATCCCTCATACCTTATATTAAGAAATTATGCATGATATTGCACCTGTTGAGCTAGAAGGGATTGATGTTACTATTAAGCTTGATAATAGAGACACTATTTCACCAGTTGGGATTGTTAGAGATGTTGAAGTCTTGTGTGGGAAGGTTAAATACCGTGCTGACTTTCTTATTCTTAGTTCCCCACAAGATGAATTTTGTCCATTATATTTGGTAGACCCTTCTTGAATACTGTTAATGCTAAGATAGACTGCGTGAAATATATCGTTACTGTTGGATTAGGGGATATGTCTCATGATTTTAACTTTGCTAAATTTCGTAGACAACCCCTTGATAAAGAACTACCTAGTAAGGATGAAATTATTGGTCTTGCTTCTATTGTTGTGCCTCCTAATTATCCTTTAGAACAATACTTGCTAGACCATGAAAATGATATGCATATGAATGAGAGAAGGGAAATAGATGAAATATTCTTTAATGAGGGACCCGTATTGAAAAATAACTTGCCTGTTGAAATCCTAGGGGATCCTCCTCCACCCAAGGGTGATCCCTTGTTTGAACTTTAACCTTTACCTAATAATCTTCAGTATGTTTATCTTGATGAAAAGAAGATATATCATGTTATTATTAGTGCTAACCTTTCAGAGCAGGAAGAAGAAAAAATATTGAAAACTCTGAAGAAGCACCGTGCTGCTATTGGATATACTCTGGATGATCTTAAGGGCATTAGCCCCACTTTATGCCAACACAAGATAAAGTTGGAAGAAAAAGCTAAACCGGTTATTGATCATCAGCGACGGTTAAATCCTAAGATGAAAGAAGTGGTAAGGAAGGAAATAATAAAGCTTCTAGAGGCATGTATTATCTATCCAGTTGCTGATAGCCAGTGGGTAAGTCATGTTGAAAGGATCGATATGGTTGACTAGAGGGGGGGGGGAATAGGCAACTAACAATTTTTAGCTTTTCTTAACCACTTTAAATTAAACGACAAAGAAAGTTGTCTAGATATTCTACTAGGATGACAACTAAAAGAAAGAAGGATAACAACTACACAAGCATGCTATAGGAGTTGAACAAGTAAAGCATGCACAAGTAAAGGTAAGAAATAACCACAAGTGGAACCGGTGGAGACGAGGATGTGTTGCCGAAGTTCCTTCCCTTTGAGGGGAAGTACGTCTCCGTTGGAGCGGTGTGGAGGCACAATGCTCCCCAAGAATCCACTAGGGCCACCGTATTCTCCTCACGCCCTCACACGATGCAAGGTGCCGTGATTACACTAGTGGTGCCCTTGAAGGCGGCGACCGAACCTTTACAAACAAGGTTGGGGCTATCTCCACAACTTGGAGGCTCCCAACAAAACCACGAAGCTTCACCACAATGGAATATGGCTTCGAGGTGACCTCAACCATCTAGGGTGCTCAAACACCCAAGAGTAACAAGATCCGCAAGGGATTAATGGGGAGAATCAAATATCTCTTGGTGGAAGTGTAGATCGATGCCTCCTCAAGCAATCCCGAGCAAATCAACAAGTTTGATTGGCTAGGGAGAGAGATCGGGCGGAAATGGAGCTTTTGGAGCAACAATGGAGTAGTGGGGGAAGAGGTAAGTCTTCTTGGGGAAGAAGACCCCCTATATATAGTGGGAGAGCAAATCCAACCGTTATGTGCGTTTTCAGCCCGCAGAGCGCGGTAGTACCGCACGTAAGTTGCGGTACTACCGCTGACTGAGCGGTACTACCGCTTCGGGAGCAGTACTACCGCTAGGCAAAAACATGCGAGATGATTGACAACCACGGATGAAATAAATTACATCCGCGGCTACATCCGCAGGGTAAACGGTAGTAGCAAAACGCGACACGGTACTACCGCTTGGAGTAAGCGGTACTACCGCATAGGATGCGGAAGTAAAAAATTACTTCCGCACCTACTTCTGCACTTAGAATCAGCGCTGGACCAGATACACGGTACTACTGCTCTGGAGCCGCGGTACTACCGTTGGTGCGGTACTACCGTGTGGCTGTGCGGTACTACCGCTTATTTGAGCGGTACTACCGCTTGCGAGGTAGATGATTTAGTTAAGAAGTCATGGTTTGCATATACGTTAATAAACGGTTGGAACTCCAGAGAAGCAAGGGAAAGGTGGTGCGAGAGTAAGATGTGTACGTGTTGATTCCACCCAAACCTTTCCGAAGCGGACCCCCTCTTAATAGTACGGCTTTCCTATTACTCGAAGCCACCGACAGGGAGCAAAAAGAAAACACCGTTTTATCGAATCCGAGGGGCAATCAATCGTCTTGTGCCTAAGTGAGATATACCTGTAGGATCTTAGAGCACACGATTAGTCCGCAAATGCATTGTCATCAATCACCAAAACTACTTAGGGAGAAATATGCCCTTACAATCTCCCCCTTTTTGGTGGATTGATGACAATACGAGATTTGCACAGGGAAAAATAATAAGAGAGTATGCAATCCTAACACTAGAATATAGGTGAACTCCCCCTGGATGTGTGCCTACACAAGATTGTGCTTTGGACTGCACAACACACATACTAGGTTTAGTGCTCCCCCTATATTCTACACATAATATACTCTTTATATACCACAGAGCACATAAACAAGGGAAAGTAAATTAACTGCTCTCGATATAAAATTAAAGACATAACGACGAGTTCAACGATAGAGAAGCATATGTCTTACACCATACGATAGTCTCACGCCCACGACACAAAAGCACGCAAATAAACAGAGTTCAACCAACGAAAAGAAACAACTGGCACAAGAGCACAAGACGCAAATCACTCTCCCCCTTTGTCATCGAGACACCACAAAGGGGAAAGAGGACACTAAGAAGGGTGGCAGCCCTGGAGACACTCAGTCATCGTACTCGTCATCAGACCCCTGCTGCTCCTCCTGACGCTCCTCGTCAGACTCTGACCACTTGTACCCCTGACGGGCCATCCAAGCTGCCTCGGGGGTGATGTTGTCCTCGGACCCGTTAGACACATCCTCTCCATAGACCGCTAAGAGCTTCTTGTCATGCTGGCGAGTCTTCTTGTCAGTCACATGAGCCCTGTATTGTCCTTTAGCCTGCATGCAGAAGAGGGTCTTCATCTTTTGCTTAAGCTTTTTAGCCCAAGAAGGCTCTGAGGAGGAAGAAGGAGCAAATCTTCCAGGGCCTTCCTCATCAGCCTCCTCCACAGGCTCCTCATCAGTGCCCATCTGAGCTGCAGCAGCTTGTGCACGAGTGGTGGTGTTGGCCCATCGAGTCTTGATGCGAAGACGGATGGGATCATGAAGGATACAGTCGGCCTCGAACTCCTCATCAGGGTATAGCTTCTCCCAAGTCTTGGAGATCAGCAAAAACAGGAAAGGACCATAGATTGGCACCTTGCGAGAGTAGATCGCAAAGCGGAGCTCACACCACATGATATTGGATATGTCAAGTGGTGGAGACTGCTCCGTGCGAGCCGCTTCACACAACAGCAGCATGTCAACCAGGTATGCATGGACCTTGTCCTTGTCGCCAACGCGAGGAAACAGAGTCTTGCTAAAGATCCGATACATGATGTACAGAAATGGGTTCAACACCCAAGTCTTCTTGCCACTTGCAAGAGTCTTCTCCACATAGAATGGCAACAGCTTGTCCTTGTTGGCAGATTCTGGTGGGGTATGAGGCCTAGCTCCAACTGGGTTGTGGAGTCCTTCGTCAGCAATCTGTAGAAGATCCATGACCTCCTTCCAAGATGCAGTCATCTTGTGACCATTGGTCATCCATGTCATTGGGCGATCATCCTTGGAGTGGAAGTGGACTGACGCATAGAACTGAGCAATAATCTCCGGATCAAAATCCTGCTGAAAGGTCATGATGTGCTCTAGTCCAAACTGCTCGACCAGATCCAGAGCCTCGGCAAAGTAGGCCCGGTTGGCGTCCTTCCGCATGTGGGCCACGTCCACCCAGTGAGCATCCATGTACATGTTGGTCTTGCTCTTGAGCACCTCCTGGTAGATGCGATACTGCTGCCTGGTCCAGAACAGCTCTACTCCAGGAAACTGATCACGGGGTTCTCCATATGGGTTTTGCTTCCTACGTGCCATGAACTCAGCAGCTGGCATCTCTTCCATAGACATTAAGGATTCCTTTCGCTTGTTGGCGGCAGTCTTGAACCTGCGCTGGGGATTGGAGCCCTCTGGCACATCACTGGGGTTGCACAGACGCTTGGATCCGGTGTCGCGGACAGGGTTGGTACGACGAGCATCGAAGCCGGAGTCACCACCTAAAGCACAAACACAATAACACGACAAAAGCACAAAGAGAATCAATGCAAAAGCCTCAAAAAAGCACGAAAAACGAGTAGAAATGGAAATAGGTACATGGTACGAAGGAACTATGACCAAAGCGGTAGTACTGCCTGACTAGCGCGGAAGTAAAAAATTAGTACCGCTTAGTAAGCGGTAGTACCTCTTGGAGGAAGCGGTAGTACCGCACACTCTGCGGTAGTAAAAATTTACTTCTATGGACAGAAGCGGAAGTAAAAAATTAGTACTGCTTGCGGAGCGGTAGTACCGCGTTGGGGTTGCGGTATTACCGCTCGGTAAGTAGTAGTAAAATTTTACTTCCACTCCAGAGCGGTAGTACCGCTGAGGACCGCGGTAGTACCGCTCTGGTCAGATCTAAAAACGGATCTGGACCAGATCGGGCGGTAGTACCGCGGTTCACCAGCGGTAGTACCGCACGGAACAGATCTGGAAGGTGCGGATCTAGATGAGGCCATGTAGATCGAACAACGGTACTATGGCTGATCATAGCAACTTGGTAGCAACATACATACTAGCATTTCTAGAGCAAGAACACTCTCCTACATCCTAAACTTCCATGGATAAGAGCACGAAGAACACAAGAACACTAAGCATCTCCCCTAACCCTAAAAACAACAATAAGGCAACAAAAAGAGGGGAAAAGGGGAGAAACCTTCATCCATGGCAAGAGGGCGAGGTGGGGAGCGATCCCATCGGTCAGAATGCGAGGAGAGTGGCCGAGGGAGGAGATCCGACGAGGTCCTCCGGCGGCGTTCTTGAGAGGGAGAGAGAGGGACGACATGGGGGTTAGGAGTGAATGGGTATGGGGGAGTTGAAACTCCCCCTGCCTGCTTATAACCCCCACCCGTTCGAATATGTGCGGTAGTACCGCGGTCATCGCGGTAGTACTGCTTGGGCGGAAGTACCGCTCGCCAAGCGGTAGTACTGCTCTACCAGCGACAGTAAATAAATACTGCCGTGCTGGACTTGCGGTAGTACCGTAAACTCCTTGCGGTAGTACCGTAAATTTGCACGGTAGTACCGCTCCTCTAAGAACAAGCTCAATAAAACACGAGGCTTTTAGCAAAGAAAAAGGGAAAAGAAAACAAACGCACAAGCAAGGCAAATAACACAACTCCACAGAGGAGGGCGGTGGCCGAGGCCACCTATGTTTGAGTTCGTTGGTATGGCACCGCGAAGAATTATCCTTGATCCCATGACCAATACTCGTCTTGAAGCACTTAAACCAACTATGTATGGTAAATGATAAAGACTTGATCAGTTTATGCATAATGGGGGGAGGAATGGTTCATTGAGAGAACAATACTCCCCCTATGTCCATGCCTACATCTAGACAAGATAACTATATTGAGTGTGAGGAGTGTGTGCAAAGACTCAAGCCACATTGCTCAAATCGATGATATTTAGCTCATGCCTTAACTCGCGAAATCTTGCTTCATCCAATGGCTTCGTGAAGATATCTGCAAGGTTATCATGAGTGTTGACGTAGTGAAGCTCGATCTCTCCTTGCCTTATGTGATCCCGGATGAAGTGATACCGAATCTCAATATGCTTCGTCTTGAAGTGTAGCACCGGGTTGAGAGAAATCTTGATGGCACTTTCATTGTCACACCAAAGAGGCACTTTGTCACAAGTGACACCGTAATCCTTTAAAGTTTGCCTCATCCATAAGAGTTGAGCACAACAACTGCCGACAGCCACATACTCTGCTTCGGTGGACGAGAGAGATACACAACTTTGCTTTTTGGAAGACCAACTAACAAGAGAGCAACCAAGAAATTGGCACCCTCCCGAAGTGGACTTCCTATCCACTTTGTCTCCCGCCCAGTCAGAATCAGAGAAACCTACAAGGTTGAAGTTTGCTCCTCTCGGGTACCATAAGCCAAAGTTTGGGGTATGAGCCAAATATCGAAAGATTCGCTTGATAGCCACAAAGTGACTCTCCTTAGGTGAGGCTTGAAACCGTGCACAAATTCCTACACTCAACATAATATCCGGTCTAGATGCACAAAGATAAAGCAAGGATCCGATCATAGAGCGATATACCTTTTGATCCACCGCTTTACCATTGGGATCAATGTCAAATTGGCATTTGGTTGGCATTGGAGTAGTAGCCGGCTTGACATCACTTAGATTGAACCTCTTGAGCATGTCTTGAGTATACTTGGATTGTTTGATGAAGATGCCTTCTCTTCTTTGTTTAATCTCAAACCCAAGGAAATACTTCAACTCTCCCATCATGGACATCTCAAAATGTGTGGTCATGAGTGCGGCGAACTCATCATTGAAAGCTTTGTTAGGAGAACCAAAGATGATATCATCAACATATAGTTGGCATACAAACAACTCCCCTTTGACCTTCTTAGTAAAAAGAGTGGGGTCGATTTTCCCAATTTGAAACCCACGATCTTGTAACAACTCGGTAAGATGCTCATACCACGCACGTGGGGCTTGCTTAAGGCCATAGAGTGCCATATCGAGTTGGTACACGTGATTGGGGAACTTAGGATCCTCAAACCCCGGGGGTTGTTTAACATACACCAACTCATTAATAGGACCATTAAGAAATGCACTTTTCACATCCATTTGTTGCAATTTAAAGTTATGATGGGAAGCATAGGCAAGCAACAAACGAATGGATTCAAGACGAGCAACGGGGGCAAAGGTTTCACCGTAGTCGATACCCTCGACTTGGGAGTAGCCTTGAGCCACCAGACGCACCTTGTTGCGGATGACAATACCATGAGCATCTTGCTTGTTCTTAAAGATCCATTTGGTTCCAATGACATTTTGGTTCTCCTTTGGCCTTGGCACCAGACGCCACACTTTGTTGCGCTCGAAGTTATGGAGTTCTTCATGCATGGCATTGAGCCAATCAGGGTCTTCGAGCGCCTCATAAACCTTCTGAGGTTCAACATAGGAGACAAAAGATTGATGAGCACAATAGTTTGCTAATTGTCTATGAGTGCTTACCCCCCTTTTGATGCTTCCTAGAATGTTCTCGATGTGATGTTCGTTGGAAGCAAGCCTGGAGGCAACTTTTGCAGCCCGACGCTCTAATTGCTCTTCAAGAGTTAACTGAGGAGCACTGAGTTGATCATCTTGAGCGTAGACAGGAGCTAGATCTTGATCTTGAGCTTCCTCTTGATCTTGATCATGCTCAGAGGACAGAACTTGGCCTTGTGCATCATTTGGTGGCTCACCACCATCTTGTGATTGATCTTGCACTTGGCCTTGTTCATCAGGTTGAGGGCCTTCACTTTGTTCTTCGGAAGCGTGAGGGTCTTGGGTTGGCGATGGTTCCACTTGAGTGGAACACTGTCCTTCTCCTTCGGCCACAAGGGGTTCCTCAATGGGTAGGATATATCCAACACCCATTCTTCTTATGGCTTGAGGAGGAATTTCATCACCTGCATCACAAGTACCACTTTGCTCCACTTGGGAGCCGTTATTTTCATCAAACTCTACGTTACTCGTCTCCTCAATGAGTCCATTGGACTTGTTGAGGACACGATAAGCATGAGAGTTTGTAGCATAACCAACAAATATGCCCTCGTGAGCTCTAAATTAAAATTTAGACAAACGAACACCTTTCTTGAGAATGAAACACTTACACCCGAATACCCGGAAGTACTTGAGATTGGGCTTGTTACCGGTAAGAATCTCATATGGAGTTTTGTTCAAGCCTTTGCGGAGATAGAGACGATTTGATGCATGGCAAGCGGTGTTGATGGCTTCGGCCCAAAAGTTGTATGGAGATTTGAATTCAGCCATCATGGTTCTTGCCGCATCCATTAGAGTTCGGTTCTTTCTCTCCGCTACACCATTTTGTTGAGGGGTATATGGGGCTGCATATTGATGTTTGATCCCCTCATCACCAAGAAACTCATCCAAGGTGTAGTTCTTGAACTCGGTGCCGTTGTCACTTCTGATCATCAAAATCTTTGCTTCAAGTTGTCGTTGAGCTTCATTTGCAAAGTTGATGACGGTTTGTTGGGTCTCACTCTTCTTCTTGAAGAAGTATACCCAGGTGTATCTTGAGCAATCATCCACAATCACCAACAGTACTTTCTACCCCCAAGGCTATCAAAAGATGGAGGCCCAAAGAGGTCCATGTGGAGGAGCTCTAGGGGTCTCTTTGAATAGATGATAGTCGTGGGAGGGTGAGCCTTCTCATGTAATTTTCCTTCAATGCAAGCCCTGCAAGCACGATCTTTGGCAAAGCTAACATTTGTTAGTCCTCGGACATGGCCCCCCTTGAGAAGACTTTGCAAAGATCTCATATTGACGTGGGCCAAACGGTGATGCCAAAGCCATCCCACATCAACTTTAGCCATTAGGCATGTCGCGACCTTAGTGGGTTGCTTCGAGAAGTTAACCACATAAAGGCCGTTCACGACATACCCAACATAGGCTACTTTAAGAGTCTTGCTCCACAAGAGGGCCACAGTATCAATATCAAAGAATGTAGCAAAGCCCATGAGTGCAAGTTGGCTTACAGAAAGTAAATTGTATGCAAGGGACTCAACAAGCATGACTTTCTCGATCGTGAGATCATGAGAGACAACAACCTTGCCAAGTCCCAATACCTTAGAAGATGAAGCATCACCCCATTCGACGTTGGTGGCCATAGATGAACCGAGATGCACGTCCACCACCAAGTCTTTGCTTCCGGTCATATGATTTGTGGCTCCGCTATCGAGCAACCATGATCCCCCACCGGAAGCAAACTCCTACAATAGATCAATGCTTGGATTTAGGTACCCATTTGGTAATGGGTCCTTTGAGGTTAGTAACAAGGGTCTTAGGAACCCAAATGGACCATTAAATGTACTCATATGAAGAACGAACAAATTTAGCAAACACATGACCAGCACTAGCACGGCATAAAACATATGAAGGATTAAAGTCGCCGGCCATGTTTGATGGTATGGTGGAGTTTTTCTTGACACCACCACTTTTCTTCTTCTTTGACGTGCCCTCTCCTTCTTTCACAAACGATTGTCGGAGAGGGGGTGGTTGCTTGGTCTTGTCATTCTTCATCTTCTTGGGCTTAGGAACAAACCCAATTCCTTCCTTTTCCACAACCTCCTTTTGATTGCTCAAAAGGGTGTTGAGGTTCTTCTCACCTTGTATGCAAGTCACAAGGCCTTTCTCAAGTTGCTTCTTCAACTCGGCATTTTCTTTAACAAGATGCACATGCTTGCAACAAGGGTTAGTAGCATTTGCATTATCAATTAAAACCATGCGAGGAAAGATAGCCTTTTCCTTGGTTAGCGAAACTTGGAGTTGATCATGAGACTCCTTGAGAGTAGCATGCATACCTTTCAAGGCCTTGTGAGCCTTGTCAAGTATGTCAAACTCCTCTTTGAGTTTAGCATGGTCAACCTCAAGTTTTGCCTTCTCGGAGTTAAGGACACGAGAGACAACTAAGGCATGATCGAGATCTTTCTTTAATTTAGCATGACCATCGTTGTGTGACTCCTCAAGAGCCAAACGAAGACCACGCTCTTCCTCTAAGGCGTTTGAGAGATCCGATATCTCATCGGCATAGTCTCGACTATGTCCTTCCATTTTAGTAATGGTTTCCTCGTGATCCTCGATCATGTCATTGGCCTCACCGAGTTGTTCCAAGAGAGCAACAAAATGCTTCTTGGGTTTGCCCTTGAGATTTTTCATGAACAACTCAAATTCATTTTCTCCCTCCTTAGCACCCTCACTCTCATCAATACAATTCGTCAATGAAGGATTAGAAGAGATAGTAGTATTGATGTTTGGGGTTACCTTGTTGGTGGCCTTGGCCATGAGACACTTGGCGGTGATGTTCTCATTTGGTGAATCGAAGAGAGATGTGTGCGGAGTAGTTGCAATTGAAATTGCGGCCATTGTGGTCACCTCATCGTCTTCATCATTATCATCATCCTCCACATATTCTTCTTGGGCCACCAACACCTTCGGAGGAGTCTTCTTGATGAAGTTGTTCTTGTTGGGATAGGACTTTGACTTGTCCTTCCGAATAAGCTTGCCTCCAAAGTCTTCTCTCTTCTCATATGGGCAATCCACAACGAAGTGACTTACATTTCCACAGTTGAAGCATGTCCTCACTCGTTGCTTCCCCTTGTTCCCACTAGAGTTGTTCCTGTTGAAGTTGAATCTTGTGTTCTTCTTGCCCCAAAATTGCCTTGAAGCAAAAGCCATGTGCTCATGATAGGCATATTTGGTGTCCTCGGGGCTACACTCATCATCATCTTCCACTTCCTCCTCTTCCACAAAAGCCTTGGCCTTCAGTGCGAGATTAGGCTTCTTCGATCGTTGAGCTCTTAAGACCGCATTGTCGGCGGTCACGTCCAAGATCCTCATGGCAACAAACTCATCCAACACTTCATTTGAGGATAAGTGGTGGAAGTCCGGTCTCTGACGTATGACAAAGGACATGGCCTTATGGTAGGGCATCATGGCCTTGAGAAACTTGCGCTTGATCCAATTGTCATCCGTATCCTTACTGCCATGATCTCGAAGAGAGACTGCAAGGATAGTTAATCTTCGATAAAGTTCACGAGGATCGTCATCTTCCATCATAGCAAACTCATCAGCTTCATCTTGCACCACTTCATAGTTGGAGCGTTGAATACTGGTGCTTCCCTTGTACATCGTGCTAACATGCTCCCAAGCTTCCTTGGCCACAGTGAAGGGTCGAAGGTGTGCAATGTCTTCAGGAGGGATGGAATCTTGAAGAATGCAAAGAGCGGACTCGTTGAACTGATGATCTGCAGTTTCTCTTGGAGTCATGTTGTCGGGATCATACGGATAAAAACCTTGCTCAATGATTCTCCAAAGGTTAGTAGAACAATGATTAATATGACGTTTGAAACGAAACACCCAAGTAGCAAAATCAGAATTTTTGATAAACTTGGGAGGGGCCCAACGGAATTTAAATGCGGTGTGGGAACGGGTCCTCCATAGTGAGTAGGAGGAGCGGATTGGGCAAATTTCCCACTCCCATTCTTAGTGACCGGGGCTTGTTCACTACTAGCTTCTCCCTTGTCGGGATTAGCCTCTAGCCTCCGACACGTTGGTAGCGGGACGAGCCACTTCCAACGGTGTGGTGGATAATTTAAGCCCCTCAAGCAAATCTTTAAACATGCCTTTGACCTCGCTCGCTAGTGATTCTTTCAATGTGGTCAAGGCCACACTGAACTCCTCACGAGAGACCAAGGCTCCCCCATCTGACGTAGGCAAGGACGGAGTTCCACCGGAATGGTCCTCCGTCTCGACTACGTTGTCACCCATACTCTTTGGACGGTAAAGTCCTTAAAAAGAGACGAGGCTCTGATACCAATTGAAAGGATCGATATGGTTGACTAGAGGGGGGGGGGGTGAATAGGCAACTAACAAATTTTAGCTTTTCTTAACCACTTTAAATTAAACGACAAAGAAAGTTGTCTAGATATTCTACTAGGATGACAACTAAAAGAAAGAAGGATAACAACTACACAAGCATGCTATAGGAGTTGAAAAAGTAAAGCATGCACAAGTAAAGGTAAGAAATAACCACAAGTGGAACCGGTGGAGACGAGGATGTGTTGCCGAAGTTCCTTCCCTTTGAGGGGAAGTACGTCTCCGTTGGAGCAGTGTGGAGGCACAATGCTCCCCAAGAAGCCACTAGGGCCACCGTATTCTCCTCACGCCCTCACACGACGCAAGGTGCCGTGATTACACTAGTGGTGCCCTTGAAGGCGGCGATCGAACCTTTACAAATAAGGTTGGGGCTATCTCCACAACTTGGAGGCTCCCAACAAAACCACGAAGCTTCACCACAATGGAATATGGCTTTGAGGTGACCTCAACCGTCTAGGGTGCTCAAACACCCAAGAGTAACAAGATCCGCAAGGGATTAGTGGGGAGAATCAAATATCTCTTGGTGGAAGTGTAGATCGATGCCTCCTCAAGCAATCCCGAGCAAATCAACAAGTTTGATTGGCTAGGGAGAGAGATCGGGCGGAAATGGAGCTTTTGGAGCAACAATGGAGTAGTGGGGGAAGAGGTAAGTCTTCTTGGGGAAGAAGACCCCCTATATATAGTGGGAGAGCAAATCCAACCGTTATGTGCGTTTTCAGCCCGCAGAGCGCGGTAGTACCGCACGTAAGTTGCGGTACTACCGCTGACTGAGCGGTACTACCGCTAGGCAAAAACATGCGAGATGATTGACAACCACGGATGAAATAAATTACATCCGCGGCTACATCCGCAGGGAAAACGGTAGTAGCAAAACGCGACACGGTACTACCGCTTGGAGTAAGCGTACTACCGCATAGGATGCGGAAGTAAAAAATTACTTCCGCACCTACTTCTGCACTTAGAATCAGCGCCGGACCAGATACATGGTACTACCGCTCTGGAGCCGCGGTACTACCGTTGGTGCGGTACTACCGTGTGGCTGTGCGGTACTACCGCTTATTTGAGCAGTACTACCGCTTGCCAGGCAGATGATTTAGTTAAGAAGTCATGGTTTGCATATACGTTAATAAACGGTTGGAACTCCAGAGAAGCAAGGGAAAGGTGGTGCGAGAGTAATATGTGTACGTGTTGATTCTACCCAAACCTTTCTGAAGCGGACCCCCTCTTAATAGTACGGCTTTCCTATTACTCAAAGCCACCGACAGGGAGCAAAAAGAAAACACCGTCTTCCATCGAATCCGAGGGGCAATCAATCGTCTTGTGCCTAAGTGAGATATACCTGTAGGAGCTTAGAGCACACATTAGTCCGCAAATGCATTGTCATCAATCACCAAAACTACTTAGGGAGAAATATGCCCTTACACATGTCCATTGTGTTCCTAAGAAAGGAGGTATGACTGTTGTTCCTAATGATAAAGATGAATTGATCCCGCAAAGAATAGTTACAGGTTATAGGATGGTAATTGATTTCCGCAAATTAAATAAAGCTACTAAGAAAGATCATCACCCCTTGCCTTTTATTGATCAAATGCTAGAAAGGTTATCCAAACATACTCACTTTTGCTTTCTAGATGGTTATTCTGGTTTCTCTCAAATACCTGTGTCAAAAGGGGATCAAGAAAAGACCACTTTTACTTGTCCTTTCGGTTCCTTTGCTTATAGACGTATGCCTTTTCGTTTATGTAATGCACCTGCTACCTTTCAAAGATGCATGATGGCTACATTATCTGATTTTTGGGAAAAGATTGTTGAGGTTTTCATGGATAATTTCTCCATTTCCGGAACTTCTTTTGATGATTGCTTAAGCAACGTTGATCGAGTTTTGCAGATATGTGAAGACACTAATCTTGTCTTGAATTGGGAGAAGTGCCACTTTATGGTTAACGAAGGCATTGTCTTGGGACATAAAATTTCTGAAAGAGGTATTGAAGTTGACAAAGCTAAAGTTGATGCTATTGAAAAGATGCCATGCCCTAAGGACATCAAAGGTATACGAAGTTTCCTTGGTCATGCTGGGTTTTATAGGAGGTTTATAAAGGACTTCTCAAAAATCTCCAGGCCTCTGACTAATCTCTTACAAAAAGATATTCCTTTTGTCTTTGATGACGATTGTCTAGAAGCATTTGAAATACTTAAGAAAGCATTGATCTCTGCACCTATTGTCCAGCCTCCCGACTAGAATTTACCCTTTGAGATTATGTGCGATGCTAGTGATTATGCTGTAGGTGCTGTTCTAGGACAAAGAGTTGATAAGAAATTAAATGTTATCCAATATGCTAGTAAAACTCTAGACAGTGCCTAGAGAAATTATGCTACTACTTAGAAATATTTTTTAGCAATTGTATTTGCTTGTGATAAGTTTAGACCTGACATTGTTGATTCTAAAGTAACTATTCACACTGATCATGCTGCTATCAAATACCTTATGGAAAAGAAGGATGCTAAACCTAGACTTATTAGATGGGTTCTCTTGCTGCAAGAATTTGACTTGCATATTATTGATAGAAAGGGAGCTAAGAACCCCTTTGCAGACAACTTGTCTAGGCTAGAGAATATACTTGATGACCCCCAACCTATTGATGATAGCTTTCCTGATGAACAATTAGCTGTCATAAATACTTCTCGTACTACTCCATGGTATGCTGATTATGCTAATTATATTGTTGCTAAGTTTATACCTCCTAGCTTCACATATCAGCAAAAGAAAAAGTTCTTCTATGATTTGAGACATTACTTCTGGGATGACCCACATCTTTATAAAGAAGGAGAAGATGTTATTATTAGACATTGTGTACCTGAGCATGAACAGGAACATATCCTACACAAGTGCCACTCCGAAGCTTATGGAGGACACCATGCGGGAGATAGAACTGCACATAAGGTATTGCAATCTGGTTTTTAATGGCCTACTCTCTTCAAAGACGCATGTAAGTTTGTCTTATCTTGTGATGAATGTCAAAGAATTGGTAATATTAGTAGACGTCAAGAAATGCCTATGAATTATTCACTTGTTATTGAACCATTTGATGTTTGGGGCTTTGATTATATGGGACCGTTTCCTGCCTCTAATGGATACACACATATTCTAGTTGCTGTTGATTATGTTACTAAGTGGGTAGAAGCTATTCCAACTAGTAGTGCTGATCATAACACCTCTATTAAGATGCTTAAGGAAGTTATTTTCCCGTGGTTTGGAGTCCCTAGATACCTAATGGCTGATGGTGGTTCACACTTTATTCATGGTGCTTTCCGTAAAATGCTTGCAAAGTATAATGTTAATCAAAGAATTGCATCCCCTTATCACCCATAGACTAGTGGTCAAGTAGAACTAAGTAATAGGGAGTTGAAATTAATTTTGCAAAAGACAGTTAATAGGTCTAGGAAGAATTGGTCCAAGAAACTTGATGATGCACTATGGGCCTATAGAACTGCATACAAAAATCCTATGGGTATGTCTCCATATAAGATGGTTTATGGAAAGGCTTGTCACTTACCTCTTGAGCTAGAACATAAGGCATATTGGGATATTAAAGGGCTCAATTACGATTTCAAACTTGCCGGTGAGAAGAGGTTATTTGACATTAGTTCCCTTGATGAATGGAGAAACCATGCCTATGAGAATGCCAAGCTGTTTAAAGAAAAAGTTAAAAGATGGCATGACAAAAGGATACAAAAGCGTGAGTTTAACGTAGGTGATTATGTCTTGCTATACAACTCTCGTTTAAGATTTTTTGTAGGAAAATTTCTCTCTAAGTGGGAAGGACCTTACGTTATCGAGGAGGTCTATCATTCCGGTGCCATAAAAATCAACAATTTCGAAGGCACAAATCAGAAGGTGGTGAACGGCCAAAGAATCAAACATTATATCTCAGGTAACCCTATAAATGTTGAAACCAATGTTATTGAAACCGTAACCCCGGAGGAATACATAAGGGACACTTTCCAGAATGATTCAGCCTCCAAAAAAGAAGAGATATGTGGTACGGTAAGTAAACCGACTCCAAAACAGTTCTAAATGCAATTTTTCTCCGTTTTGGAATATTTAGAAAAATATAAAAATAAGTAGCAGTCCGGAAGAGACACGAGCTGTCCACGAGGGTGGAGGGCGCGCCCCCCTTCCCTGGGCGCGCCCCTGCCTCGTGGGCAGCTCGTGTGCCTCCCGGACTCCGATTTCTTGTATGTTACTCCTTTTGGTCGGTAAAAATTCATTATATATACTCCCAAAGGTTTTGACCTCTGTATCACGCAAAAATCCTCTGTTCTTATTTCGAGCTGTTTTCTGCTAGGGTTAACGAAGCCAGGCACCATGTCGTCTCCCTCCTTCAACAACGAGGGCGACGATGCTTGGCTAATGAAGATAGATCTGAAGAGGGAAGGACCCGAGGAGATCAATAAGAAGAAGAAGATCAAGAAAGAGGTGGAAGATCCGGCTCCGGCATTGGGAGAAGAAGACATCCATCAACCTCTTCCCAACCTCTTTACCTCAACTGAGATTGAAGCTTTCAAGATGATTGAGTTAGCTCAAATTCGAAACAAGCATCTCACAAGTGAAAATATTTTGTTGAAGGAATATATAGCTGTACTCAAAGGTATTATCCGCAAGCTAGAGGATCTCCTATGCTCGATATATGATGATCCGCATCACTACTTTCAACTCCATCATCACCACCACCGAAGAAGGAGACATAATCATATGGGTATGGGCACTCCCCTTGGCAATTGCCAAGCTTGGGGGAGTGACCCCGGTATCGTATCACCATCACTCCTATCTTTACCCTTTTTCTTAGTTCGATCCTTTTGGTAGTATCTTGATCTAGTAGAATAAAGTTAGCATGATCTAGTTGTGAGCTTTTGCTTTATGATCGTTACCCTTTGTAATTGAGTCCGTGAGCTATATAATAAAGATTAGTGTTGAGTCAAGGGCTTGATTTCCTCACCTTGGTCATGATAGAAAGAAAGAAACAAAGAAATAAAACATAAAAAGTATCCAAGAGATCATATCGATCTTATGGGAAGTAATGACTTCACATATAAAGAGTATGATGAATAAAAGTTGTTGGGAGTTGACAAACATAGTTTTGGTCATCGTTGCAATTAATAGGAAGTAATAAAAGAAGAGAGGCTTCACATACAAATATACTATCTTGGACATCTTTTATGATTGTGAGCACTCATAAAAATATGACATGCTAAAGAGTTGATGTTGGACAAGGAAGACAACATAATGGGTTATGTTTTCTTATATTCGAAATAAAGTATATTGTCATGGATCATCCAACATGTTGAGCTTGCCTTTCCCCCTCATGCTAGCCAAAACTCCTCGCACTAAGTAGAGATATTACTTTTGCTTCCATACATCCTTAAACCCAGTTTTGCCATGAGAGTCCACCATACCTACCTATGGATTGAGAAAGATCCTTCCAAGTAAGTTGTCATGTTACAAACTCGCTAAAATATGTATGACTTATTAGTGTGGAGGAAATAAGCTTTATACGATCTTGTGATATGGAAGTAATAAAAGCGACAAACTGCATAATAAAGGTCCTTATCACAAGTGGCAATATAAAGTGACGTTCTTCTGTGGTAAGACTTTCTGCATCCAACCATAAGAGCACATGACAACCTCTGCTTCCTTATGCGAAGGGCCTATCTATTATTCTTGCCTTACAAGAGTCAAGGTGAAATTCACCTTTCCTTTATACATTTTATCCTTTGGCAAGCACATTGTGTTGGAAAGATCCTGACATATATACCCACTTGGATGTAAATTTTCATGGTCTATTACTGTTGACATTACCCTTGAGGTAAAAGGCTGGGAGGCAATACCATAAGCCCCTATCTTTCTTTGTGTTCGATTAAAACTCCATAACCATAAGTATTGCGTGAGTGTGAGCAATTGTGAAAGACTATATGATAGTTGAGTATGTAGGCTTGCTGAAAAGCTCTTATATTGACTCTTTCCGATGTTACGATAAATTGCAATTGCTTTAATGACTGAGATCAAAGTTTGTTAGTTTTCAATGAAGTTTGTGATTCATGCTTGATATTGTGAATGAATTATTACTTTAGCATAAGAATCATATGACAATATATATGTATATGTTGCTGTTATGAGAATGATCATGATGCCCTCATGTCCGTATTTTGTTTTTTTATCGACACCTGCATCTCTAAACATGTGGACACATTTTTCGATATCGGCTTTCGCTTGAGGACAAGCGAGGTCTAAGCTTGGGGGAGTTGATACATCCATTTTGCATCATGCTTATATGTTGATATTTATTGCATTATGGGCTGTTATTACATGTTTTGTCACAATACTTATGCCTTTTCTCTCTTATTTTACAAGGTTTACATGAAGAGGGAGAATGCCGGCAGCTGGAATTCTGGGCTGGAAAAGGAGCAAACTCTGGAAACCTATTCTGCACAACTCCAAAAGCCCCGAAACTTCACAGAACTCCGTTTCAGAAAATATAAAAATATCTGGCGAAAGAAGATCACGAGGGGGGACACCTGCTGTCCAGGAGGGTGGGGGGCGCGGCCCCCCTCTCTGGGCGCGCCCCCTGTCTCGTGGCCCCCCCGATGCCCAACTTCTCCTATATGAGGTGTTTTGACCTAGAAAAAAATCATAAGAAGGCTTTCGGGACCAGACGCTGCCGTCTCGAGGCGGAACCTTGGCGGAAACCAATCTAGGGGTCCGGCAGAACTGTTCTGCCGGGGATACTTCCCTTCGGGAGGGGGAAATCATCATCGCCGTCATCACCAACAACTCTCCCATCTTGGGGAGGGCTATCTTCATCAACATCTTCACCAACACCATCTCCTCTCAAACCCTAGTTCATCTCTTGTATCCAATCTTTGTACCCCAAACCTCAGATTGGTACCTGTGGGTTGCTAGTAGTGTTGATTACTCCTTGTAGTTGATGCTAGTTCGTTTATTTGGTGGAAGATCATATGTTCAGATCCATTGTGCATATTAATACCCCTCTTATCATGAACAATATTATGTCTTGTGAGTAGTTACTTTTGTTCCTGAGGACATGGGAGAAGTCTTGCTATTAGTAATCATGTGAATCTCGTCTTCGTTCGATATTTTGATGAGATGTATATTGTCTCTCCTCTAGTGGTGTCATGTGAACATAGATTACATGACACTTCACCATTATTTGGGCCTAGAGGAAGGCATTGGGAAGTAATAAGTAGATGATGGGTTGCTAGAGTGGCGGAAGCTTAAACCCTAGTTTATGCGTTGCTTTGTAAGGGGCTGATTTGGATCCACTTGTTTCATGCTATGGTTAGGTTTACCTAAATACTTGTTTTGTAGTTGCGGATGCTTGCAATAAGGGTTAATCATAAGTGTGAGGCTTGTCCAAGTAAGGAAAACACCCAAGCACCGGTCCACCCACATACCAAATTATCAAAGTACCGAACGCGAATCAGATGATCGTGATGAAAACTAGCTTGATGATAATTCCCATGTGTCCTCGGGAGCACTTTCCTTCATATAAGAGTTTGTGTGGCACCCTGATCCGTATGGAGCAGGGGGCCTTCGCACGTCAGCCTAGGATAATACATGACGTGCGACAGGTCCAAGATACAGCATTCCAGGTACAATAATATTCATCAAATAAAAGTGTATATGATTACATCATTGATGAATACAATTATCGGGGATAGCCCTAAGGCTATCTACATGGTGGCGGAAGTCTTGGTTTGGCAGCATAACAACTCTGACTGGGCTCCACAATTCACAAGACTCGCAAGATTACGGCCCAGTGATACGTCCATTTTGCATCATGCTTATAAGTTGAGTTTTATTGCATTATGGCCCGTTCATACATGTTTGGTCACAATACTTATGCCTTTTCTCTCTAATTTTGCAAGGTTTACATGAAGAAGGGGGAATGCCGGCAGCTGGTATTCTGGGCTGGAAAGGGAGCAAACTATGGAAACCTATTCTGCACAACTCCAAAAGCCCTAAAACTCCACAGAACATTGTTTCAGAAATTATAAAAAATATCTGGCGGAAGAAATCCACGAGAGGGGCCACTTGCTGGCCTCGAGGGTGCGGGGTGCGCCCCCCTGCCTCGAGGGCCAGCCGGTGGGCCCCCGATGCCCATCTTCTCCTATATGAAGCGTCTTGACCTGGAAAAAAATCAAGAGGAGGCTTTTGGGACCAGACGCCGCCGTCTCGAGGCGGAACCGAGGCGGAAACCAATCTAGGGATCCGGCAGAGCTGTTCTGCCGGGGATACTTCCCTCTGGGAGGGGGAAATCGTCACCGCCGTCATCACCAACAACTCTCCCATCTTGGGGAGAGCTATCTTCATCAACATCTTCACCAGCACCATCTCCTCTCAAACCCTGGTTCATCTCTTGTATCCAATCTTTGTATCCAAACCTCAGATTGGTACCCGTGGGTTGCTAGTACTGTTGATTACTCCTTGTAGTTGATGCTAGTTGGTTTATTTGGTGGAAGATCATATGTTCAGATACGTTATGCATATTAATACCCCTCTGATCATGAACAATATTATGTCTTGTGAGTAGTTACTTTTGTTCCCGAGGACATGGGAGAAGTCTTGCTATCAGTAGTCATGTGAATTTGGTCTTCGTTCGATATTTTGGTGAGATGTATGTTGTCTCTCCTCTAGTGGTGTCATGTGAACATCGACTACATGAAACTTCACCATTATTTGGGCCTAGAGGAAGGCATTGGGAAGTAATAAGTAGATGATGGGTTGCTAGAGTGACAGAAGCTTAAACCCTAGTTTATGTGTTGCTTCGTAAGGGGCTGATTTGGATCGATATGTTTTAGTCTATGGTTAGGTTTACCTTAATACTTCTTTTGTAGTTGCAGATGCTTGCATTAGAGGTTAATCATAAGTGGGAGGCTTGTCCAAGTAAGGGCAGCACCCAAGCACCGGTCGACCCACATACCAAATTATCAAAGTACCGAACGCGGATCAGATGATCGTGATGAAAACTAGCTTGACGATAATTCCCATGTGTCCTTGGGAGCGCTTTCCTTCATATAAGTGTTTGTCCAGGCTTGTCCTTTGCTACAAAAAGGATTGGGACACCTTGCTGCACCTTATTTACTTTTACCTTTTGTCACTTGCTACCAATTATCTTATCACAAAACTATCTGTTACCTATAATTTTAGTGCTTGCAGACAATACCTTACTGAAAACTGCCCATCATTTCCTTCTGCTCCATGTTGGGCTCGACACTCTTACTTATCGAAAGGACTACGATAGATCCCCTACACTTGTGGGTCATCAAGAATCTTGTCAGGCGCCGTTTCTGGGGAGTGAAGCGCCTTTGGTAAGTGAAATTTGGTAAGGAAAAATTTATATAGTGTGCTGAAATTTATTGTCACTTGTTACTATGGCTCAAAATCCTTTGAGGGGCTTGTTCGGGGTATCTTCACCCCGATCAGAAGAGCAAAGAGTTGCTCCTCAACCTACTGCACCTAATGAAAATGTTTGCTTTGAGATTCCTTCGGGTATGATAGAGAAACTGCTTGAAAATCCCTATACAGGAGACGGAACACTTCACCCTGATTTACACCTAATCTATGTGGAGGAAGTTTGTGGATTGTTTAAGCTTGCAGGTATGCCCGAGGATGTTATCAAGAAGAAGGTCTTCCCTTTATCTTTGAAGGGAGATGCATTGACATGGTTTAGGCTATGCGATGATATGGGATCTTGGAACTATAATCGTCTGAAGTTGGAATTTCATCAGAAGTTCTACCCTATGCACCCGGTTCATCATGATCGCAATTATATTTATAATTTCTGGCCTCGCGAAGGAGAAATCATCGCTCAAGCTTGGGGGAGGCTTAAGTCAATGTTTTATTCATGCCCCAATCATGAGCTTTCAAGAAAAATTATCATCCAAAATTTTTATGCTCGGCTTTCTCTCAATAATCGCACCATGCTCGATAATTCTTGTTCTGGCTCTTTTATGATGAAGACTGCTGAATTCAAATAGGATTTATTGGAAAGAATTAAACGCAACTCCGAAGATTGGGATCTCGACGATGGTAAGGAGTCAGGTATGACCCCTAAGTTTGATTGTGTTAAAGCTTTTATGGATACCGATGTTTTCCGTGAGTTTAGCACTAAATATGGACTTGACTCTGAGATAGTAGCTTCTTTCTGTGAATCTTTTGCTACTCATGTTGATCTCCCCAAGAAGAAGTGTTTTAAATACCATCCCTCTATTGAAGTAAAAGTAGTTGAACCTATTAAAGTTGAAGAAAAGACTATCACTTATAATGTTGATCCTGTTATACCTACTACTTGTATTGAAAGACCACCTTTCCCTGTTAGGATAAAGGATCATGCTCAAGCTTCAACTGTAGTTCGTAAGAGTAATCCTAGAATGCCTACACCCTCTGAGCAAATTAAAGTTGAACCTAGTGTTGCTATGGTTAAAGATCTCTTGGTAGAAGATTTAGATGGACATTGTCGGTGTACTAAAGTAGGGATACCCTTAGTATCCCGAACTTGTGCACGGGCAGTCGCAGCGCCCCGTGGCAAGCCGGGTGACCGCCACGGTCCTCCGTGGTTCCTTTGGAGCCATTCAAGAACAAAGTACCCAAGCCAAGGAGACAAGGCCCCGGCAAAAGGAGCTTGCCGGGAAGGCCACTCAAGGCACAAGACTACTCAAGGCGCAAGACCCTGGCAAGAGGAGCTTGCCGGGAAGGCCAACTAAGGCATATCAAGGAATTTGCCGCGACGCGCCACGCGTCCCGGCAAGGCCCGGTGAGCGGCAAGCTCCCGGCCGCGGCAAGACAGCGGCCGCGGCAAGGTGCTTGCCGCGGCAAGCTACCGCTCTGTACCCGCGCTCCAGCGCATCCACCCACGTGTCGCGCTGGGACCCTTCCAAGCGTACGTGGCGGGAGGCTGTGCAGCCAGGGGTACGCGGTGGCAAGCGGCGCTGGCAAGGTGGCCATCGTGGCGAACGGTGGCGCCCCTGACGGCCCTTTTTGCACTGTTTGGGCGACGGCGATGGGATTTAATGCCCTTGTCCCCTGCCGTCAGGGTTAGGTATAAAACACTGTACCAACTACCACACTTTTTCCATTTTTACCTTCAACTGCGTTGCCACCTGTCGGTGACCCCTTGAGCATATAAAAGGAGGCCCATGCGCAACATAGAAGGGGGTTAAACATTCGAACACTCCCACGCTCGGTCTCGTTAGCTGCTGAAGTGTACTGTAGCTCTCAGCGCTCCCGAGCAAGAACTCAATACAAACCAAAGCAGGAGTAGGGTTTTACGCATCCGTGCGGCCCGAACCTGGGTAAACTGCTCGTGTGCCTCGCCTCGATCTGCTCTTCGTGCGATCTCCGCCCCCTGCCGTACCGAAAAGGGGCTCCGTCCCCATAGGTGTTCGTGGGTGGATCAGTTTCCCCGACATCTTTGGCGCGCCAGGTAGGGGGTGCGTCGAGGTTGTGCGGACCTGATCCGGCGTCCACACGAGCTAGATTTTCATCATCTTCATCAACATGCCGCCGAAGAAGAAGGCTTCGGAGGCAGCTGGACCGTCCGCGTCGATCCCGCCACCGCCGGAGCCAACGGCTGGTGGGGTAGACGCCGGCGGAAGAACGGACGTCGACGAGGGAACTCACGGTGCTGCTGATACGTCCAAAACGTATATATAATTTCTGCTTGCTCCATGCCACTTTTGGGTGATATTGCTATGATATTCATACACTTCCATACACTTTTGATCATATTTGGACTAACTTACTAATCCAGTGCACCCCAGTGCCAGTTTCTGTTTTCGGCTGCTTTTGTATTTCGGGTTTTCACGTTTCGAGAACTGCCCAGAAAAATCCAGAAAAATTATATAAAAAATCAGCGTTCCGGAAACAACACTGCGTCCGAAGGGCAGCCTGGGGGGGGGGGCACAGGGGCTCCAGGCGCCCTGTGGGCGCGCTCCCCCCCTGGGCCGCGCCGGGGGGGCGCCTGGGCCCCCCGAGGCTCCCCCGATGCCCTACTTTGGCATATATTTAAAGGACCCTACGAAAGCCTCAGAACAGGAACTTTTTTCGCGATCCCATCTCTGTTCCGCCGCCGCCGCCGCTTCCAAGAGCGGGAGCACCAGGAGAACTCTTCCCGGCACCCTGCCGGAGGGGAGGATCACCACCGGAAGCTTCTCCACCACCATGGACGCCTCCCGGATGACTCGTGAGTAGTCTCCCTTGGACCATGAGTCCATGACCAGTAGCTATGTGATGTTCTCCTCCCGTTCTTGTGCTTCACTAATTAGTCCTCGTGAGCTGCCCTACATGATCGAGGCACCTATGTAATCCTTATGTTGTTGCTATGTTGAGTTTGCTGGGATCCGATGGATTATGTGATTATGTTCAGATTGATCTTGAGTAATATATTTGATTGACCTCTTTTATATTTTAGTTCATAAGTAATTCTTGCATGTTCTCCGTTGTTATTTATTGCTTTGGCTGAGTAATAGGTAGTGACTCCAAGAGGGAACGTTATGCTCGATTGTGGGTTCATGCCCCTCGATGACTAGCTTGAGTGACAGAAACATGAGTCTAGGGGATGTGCTGTTGCCACAAGGGGGAAAACAACGGTGCTTGTGCCCGCGGGTGCAAGGGTTGCTTACTTTACGCAAAGTTCTTTTAATGCAGTTGTCTGTTGCATCGAGTTTACACTACGGGTGGGACTCGCAACTTAATACCAGCGAGATGTTCTGGATAGATATCTCAAGGTGGATGATTAGTAGTAGATATTGATGGATTTCGGTCTACTTACTTTGGCGTACCGCCCATGCTTTGAACCTCAACCTTTCTTGCAATGTAGTCAGCATTGGTTTGCGTTCGTGGTCCTGTCAATTGCCCAGCTGTAATTTGTTTACCTCACATAGCTGTTTTATCGTCTTTTGGGAGAGAGACATCACTAGTGAACATCATGAGACTCCGGTCCATATTACCATCATTGATCACATCCACTATTTACTTTCCACTATTTACTTACTATTGCAAAAACTATCTATCACTACTATCATTGCTTTTAACCCTTTGTGAACTACAAGGCCGGAGAGATTGACGACCTCTCTGTACTCGTTGGGAGCAAAGTTATTTGTATCTGTGTGCAGGTCCACATTGACTGCTACTAATCTGGCGCCGTAGCAATTGACACCTACTTGTTGAACCTAGGAGTCTCTGGGGATTCGATCCTTGGCATCTTTGCTAAGGGAAAACACTTCTACTTACTGCATCTTACACCTTCCACTGGGGGTAACCAACGAGGGGTTCGAGGCCCATCAAGGAGTATTTTCTGGCGCCGTTGCCGGGGACTCCACTCTTTGGGATAGGGGAGTTGCATGCTATATTTTACCTTTGCTTTTTAGTCTTGTTAGTTTACCTTTCATTTTTTGCTTTAGTTCCTTTTTATCGAAAATCACAAAAAAATTATTTGCCTTTTTATTAGTAGTCCTTTCCGTTTAGCCAAACATGTTAGGATTTGGTGCTTTGAGGGAACCAGAAGTCCTAGATTTCCATCAAAGGGATGGAGAAAATATGAAGAAGGCATGGGACAAAATTTCTGATGCACATAGAAGAATTATGCCTTGGATACCTATAAAAACTGTGCTCAGGAATTTTTACCATGGTCTTTTTAAATGGTGTAAACACTCCCTTGACATTATAGCTGAGGGAGATTTCTTAGAATGTGATGAAGCTAGAGCTCTTGAAATTATACATGGTCTATCTAGTTACTTTGTTTATGATCATAACTTTGATACTGTCATAGATAGACTTGCTACTATTGAGAAAAGAATGGATGCTCTAGACTTGATGAAGGAAGAGAAACCTAAACCCAATAAGAAAGACATTTTGGAAATAGATAATGATTGGGAACCTTTTGTTAGGATTAGCATCTCTAATCAAGACTTCCTCGCTTATTGTGATATTGGATCTATGGTTTCTACTATGCCAAAAATTGTTCATGATTCTTTAAAATTTAACATGGACAGATTACCATCTTATCATGAACACACTAATGGAGATATTTCTGAAATCCAGGGAAGAATAAACGACGTGCTGGTTAAATTCCTTAAAGGGATTGCAATGATTGATTTCTTCATCGTGGAGCCAAACCAAGGAAACATAGTGCTTGGAAGGGACTTCCTCCGAGCGGTTAAAGGCTTCATTGATATAGGTAAGGGACAAATCCGCTTACACGGGAAGGCAAAAGGTGTGTACCCCTATTCGAACAAGAATGAACTTGTTGAGGAACCATTTGAAACAATTTATAACTCCGATTATTATGATGATTATTGATTCCTCTATGTATTATGCCTAGCTTAAAGGCATTAAAGAAAGCGCTTTTGGGAGGCAGCCCATATGAATAATTTTTTTTCTTTTGTTGTGTCTTGATGTTGTTTACTGCTGTAGCATCATCATTGTATCTTTGCTTTTCATATTTGTGCCAAGTATAGCCTCTGCTTGCTAGAAAGTTCAAAAGTTGTGAGGTGCTGTCCAGGAAACTGATTCTGTCCTTGGATAGAAAAATTCGTATAAAATCACCAGATCATCTTTTTGGTCTGAATTTTTTCGACAGCGTTCTATATAATTGTCTTTCGTGCGTCAGTTCTGAGTTTTTTGATTTGAGTTGCAGAAGTATCCCGAACAGATCGATTACTGCCTGCTGTTCTGTTTTTCACAGATTCTGTCCTGTTTTGCCTTACCTTCACTTTGCAAATTAAGAACTTGCTTTTTCTTTGCAAAAACCTTTTGGCAATCTTGAGAAACAGTAGAACTTCAAGAATATCCTTATTTCCAGCAAGGTATAATTATTTTATTAAGGGTATTAACCTCGCTAATCAGATTATGATGAGTTATGTATGAATGGAGTTTTCAAGTGTGCGAGGGAAGATGATAAAAAGATTCAGGAGTGTCAAGCGCTCAAGCTTGGGGATGACCCCGTGCACCCCCAAGAAATATTCAAGGAGACTCAAGCGTCTAAGCTTGGGGATGCCCCCGTGCATCCCCTTCTCCATCAACATTATCAGTTCGTCTTTCGTTTCGCTATATTTTTATCACTTCATGTGTTATGTGCTATGCTTGGAGCGTCTTGCTTTTAGTTCTCTTTTTAGTTTTTCATAACGAGTCGGAACCCAGCATTCCTTTATGTGGGAGAGAAACACGCTCCACTTCTACCTAGAACATAACATAGAATTTTCATGTCTATCTATGCTGTGTGTGTTCTTTGTCTTTTAATAGCTACTATCGTGCTCTGCTCTTAGTATTCATGCTTATCTTTTCAAGAGCTTTTATTTAGTTGGTTGCTTGAACTCTCTTTAATTACCATGCTCACCTTATTAAGAGAGTTTGCTTCCGTTGCATTGGTCAATGTGTCTATGATAAAGATGCTACTTGCATGATGGTGCTTAGTAGTTCATGTTTTCTTATGGTTAATCTCAAATAGCTGGGGGGTTCCCAATGTGTTATTGGAGTACCAACTTGGTTTGTTTGCCTATGATGTGGTATGGTTTAGTAATATCTTCCTTCGAGAATTTATTTTGATTGACTTGGCATATGCTCACGCATATTCAAGACTGTAAAGAAAGTCTGTCAAGCCTTGATGATCTTTTATTTCTGAGTAACGATATAACTACCATGCCTAATTCAATATTGCTTTGTCGCTCTGCATGATTATGACCGTCATTGCTTTCTTAGTTGGTCGCTCCCAGTCTTTTGCTAACCTCCACCTGTACTAAGCAAACTAACCATGCAATACATAGCTCATGGGAAAGTAGCCTAAAAACTATTATGGTAAAGAATATATTGCTTATGTATCTTATTTCTTATAAGTTGCTTGCTGAGCGGTAACCATGTTTCTGGGGACGCCATCAACTGTCACACTTTTGTTGAATATCATGTGAGTTGCTATGCATGTTCGTCTTGTCTGAAGTAAGGGTGATTTACCGTGGGTTGAATTAATATGCATATTGTTAGAGAAGAACATTGGGCCGCCAACCAAAACCATGCATCATGGTGGAAGTTTTAACTTGGACCTTAATCCTCAATCTCTCATGAGAATATGCTTATGCATTAAAGAGGAGTCCATCATCTATTTTTTATGTTGTCCCGGTATGGATGTCCTCAAGTTGAGATCTATCAAAAACGAGAAATCAAATGCGATTTATCTCCTTGGACCTTTGTACAGGTGGCATAGAGGTACCCCTTTGTGACACTTGGTTGAAACATATGCAATGCAATGATAACCCATGGGAATCCGAGCTAATTAGGACAAGGAGCGAGCACTATTGGTATTCGATGCATGAGGCTCGCAACTTATAAGATGTCTTATGCATGACACATATGAAGTACTACTACCGTTGACACAATTGCTTCCATGTTTTCAATATAAAAAGCTCTAGCACATAACCATTCTTTTACTTTTATGTTAAAGCACCAACTACTGAGAGCATGATTGTCATTCTGAGTGTAATGTTCAATGTCCCAAAGTAGCATTGTCTTTTGCATGATTGTGATATCGTTTATTCTGAAATGATTGTATCTAGTCATCACTTAAACCTTGAAGGTGCCCCTGCATTTATGTTTTGCATCACTAAAGGGGGCAAGCTAGATATCACTTTATCATATTTGCACATCATGTTCATTGCAAATCTTTTTGATGTTTCAGTTTCATATTGTAAAACTTTCAGTCATTTGTGATTTTCTCTTGAGGCAACTTAATTACTATAGAATCATTGTCTCAGTAAGCTTTTGTCATATGACTATAAAAAAGTCCTATATGGTTAATAGCATGTCACCACAGAAATTATTCTTGTTATCATTTACCTACTCGAGGACGAGCAGGAATTAAGCTTGGGGATGTTGATACGTCCAAAACGTATCTATAATTTCTGCTTGCTCCATGCCACTTTTGGGTGATATTGCTATGATATTCATACACTTCCATAAACATATGATCATATTTGGACTAACTTACTAATCCAGTGCACCCCAGTGCCAGTTTCTGTTTTCGGCTGTTTTTGTATTTCAGGTTTTCACGTTTTGAGAACTGCCCAGAAAAATCCAGAAAAATTATATAAAAAATCAGCGTTCCGGAAACAACACTGCGTCCGAAGGGCAGCCTGGGGGGGCCATAGGGGCTCCAGGCGCCCTGTGGGCGTGCCCCCCCCTGGGCCGCGCCGGGGGGGGCGCCTGGGCCCCCCGAGGCTCCCCCGATGCCCTACTTTGGCATATATTTAAAGGACCCTCCGAAACCCTCAGAACAAGAACTTTTTTCGCGATCGCATCTCTGTTCCGCCACCGCCGCCGCTTCCAAGATCGGGAGCACCAGGAGAACTCTTCCCGACACCCTGCCGGACGGGAGGATCACCACCGGGAGCTTCTCCACCACCATGGACGCCTCCCGGATGACTCGTGAGTAGTCTCCCTTAGACCATGAGTCCATGACCAGTAGCTATGTGATGTTCTCCTCCCGTTCTTGTGCTTCACTAATTAGTCCTCGTGAGCTGCCCTACATGATCGAGGCACCTATGTAATCCTTATGTTGTTGCTATGTTGAGTTTGCTGGGATCCGATGGATTATGAGATTATGTTCAGATTGATCTTGAGTAATATATTTGATTCACCTCTTTTATATTTTAGTTCATAAGTAATTCTTGCATGTTCTCCGTTGTTATTTATTGCTTTGGCCGAGTAATAGGTAGTGACTCCAAGAGGGAACATTATGCTCGATTGTGGGTTCATGCCCCTCGATGACTAGCTTGAGTGACAGAAACATGAGTCTAGGGGATGTGCTGTTGCCACAAGGGGGAAAACAACGGTGCTTGTGCCCGCGGGTGCAAGGATTGTTTACTTTACGCAAAGTTCTTTTAATGCAGTTGTCTGTTGCATTGAGTTTACACTATGGGTGGGACTCGCAACTTAATACCAGCGAGATGTTCTGGATAGATATCTCAAGGTGGATGATTAGTAGTAGATATTGATGGATTTCGGTCTACTTACTTTGGCGTACCGCCCATGCTTTGAACCTCGACCTTTCTTGCAATGTAGTTAGCATTGGTTTGCGTTCGTGGTCCTGTCAATTGCCCAGCTGCAATTTGTTTACCTCACATAGCTATTTTATCGTCTTCTGGGAGAGAGACATCACTAGTGAGCATCATGAGACTCCGGTCCATATTACCATCATTGATCACATCCACTATTTACTTTCCGCTATTTACTTACTATTGCAAAAACTATCTATCACTACTATCATTGCTTTTAACCCTTTGTGAACTACAAGGCCGGAGAAATTGACAACCTCTCTGTACTTGTTGGGAGCAAAGTTATTTGTATCTGTGTGCAGGTCCACGTTGATTGCTACTAATCTGGCGCCGTAGCAATTGACACCTACTTGTTGAACCTAGGAGTCTCTGGGGATTCGATCCTTGGCATCTTTGCGAAGGGAAAACACTTCTACTTACTGCATCTTACACCTTCCACTTGGGGTAACCAATGAGGGGTTCGAGGCCCATCAGCTGCCCGGTCTAAGGACAAGGCTGCGCTGCCCATCGGCGGCGTAGCCGGCTCCCACGACGACCGGGCGCACTCCAAGACCTCGGCGTCCGTGCATAGTACTCACGAGGCGCGGGACCGGCAGTGTCATAGTACTCACGTTACCATACGCTTGCTGGACCAAGGTCAAGCTGGTGGGTCTCGGGATGCTCAAGACCAGCATGCACGCCAACATGCTGGCACGAGCAAGGCACGGTCGCCTGGACGGGATACTGCTCCTTCTAACGTAGTTAGAAGTCCGAGCATATCCCGCTCCCCGCACCGTTCGCCACCGCTGCCCGCCACTCCAGCAGAAGCCCTGGCACGAGCTCAACTGCTTCTAGACTTCCCTTCAGCGGCAGATAAAGCCGACGACTGGAGGGCCACCATTCAGAGTCTCATCGCCTTCGCCAACGGTGACACTCCGCGGCAACCGAGCACATCGCAGCCGCGGCAAGTCAGCCAGGCGTGGGCCGATGGCGACAAGACCGGTGGGGGTGCAACCACCGTGCACTCTCCGCCCCGAAGGCCAAAATCGCCGACTCGCCGGATCAGCATCGACGACGACTCCACTGCGTCATCCGATCCACGAGCTCGTCGCGATCAGCGCCAAGTTCTCCACGAGCGACAACAAGAAGACGCTCGTACTCGCATCGAGCGCCGAAGAGAAGCGCGGCGCCAATCAGACCAGCGCGCTGGGCCCGCTGTCGACATGCATGCGCCAGGGGGACCGGGCGACTTGCCGTACGCGGTAGGTTGTCCTGCGTTTACTCGTGAGCTGCGGCAAGTCTAGTGGCCCAGCATGAAGAATTTCAAGCCAGACGTACCAGAGAAGTACGACGGCAAGACGCATCCGTCGGAGTTCCTCAGCATCTACACCATCGCTGTGCAAGCTACCGGGGGACGAGACGACAAGATCCTTGCCAACTACTTCCCGCTGGTACTCAAACCCAACGTCAGATCCTGGCTCATGCACTTGCCGGACAACTCCATTTCTTCTTGGGCAGACCTATGCCATCAGTTTGTCGGCGCCTTTACAGGCGGCCACAAACCTCATGGCCAGGAAAGTGACCTTCACCTGCTCGCCCAGAAGGAAGGAGAACCCATGCGCAAGTATATCCAGAGATTTAGCTGTGTACAGCACAACATCCCAGACGTCCACCCTGCCGCGGTCATCAGTGCGTTCCATCAGAACGTGCGTAACCACAGGATGAGGGAGGAGATGGCGATGTGCAAGATCAGAGACGTCAGTGAGCTTTATGCCCTGGCTGACAAGTGTGCACGTGCTGAGGAGGGGAGGAAACTCCCCGGAGAGGATACAGGCGCAGGGGGATCTGACAGTGAGGATGCTGCCCCGGCAAAGAAGAACCGGCGGCGGAACAACAGGAAGAAGAAAAACAAAGAGGTGCTAGTCGTTGAGCAGTCCGGCAACGGAGGTGGCGCCGATAAGGTCAAAGTTGGTAGCTCCGGCAAGGAGACTGCCGCATGCACCAACTGCCAGGCTGTGGTGGCCGCCGACAAGCAGGACGACACCGACAAGCAGTACTGCAAGATCCACCGCACCAAGGGCCATGACCTCCAGAACTGCAAGAGAGTCGAACAGCTCGTCGAGCAGCAGAAGGCTGAGTACGAGCGACGCGACAAGGAGAAGGCCCAGGGAGGTGATGGAGGATCCGGCAAGAAGCGGACATTCAACGGCCGGGGAGGACGCCGCGGCAAAGCCAAGCAGCGGCAAGGAGACAGACCTCCCCCCGGCCGCGACAAGGATGAAGACGATGACGACGACGAAGACATGGATGATGTTGAGAACAGTGAGCAGGAGTTCCAGAAAGCCACAGAGGTTTTGTGCGTTGACGGCAGTGCTTCTCTGCATACTTCACACCGCCAACTCAAGCAGTGAGTGTGGGAAGTCAATGCAGCAGAACCACCTGTCGAATCGCGCAAGCTTCTGAAATGGTCCAGCACGCCTATCATCTTTGATACTGAGGACCACCCTGATCGCACAACTGCGGCCGGGTGCTTGCCGATGTTGGTTTCACCAACTAACCGCAACCTCAAGGTCACTAAGATGTTAGTTGACGGCGGGGCCGGCTTGAACCTGATCTCCTCCACTGTACTCCAGAAATTCCAGATCCCTGACAGCGAGCTCGAAGAGACCGGCACATTCCAAGGAATAAACCCGGGAAGGAGCAAGCCGAAGGGGAAGATCACGCTGCCAGTGACGTTTGGCGGGGAGCTGAACTTCAGGACCGAGAGGGTCACTTTTGACGTCGCTGATTTTCCATTGCCTTACAATGGGATACTCGGCCGTCCAGCACTCGCCAAGTTCATGGCAGCCTCTCACTATGCATACAACATGCTGAAGATGCCAGGCCCGATAAGCGTCATCTCTGTCCCTGGCGACAAGAAGGATGCCCTTATCTGCGCCGACAAGATCTACCGGGAAGCAGCAGCCGCAACAGATAGCAAGACACTTGCCGCTGAAGCTCCCGGGGGGAAGAAGAAGACCAAGTCCGACAAGAGCTCTGGGGCGCACTCCGGCAAGCGCACCTCTTCGGAGTGCTGCGCTACCGTCGAGGACGCGCCATCGAGCTCCACCGGCAAGTGTAAGAAGATGATGGCAGCTCCGCCAGAGACCAAGAAGGTGTCCGCCAAGGAGGACGGAACTGGTAGTACCTTCACCATCAGTGCCACGCTTGACCCTATATAGGAAAGCTCGCTCGTTGCTTTCCTGCGGGCGAACGTCAACGTGTTTGCATGGCAACCGTCTGACATCCCCGGTGTTCCCAGGAAAGTAATTGAGCACAAGCTTGCCGTCTGTCCTCACGCGCGGCCCGTCAAGCAGAAAGTCAGGAAACAAGCAGTGGAGCGCCAAGAATTCATAGCAGAAGAGATCAAGAAGTTGGAAGCAGCAGGCCTTGTCAGGGGAGTGCTCCATCCTATGTGGTTGGCCAATCCAGTAGTCGTGCGTAAGGCAAACGAGAAATGGAGGCTTTGTATCGACTTCACCGATGTGAATAAAGCTTATCCCAAAGACCCATTTCCCTTGCCGAACATTGACCAGATTGTTGACTCCACGGCCGGATGTGATTTGCTTTCATTTCTTGACGCATACTCAGGATATCATCAGATCTTCATGGAAGAAGAGGATGAGGAGAAGACCGCATTCATCACTCCATGTGACACGTACTATTTCATACGGATGCCTTTTGGTTTGAAGAATGCTGGTTCAACATTTGCAAGGGTAGTCCATACGGCTTTTGAGCCACAGATTCACAGAAATGTAGAAGCATACATGGATGACATAGTGGTCAAGAGCAAAGACATGGCAACTCTGATTCAAGATTTGGAAGAAACCTTTGCGAATCTGCGCAAGATCCAGCTCAAGCTCAACCCCGAGAAGTGTGTGTTTGGAGTCCCTTCCGGCAAGCTTCTCGGGTTCTTCGTGTCTCAGAGGGGAATCGAAGCCAATCCCGACAAGATCAAGGCCATTGAGCAGATAGAAGCACCGAAGCGCGTCAAGGATGTACGAAGACTTGCCGGTTGCGTGGCTGCTCTCAGCAGGTTTATCTCTAAGTCAGCTGAGCGCGCCCTGCCGATTTTCAAAATTTTGAAAAAGGCGGGTCCAATGAAATGGACTCCGGAAGCGGAGGCTGCGCTGCAAGACCTGAAGAGGTACCTGTCCTCCACTCCAATACTTGTCGCACCTAAGCCACAAGAGAAGTTGCTGCTGTACCTAGCGGCAACCAATCAAGTGGTTAGTGCTGCGTTAGTAGCGGAGAGGGAGGCAGATGATGAGCCAGCAACCGCGGCAAGTGCATCCAGCGACAAGCAGGGGGCTTCCCCGACAAGCTCTGGTCCCGACAAAGATGGATCTGCGCAGGCGCAAGAGGAGATACGGAAGAAAATGGTGCAGCGCCCAGTTTACTTTGTCAGCTCCCTTCTGCAGGGGGCTAGGTCAAGGTACTCTGGTGTGCAGAAGTTGCTTTTCGGCCTTCTCATGGCCTCGAGAAAGCTGCGCCATTACTTCCAAGCACATGAGATAACAGTTGTCACTCGCTTTCCGCTGAAGAGGATACTGCAGAATCTAGAAGCAATAGGCAGGATTGTTGAGTGGGCACTGGAACTGTCAAGCTTTGGCCTCAAGTTTGAGAGCACTTCTACTATCCAGAGCAGAGCATTGGCAGAATTCATAGCAGAGTGGACGCCAACACCAGATGAAGAGATTCCAGAAACGAGCATCCCCGTCAAGGAAGCAAGCAAAGAGTGGCTGATGTACTTTGATGGTGCCTTTTCGCTGCAAGGCACCGGTGCTGGCTTGCTGCTTGTCGCACCCACCGGAGAGCACCTCAAGTACGTAGTCCAGATGCACTTTCCCAAGGAGCAAGCCACAAACAATACTGCAGAGTATGAAGGTTTGCTTGCCGGTCTCAGGATCGCGGCAGACCTTGGGATCAAGATGCTCATTGTCAGGGGTGACTCGCAGCTTGTCGTCCGCCAAGTGAACAAGAATTATCAGAGTCCGTTGATGGAAGCCTACATTGACGAAGTGAGAAAGCTAGAAGAGCACTTTGACGGCCTGCAGATGGAGCATGTTCCAAGAGCTCAGAACGACATCGCCGATAGCCTGTCAAAGTGTGCCGCACTTAAGTTACCTGTGGAACCAGGGATCTTTGTCCTCAAGCTGGCTCAACCATCCGTAACACCATCAACTGGACAAAGCAAGAAGAGGAAGTTGATTTCTGGTGACTATCTACCGGCAGAGCTTCCCGAAGCCGCCGCCAAGAAGGTCCCCAAGATCAACGCCAAGAATGCTGAGGAGCAGTCTGCTCCGGCAAGCCCTAGGGCTTGTTCCGTTGAAGCAAACGCTCCCGACAAGTTTTGCTCCGGCAAGCTTGCCGGGGAACATCAAGCTCCGGCTGAACCGCAGGTTCTCGCCGTAGAAGCGGATGTTCCCACATCAACAGATGCGCCTTTAGTCCTTGTTGTCGAGCCACAAGCTCCAGCATGGGCAGAGCAGATTGTCCATTTTCTCCAGACAGGAGAACTTCCCGAAGAGCAAGAAGAAGCAGAAAGAGTAGCCCGGCAGTCAAGTATGTACCAGTTTGTTGACAACACACTGTACAGAAGAAGACTCAATGGCGTGAAATTGAAGTGTATTCCCCGGGAAGACGGACAAAAGCTGTTGGCAGAGATACATGGAGGCATATGTGGTCACCACATTGGCACAAGAGCACTTGCGGACAAAGCATTCCGGCAAGGTTTCTTTTGGCCGGAAGCCCTCCAGGATGCAACTGCACAAGTAACCAAGTGTGAAGCGTGCCAGTTCCATTCCAAGAAGATACACCAGCCAGCTCAAACTCTCCAGACGATCCCTTTATCCTGGCCATTTTCGGTCTGGGGGCTCGACATCCTCGGCCCTTTTCCCCGCGCAGTCGGGGGCTTTGAGTACTTGTACGTTGCGATCGACAAGTTCACAAAGTGGCTGGAAGTGGAACCAGTGAGAAAGGTGACCGCACAGTTAGCAGTCAAGTTCTTCAGGTCGATTGTTTGCCGCTTCGGAATCCCTAACAGGATAATCACCAACAACGGTACGCAATTCACGAGCCGCACCTTCATGCAGTACGTCCAAGATCTTGGCGCCAAGGTCTGCTTCGCTTCTGTTGCTCACCCGAGAAGCAACGGTCAAGCGGAGAGGGCGAATGCTGAAGTGCTGCGTGGCCTCAAGACCAGAACTTTCGACAGGCTGCACAAGTGCGGAAGAAACTGGATCGAGGAGCTGCCGGTGGTTCTTTGGTCGATCAGAACGACGCCAAATCGAGCCACTGGACAGACACCTTTCGCTCTAGTCTATGGAGCAGAGGCAGTTCTCCCCACGAAACTCGTATACGGGTCACCTCGAGTGCTCGCTTATGATGAGCTCGAGCAAGAGCAGCTGCGACAAGATGACGCGCTGCTCCTTGAGGAAGACCGTCTTCAGGCTGCTGTACGAGCTGCTCGATACCAGCAAGCTTTGCGCCGCTACCATAGCCACAAAGTTAACGCCAGAAGTCTCGAGGAAGGCGACCTTGTTCTTCGGCGCGTTCAGTCCGCCAAGAATTCCAACAAGTTGACGCCGAAGTGGGAAGGCCCTTATCGGGTGAAACGAGTCACTAGGCCCGGCGCTGTCTGCCTTGAGACCGAAGATGGCTTTCCGGTGAGCAACTCCTGGAACATCGAGCATCTTCGTAAGTTGACCCGCTCCGGCAACCACCTTTTGTACAAGTCTTGCCACTGTTGCATGTAATCCTTTGTACAAAGCCGGGCGCAGACCCCGTGCATCAGTAAAGCTCATGTGCCTCGCACATGATGGGCCTCGAACCCCTCGTTGGTTACCCCAAGTGGAAGGTGTAAGATGCAGTAAGTAGAAGTGTTTTCCCTTAGAAAAGATGCCAAGGATCGAATCCCCAGAGACTCCTAGGTTCAACAAGTAGGTGTCAATTGCTACGGCGCCAGATTAGTAGCAATCAACGTGGACCTGCACACAGATACAATTATCTTTGCTCCCAACGAGTACAGAGAGGTTGTCAATCTCTCCGGCCTTGTAGTTCACAAAGGGTTAAAAGCAATGATAGTAGTGATAGATAGTTTTTGCAATAGTAAGTAATAACGGAAAATAAATAGTGGATGTGATCAATGATGGTAATATGGACCGGAGTCTCATGATGTTCACTAGTGATGTCTCTCTCCCAAAAGACGATAAAACAGCTATGTGAGGTAAACAAATTACAGCTGGGCAATTGACAGGACCACGAACGCAAACCAATGCTGACTACATTGCAAGAAAGGTTGAGGTTCAAAGCATGGGCGGTACGCCAAAGTAAGTAGACCGAAATCCATTAATATCTACTACTAATCATCCACCTTGAGATATCTATCCAGAACATCTCGCTGGTATTAAGTTGCGAGTCCCACCCATAGTGTAAACTCAATGCAATAGACAACTGCATTAAAAGAACTTTGCGTACAGTAAACAATCCTAGCACCCGTGGGCACAAGCACCGTTGTTTTCCCCCTTGTGGCAACAGCACATCCCCTAGACTCATGTTTCTGTCACTCAAGCTAGTCATCGAGGGGCATGAACCCACAATCGAGCATAACGTTCCCTCTTGGAGTCACTACCTATTACTCGGCTAAAGCAATAAATAAAACGGAGAACATGCAAGAATTACTTATGAACTAAAATATAAAAGAGGTGAATCAAATATATTACTCAAGATCAATCTGAACATAATCTCATAATCCATCGGATCCCAGCAAACTCAACATAGCAACAGCATAAGGATTACATAGGTGCCTCGATCATGTAGGGCAGCTCACGAGGACTAATTAGTGAAGCACAAGAACGGGAGGAGAACATCACATAGCTACTGTTCATGGACTCATGGTCCAAGGGAGACTACTCACGAGTCATCCGGGAGGCGTCCATGGTGGTGGAGAAGCTCCCGGTGGTGATCCTCCCCTCCGGCAGGGTGCCGGGAAGAGTTCTCCTGGTGCTCCCGATCTTGGAAGCGGCGGCAGCGGCGGAACAGAGATGGGATCGCGAAAAGAGTTCCTCTCTGAGGGTTTCGGAGGGTCCTTTAAATATATGCCAAAGTAGGGCATCGGGGGAGCCTCGGGGGGCCCAGGCGCCCCCCGGCGCGGCCCAGGGGGGGGGGGGCGCCCACAGGGCGCATGGAGTCCCTGTGCCCCCCCAGGCTGCCCTTCGGACACAGTGTTGTTTCCGGAACGCTGATTTTTTATATAATTCTTCTGGATTTTTCTGGGCAGTTCTCGAAACGTGAAAACCTGAAATACAAAAACAACCGAAAACAGAAACTGGCACTGGGGTGCACTGGATTAGTAAGTTAGTCCAAATATGATCAAAAGTGTATGGAAGTGTATGAATATCATAGCAATATCACCCAAAAGTGGCATGGAGCAAGCAGAAATTATAGATACGTCTTGGACGTATCAACATCCCCAAGCTTAATTCCTGCTCGTCCTCGAGTGGGTAAATGATAACAAGAATAACTTCTGTGGTGACATGCTATTAACCATATAGGACTTTTATATAGTCATATGACAAAAGCTTACTGAGACAATGATTCTATAGTAATTAAGTTGCCTCAAGAGAAAATCACAAATGACTGGAAGTTTTACAATATGAAACTGAAACATCAAAAAGATTTGCAATGAACATGATGTGCAAATATGATAAAGTGATATCTAGCTTGCCCCCTTTAGTGATGCAAAACATAAATGCAGGGGCACCTTCAAGGTTTAAGTGATGACTAGATACAATCATTTCAGAATAAACGATATCGCAATCATGCAAAAGACAATGCTACTTTGGGACAATGCACATTACACTCAGAATGACAATCATGCTATCAGTAGTTGGTGCTTTAACATAAAAGTAAAAGAATGGTTATGTGCTAGAGCTTTTTATTTTGAAAACATGGAAGCAATTGTGTCAACGGTAGTAGTACTTCATATGTGTCATGCATAAGACATCTTATAAGTTGCAAGCCTCATGCATCGAATACCAATAGTGCTCGCTCCTTGTCCTAATTAGCTCGGATTCCCATGGGTTATCATTGCATTGCATATGTTTCAACCAAGTGTCACAAAGGGGTACCTCTATGCCACCTGTACAAAGGTCCAAGGAGATAAATCGCATTTGATTTCTCGTTTTTGATAGATCTCAACTTGAGGACATCCATACTTGGACAACATAGAAAATAGATGATGGACTCCTCTTTAATGCATAAGCATATTCTCATGAGAGATTAAGGATTAAGGTCCAAGCTAAAACTTCCACCATGATGCATGGCTTTGGTTGGCGGCCCAATGTTCTTCTCTAACAATATGCATATTAATTCAACCCACGGCAAATCACCCTTACTTCAGACAAGACGAACATGCATAGCAACTCACATGATATTCAACAAAAGGTTGACAGTTGATGGCGTCCCCAGAAACATGGTTACCGCTCAGCAAGCAACTTATAAGAAATAAGATACATAAGCAACATATTCTTTACCACAATAGTTTTCAGGCTACTTTCCCATGAGCTATGTATTGCATGGTTAGTTTGCTTAGTACAGGTGGAGGTTAGCAAAAGACTGGGAGCGTCCAACTAAGAGAGCAATGACGGTCATAATCATGCGGAGCGACAAAGCAATATTGAATCAGGCATGGTAGTTATATCGTTACTCAGAAACAAAAGATCATCAAGGCTTGACAGACTTTCTTTACAGTCTTGAATATGCGTGAGCATACGCCAAGTCAATCAAAATAAATTCTTGAAGGAAGATATTACTAAACCATACCACATCATAGGCAAACAAACCAAGTTGGTACTCCAATAACACATTGGGAACCCCCCAGCTATTTGAGATTAACCATAAGAAAACCTGAACTACTAAGCACCATCATGCAAGTAGCATCTTTATCATAGACACATTGACCAATGCAACGGAAGCAAACTCTCTTAATAAGGTGAGCATGGTAATTTAAGAGAGTTCAAGCAACCAACTAAATAAAAGCTCTTGAAAAGATAAGCATGAATACTAAGAGCAGAGCACGATAGTAGCTATTAAAAGACAAAGAACACACACAGCATAGATAGACATGAAAATTCTATGTTATGTTATAGGTAGAAGTGGAGAGTGTTTCTCTCCCACATAAAGGAATGCTGGGTTCCGACTCGTTATGAAAAACTAAAAAGAGAACTAAAAGCAAGACGCTCCAAGCATAGCACATAACACATGAAGTGATAAAAATATAGCGAAACGAAAGACGAACTGATAATGTTGATGGAGAAGGGGATGCACGGGGCATCCCCAAGCTTAGACGCTTGAGTCTCCTTGAATATTTCTTGGGGGTGCACGGGGGCATCCCCAAGCTTGAGCGCTTGACACTCCTGAATCTTTTTATCATCTTCCCTCGCACACTTGAAAACTCCCTTCATACATAACTCATCATAATCTGATTAGCGAGGTTAGTACCCTTAATAAAATAATTATACCTTGCTGGAAATAAGGATATTCTTGAAGTTCTACTGTTTCTCAAGATTGCCAAAAGGTTTTTGCAAAGAAAAAGCAAGTTCTTAATTTGCAAAGTGAAGGTAAGGCAAAACAGGACAGAATCTGTGAAAAACAGAACAGCAGGCAGTAATTGATCTGTTCGGGATACTTCTGCAACTCAAAAAAAAAACTCAGAACTGACGCACGAAAGACAATTATATAGAGAACGCTGTCGAAAAAATTCAGACCAAAAAGATGATCTGGTGATTTTATACGAATTTTTCTATCCAAGGACAGAATCTGTTTCCTGGACAGCACCTCACAACTTTTGAACTTTCTAGCAAGCAGAGGCTATACTTGGCACAAATATGAAAAGCAAAGATACAATGATGATGCTACAGCAGTAAACAACATCAAGACACAACAAAAGAAAAAAATTAATTCATGTGGGCTGCCTCCCAAAAGCGCTTTCTTTTATGCCTTTAAGCTAGGCATAATGCATAGATCAAGTTTTATCAAGAGTGAAAGAATAACCAGCCCGTACAACGGACTCAAAAGGTAACTTGATCTTCTTACGAGGGAAGTGTTCCATCCCTTTCTTGAGAGGAAACTGAAATTTTATATTACCCTCTTTCATGTCAATGACAGCACCAACGGTGCGCAAAAAGGGACGTCCCAAAATAATTGGACATGAAGGATCACATTCAATATCCATAATAGTGAAATCAACGGGCACATAATTATCATTGACAACAATAAGAACATCGTCGATCCTCCCCAAAGGTTTCTTTATGGAAGAATCAACGAGACGAACACCAAAAGAACAAGAATCATAAGGTTTCAATTTAAGCATATCATATATCCTTTTGGGCATAACAGAGGTACTAGCACCAACATCACATAATGCATAACAAGAGAAGTCATTCAAATTATTTTTTATCATAGGATCCCAACCATCTTCTAGATTTCTAGGTATGGAGGCTTCTACTCTAAGTTTCTCCTCCCTAGCTTTGATGAGAGCATTAGTGATATGCTTTGTGAAGGCAAGGTTAAGTGTGCTAGTGCGGGGATCTCTAGACATCTTGTGAAGGAAATCAATAACTTCGGTAAGAGTGCAATTATCAAAATCAAGGTCACGAGCATCAAGTAAAGTGGTAGTGGTGTCCTTAAGGTTCACTTGGTTGGTAGTTTCTATAGTTATAGCATCACAATTAATAGGTCCATTGGGACCAGGAGTACATTGGGTGCTAAGAGTGTGAACATCCTCAATAACTTGGATAGTAGCAACAATGTGGTGGGTAGGAAGGCTCTTAATTCTTTCCTCTTCCTTCCTTTCTCTAGCCCATCTTTATTTAAGCTTAGCCATCATCCTAATGTTTTCATTAATTTGTACTTGAGTAGCATTAATAGGGATAACTTCCCTCTCCTTAAGTGGAGAAGTTTCAATTTTTTAGCAAATTTACCTCATTGGCTAAGTGGTCTACCTTAAAAGAAAGAGCATCTAGTTTATGTAGTTTCTCTTCTACATTCTTATTAAAGGCTTTTTGGGTAGTGATGAAATCTCTAAGCATGGTCTCTAGTTCAGTATTGGAGTTCTTGGTACTATGATAAGCATTGTTGTTCCCATAAGAGTTAGAGGGGAACGGTCTAGGATTGTTACCAAAGTTACTCCTATACGCATTGTTGTTAAAATTGTTTCTAGAGATAAAGTTCACATCTACTTGTTCTTGAGCAATCAAAGAATTTAAAGGAACATCACGAGGATCAACAGTAGATTGGTTCGAAAGTAGAGACATGATCAAGTCAACTTTTTCATTGAGGGAGGAAATCTCCTCAACAGAGTTTACCTTCCTACCTGTTGGAGCGCGTTCGGTGTGCCATTGGGAATAGTTGGTCATCATCTCATCGAGAAGCTTCGTGGCAGCACCAAATGTAGTTGACATAAAAGTTCCTCCCGCGGCCGAATCTAACAAGTTCCGCGAGGTAAAGTTCAAGCCTGGATAAAAAGTTTGGATAACCATCCAAGTAGTCAAACCGTGAGTAGGGCAGTTCTTGATAAGAGACTTCATACGTTCCCAAGCTTGGGCAACATGTTCATTATCCAATTGTTTTAAATTCATCATGTTACTTCTAAGTTGGATAATTTTAGCAGGTGGATAGTATTTTCCGATAAAAGCATCTTTGCACTTGTCCCATGAATCTATGCTATTTCTAGGCAAAGACTGAAACCAAATTTTAGCTCCTCCTCTCAAAGAGAAAAGGAAAAAGCTTAAGCTTAACAATATTACCATCTACTTCTTGGTACTTTTGCATATCACAAAGTTCTACAAAGTTGTTCAAGTGTAAAGCAGCATCATCTCCAGCACCGGAGAATTGTTCTCTCATGACTAAGTTCAGTAAAGCAGGTTTAATTTCATATGAAGGTGCTGAAGTGGCAGGTGTAGTGATAGGTGTGCTGATAAAGTCATCGTTGTTGTGACTAGTGAAGTCACACTACTTGGTGTTCTCGGTGGAACCCATAGTAGCAAGCAAGCAAGATAACTATTTTTGTGATTTTCGATAAAAAGGAACTAAAGCAAAAATGAAAGGTAAACTAACAAGACTAAAAAGCAAAGGTAAAAGATAGCATGCAACTCCCCTATCCTAAAGAGTGGAGTCCCCGGCAACGGCGCCAGAAAATACTCCTTGATGGGCCTCGAACCCCTCGTTGGTTACCCCAAGTGGAAGGTGTAAGATGCAGTAAGTAGAAGTGTTTTCCCTTAGCAAATATGCCAAGGATCGAATCCCCAGAGACTCCTAGGTTCAACAAGTAGGTGTCAATTGCTACGGCGCCAGATTAGTAGCAATCAACGTGGACCTGCACACAGATACAATTATCTTTGCTCCCAACGAGTAAAGAGAGGTTGTCAATCTCTCCGGCCTTGTAGTTCACAAAGGGTTAAAAGCAATGATAGTAGTGATAGATAGTTTTTGCAATAGTAAGTAATAACGGAAAGTAAATAGTGGATGTGACCAATGATGGTAATATGGACCGGAGTCTCATGATGTTCACTAGTGATGTCTCTCTCCCAAAAGACGATAAAACAGCTATGTGAGGTAAACAAATTACAGCTGGGCAATTGACAGGACCACGAACGCAAACCAATGCTGACTACATTGCAAGAAAGGTTGAGGTTCAATGCATGGGCGGTACGCCAAAGTAAGTAGACCGAAATCCATCAATATCTACTACTAATCATCCACCTTGAGATATCTATCCAGAACATCTCGCTGGTATTAAGTTGCGAGTCCCACCCATAGTGTAAACTCAATGCAACATACAACTGCATTAAAAGAACTTTGCGTAAAGTAAACAATCCTTGCACCCGCGGGCACAAGCACCGTTGTTTTCCCCCTTGTGGCAACAGCACATCCCCTAGACTCATGTTTCTGTCACTCAAGCTAGTCATCGAGGGGCATGAACCCACAATCAAGCATAACGTTCCCTCTTGGAGTCACTACCTATTACTCGGCCAAAGCAATAAATAACAACGGAGAACATGCAAGAATTACTTATGAACTAAAATATAAAAGAGGTGAATCAAATATATTACTCAAGATCAATCTGAACATAATCTCATAATCCATCGGATCCCAGCAAACTCAACATAGCAACAGCATAAGGATTACATAGGTGCCTCGATCATGAGGGCAGCTCACGGGGACTAATTAGTGAAGCACAAGAACGGGAGGAGAACATCACATAGCTACTGGTCATGGACTCATGGTCCCAGGGAGACTACTCAAGAGTCATCCGGGAGGCGTCCATGGTGGTGGAGAAGCTCCCGGTGGTGATCCTCCCCTCCGGCAGGGTGCCGGGAAGAGTTCTCCTGGTGCTCCCGATCTTGGAAGCGGCGGCGGCGGAACGGAGAAGGGATCGCGAAAAGAGTTCCTCTCTGAGGGTTTCGGAGGGTCCTTTAAATATATGCCAAAGTAGGGCATCGGGGGAGCCTCGGGGGGCCCAGGCGCCCCCCCGGCGCGGCCCAGGGGGGGCGCGCCCACAGGGCGCCTGGAGCCCCTGTGGCCCCCCCAGGCTGCCCTTCGGACGCAGTGTTGTTTCCGGAACGCTGATTTTTTATATAATTTTTCTGGATTTTTCTGGGCAGTTCTCGAAACGTGAAAACCTGAAATACAAAAACAGCCGAAAACAGAAACTGGCACTGGGGTGCACTGGATTAGTAAGTTAGTCAAAAATATGATCAAAAGTGTATGGAAGTGTATAAATATCATAGCAATATCACCCAAAAGTGGCATGGAGCAAGCAGAAATTATAGATATGTTTTGGACGTATCAGCACATCTTGTCAATTTCATGCTTTCTATATTTTGCATGTGTTATCTGACACTTTGTGCAGCACCTACCCCCGGTAAGCCATAACGAGCCTTAAGGCTCCATATCTTGTACAAAAGCTTCCAGATCAGCGTCCGACGGCAGGGACCTGAGGACGTTGGTGAGGTTGAGGCCAGGGTTGCGGAAGGCCACCTTCATCAGCACCTTTTGCAGGGCGCCCGCGCAGAGCTTGCGCGACTCGTCAGCCAACTGCTTTGGGATTCTCTCCCGGAGCTGCTGGAGGGCCGTCACCACGCCCTTGAAGAATAGGGTGAGCTTGGCGCTGGGGTGGAGATTCTCGTCGGAGGAATACCTGAGATACTCCGCCCCCAGCTACGCCAGCTCCCCGTCGATGTCTGCGGTAGCGTTGACAAGACCCTCCGTCCAGTGCTCGACGGTCTCCCTGAAGATGTTCTGGGTGACAGCAGCACTCTCCAGCAACGCCTTCTCGGCCCTGATCTCCTCCTTCAGGGTCGCCTCCCGCTCCCTGGTGCCGTCCAGCGTCTAGGTCAAGGTGGTCAGCTTGAACTCCAGATCGGAGTTGGAATCCTTGGCGGCGGCGAGCTCCTTGCCCTTCTCGGCAAGGCGGACCTACAACTCTGAGTGGCTGTGGGCATCCTTCTCGCGCTCATGCTTGAGCGCGGCAAGCTCCTCGCCGCTCGTCTTGAGGTCAGCCTCCAGCTGTGCCACCTTCGCCTCCAGTTCCTTCTTGGCGGTCTCGGCAGTTGCGGCAGCGTCCTTTGCTTCTTGGAGGGCCCCGCCAAGTGATTGCTCGCGTGCGGCAAGCTCCTCCTCGTGAGCGTCGAGGTTGATCTTCCGCTGCGCCAGCTCGCCCTCCTGCGCGGATAACTTTTCAGCGGCAAGCCGCTGTTGCTCTTCGACTTCGGCCTTCTCAAGAAAGAAGGTCGTCCGCTCTTCGGCAAGCTGCTCCCGCTCCTCCGCCAAGGACCGGAGAGCTGCTTGGTGAAGGCCCCGGAGCTCTTCTGCGCGCTTCTCCATATCCACTCCCGCCCTCGCGGCAAGCGCCTCGCGGGACTCCAGCTTGGCCTGCCGGGCGCGGTAGAGTGACAGCAGTTTCTGCAGCAGCCGCTCCTCTTCAGGCTCGCCGCTGCTGCTCGGCGCGTCGACAAGCGTCAGCCCGGCGGAGGCGAGCACCTCTCCGTCGAAGACTTCTCCCTCGATCGGCGCCCTGGAGCTTGAGGCCCAGTGGAGCTTGATGAAAACGTCATCGCCGGCCTTCAAGTAGGCCCCTGGCTCGGGCTCTTCGGAGCCGGGGGCTGCGGCAGCAGCGGAGGGCTCGGCGGTCGGTGTAGCGCTTGGCGCTCCTGCGGCCTCAGGGCCGTCAGTGGGATCGCCAGCCCCCTCGCCAGCTGCTGCGGCGGCAGCCTTGGCGGCCTCTGCGCCGGCAGGATCATCAGCGCCGGCTACCTCTTCGGTGGCAGCAGCGTCGTCAGCAATTACTTCAGTCTCCATCGGCTCAGCGGCAGATGGATATGACAGTCGAAAAAGGGGAGAAAAACGGTCAAGCAAATATCCAAAAAGAAGAATCAAAAGAAGAAAAGCCCAAGGGAAGTTTGAAGCAAGGGGATTACCTGAGCGAGCCGGCTCCTCGGCGGTGTCCCTTGCCGGGGAACTCTCCCTTGGCGGCGTAGTCGTGGTCTCTGCCGGTGGAGGGCCACTGGTGCTGTCCCTCGCCGGAGAGCTCCCCCTTGCCGGAGGACTCCCCCTTGCCGGAGGACTCCCCCTTGCCGGAGAGCTTTCCCTTGGCGGCGTAGTTGAAGCAGAAGGCACGTCTGGAGCGGTCTTCGGGCGCTCCTGTAGTGGCTGCTCTGCTCCTACACAAATCAACAAACAAGACGTCAGCAAAGATAGAACACCCACGCGCGCCTAACAGCGAAAAGTAAACCAAACGCTTATGCTGGGGGCTGCGCTCGGGGCTGCTCTGAAGTCCAGTTGCCGCGTCCGGCAGGTTTGTCTCAGGCGCACCCCTGCTGTCGCGGTGGGCTCATCCTCGATGACAATCACCGGGACCTTGGCTCTCTTTGCCGTCCTCTGGGACAGAGTTCTGCAAAAAGGAACAGGTTCAGAGTGAGGCAAATGAGAGATACAAGACAAAACAGCACAAAATCGAAGAAATTCAAGAACAACGAAGCCTTACTCTTCTTCTTCCTCGTCAGAGCTGAGCGCGGAGAAGTCGAAGTCTGGCTCACGCGTCCCGGTGCGAGGAGGCGGAGGAGTAGGCTCCCTTGGCCGCTTGGCGGGAGCAGTGGCGGTGGTCTGAGATGACCCCGCTCCAGCTGCCGCCGAGGCGTGAGGAGCGGCAGGAGCAGAAGCGGCGGTCTGGGAAGATCCCGCTCCAGTTGCAGCTGATGCGCGAGGTGCTCCCGCGGCAACCTTGCTTGCCGCGGTGGAGCGTGTCGCGCGGCGCGGCAGCTGTTGGCCCGTCTGCCGCTCCGTTACGTCCCCGGCCTTGCGGAGACGCCTTCTTGGTGGAGCTGGAGGCTCTGCTGGTGGCGAGCTGCCTGAAGACGACGAGGAGGAGGAGGCGATCTATAGAGAGCCGCTCGTGTCCTCGACGGGCTCGCTTGGCTCAGCGTCACGCTCGGCGGGCTCGCTTTGCTCGGCGACGGGCGCGGCAGGCTCTTCCTCGTTGGCAAGCTTTCCCGCGCCGGTAAACTCCTCTCGCTCGGCGAGGCTTGCCGCCTCTGCTGCCTCTGCCTCCTCTACGGTGAACCCGAACTCACCCGCGGCTGCGGCTGCCGCCGCCTCTTCCAGCCTGGTGGCAATGTACGCCATCTCCTGGTCAGTGGTGTCGCGGGTGAGGCCTTTCTTCTCGTCGGAGTGGATTGGCGTTTCTTCCAGGTTGTCGAAGAACTCCTGCACGGCTTCATCTGCAGGCTCTTGCCAAGTTGGGTCAATCCCGTGCGAGTCGCACAGCGGCATCATTGCGCGGATACGGCTGAGCGCGGAGTTGTTGCACAGTGGGACGACACGCTTCGGCAACCTGAAGACCTCAGGATGATCGGGGTCATATTTGAACAGCTCCTGGAGCATCGCGTTGAGCTCCAGGACAGTGAAGTTATAATTGAGGCCCGGGCGCAACCTCATGATATCCGCCGCGTTCTCGAACTCCCAAGCGGGCCTCTTCCTCTCTTGCAAGGGGGTGATGCGGCGGCGAAGAAAATCTGCGCCCACTGCACCCACGGTGAGCCCGGCAGCCCTGAGGCATTGGATCCGGGCGGTGGCGATCTTCAGCCTGCTGTCTTCCGGGGCCAAGTCGCTCCAATCCTTGCCGCGTCTTACTGGGGCTTGGCGCCGGGCAGTAAATGGCTGCGAGTCCTCCTCGACGATCCAACACCAATTGGCTCTCCATTCCTCCCATTTGCTGCGGAGCTCCCCCTCCAGATAAGCTTCCTTCTTGTGGACCCTCGAGATCCAGGAGACTCCGCCGGACAAAGGCTCTCCACTCTTAACTCGAGGCGTAAAGAAGTGGCGGAAAAGGGCTACATTGGGATTGACTCCGACAAAGTTTTCGCAGAGATGTGCGAAAACTGCCATGGTCAGAACGACGTTGGGGTGAAGTCAAGGAGGTGGAGCCCATAGGTGTTCATGATATCGCAGAAGAATTCAGAGAAAGGCGGGCAGAGCCCGTAGTAGAAGAACAAGGCGAAGAAAGCGTATCCATTCGGTTACATGTTGCAAGCGACGGCTGGGAGTACCTTCGTGCGCGGGTGCGCCCGCGTCTCCCCCGACCAGAAAAGGTAGAAGTTCTCCCTCAGCTCCTTCGCGGCAAGCTTGGGGGGGAAGACCGCCCGCTTCTTTCGCAGTGCCGCGAGCCGCAGCGCCTCGGCCGACTTCACAGCCTTCCCCTTCTCGCCTTTCGGAGCCATGGCGGAAGCGGTGAGGGAGGTCGACGGCGCTGGTGGTGCTGGTGGCGATGGGGGGCGGAGCGCTGCTCTCTTTTGGCTTCGGGAAGCAGGGGAGCGGCGGAGGTTTTCAAGGAGTAGCAACGGGCGGATGGACGAACTGCCCCTGTTTCCCGTGCTTATAAGGAGGGAGGGGGCGGACGTTCCGCATTTCCGAATAAAGAAACTGCCCACGATCTCTCCCACGAGGCCGCATTAAATGCGTGTCGTTAAGGGAGGGCGCGGTGGATACGGAGAAAGATACAGCATGACCCAGGCCGCGCGTGCCCGTGCACTGTTTTGGGCCTGGCCCAAGAGCGCTCGGCACCGTGTATGGCCCAGGCCTGGGGGCTCCTATCGGTGTACTAAAGTAGGGGTACCCTTAGTATCCCGAATTTGTGCACGGGCAGTCGCAGCGCCCCGCGGCAAGGCTTGCCGGGTGACCGCCACGGTCCTCCGTGGTTCCTTTGGAGCCATTCAAGAACAAAGTACACAAGCCAAGGAGACAAGGCCCCGGCAAGAGGAGCTTGCTGGGAAGGCCACTCAAGGCACAAGACTACTCAAGGCGCAAGACCCTGGCAAGAGGAGCTTGCCGGGAAGGCCAACTAAGGCATATCAAGGAATTTTCTGCGACGCGCCACGCGTCCCGGCAAGGCCCGGTGAGCGGCAAGCTCCCGGATGCTGCAAGACAGCAGCCACGGCAAGGTGCTTGCCGCGGCAAGCTACCGCTCCGTACCCGCGCATCCACCCACGTGTCGCTCTGGGACCCTTCCAAGCGTACGTGGCGGGAGGCTGTGCAGCCAGGGGTACGCGATGGCAAGCGGCGCTGGCAAGGTGGCCATCGTGGCGAACGGTGGCGCCCCTGACGGCCCTTTTTGCACTGTTTGGGCGACGGCGATGGGATTTAATGCCCTTGTCCCCTGCCGTCAGGGTTAGGTATAAAACACTGTACCAACTACCACACTTTTTCCATTTTTACCTTCAACTGTGTTGCCACCTGTCGGTGACCCCTTGAGCATATAAAAGGAGGCCCATGCGCAACGTAGAAGGGGGTTAGACATTCGAACACTCCCACGCTCGGTCTCGTTAGCTACTGAAGTGTACTGTAGCTCTCAGCGCTCCCGAGCAAGAACTCAATACAAACCAAAGCAGGAGTAGGGTTTTACGCATCCGTGCGGCCCGAACCTGGGTAAACTGCTTGTGTGCCTCGCCTTGATCTGCTCTTCGTGCGATCTCCGCCCCCTGCCGTACCGAAAAGGGGCTTCGTCCCCATAGGTGTTCGTGGGTGGATCAGTTTCCCCGACAGACATGTTATTTATCTCCAAGAAGAGTCTGCTAGAATAGCCAAACCCAATGCTAGGAATAAACATAAACCTGTTGTAGGCTTGCCTGTCATCTCTGTTAAGATAGGAGATCATTGCTATCATGGTTTATGTTACGTAGGTGCTAGTGCGAGTATTATCCCTCTTGACTTGTATAACGAAATTATGCATGATATTGCACCTGTTGAGTTAGAAGGGATTGATGTTACTATTAAGCTTGCTAATAGAGATACTATTTCACCAGTTGAGATTGTTAGAGATATTGAAGTCTTGTGTGGGAAGGTTAAATACCCTGCTGATTTTCTTGTTCTTAGTTCCCCACAAGATGCTTTCTGCCCATTATATTTGGTAGACCCTTCTTGAATACCGTTAATGCGAAGATAGAATGTGTGAAAAATATTGTTACTGTTGGACTAGGGGATACATTTCATGATTTTAACTTTGCTAAATTTCGTAGACAACCCCTTGAAAAGGCACCACCTAGTAAGGATGAAATTATTGGTCTTGCTTCTATTGCCGTGCCACCTAATGATCCTTTAGAGCAATACTTGCTAGACCATGAAAATGATATGCATATGAATGGGAGAAGGGAAATAGATGAAATATTCCATACACAGGGACCCGTATTGAAAAACAACTTGCCTGTTGAAATCCTAGGGGATCCTCCTCCACCCAAGGGTGATCCCGTGTTTGAACTTAAACCTTTACCCGATAATCTTAAGTATGTTTATCTTGATGAAAAGAAGATATATCCTGTTATTATTAGTGCTAACCTTTCAGAGAAGGAAGAAGAAAGATTATTGAAAACTCTGAAGAAGCACCGAGCTGCTATTGGATATACTCTGGATGATCTTAAGGGCGTTAGTCCCACTATATGTCAACAGAAGATAAAATTGGAAGAAAATGCTAAACTAGTTATCGATCATCAGCGACAGTTAAATCCTAAGATGAAAGAAGTGGTAAGGACGGAAATACTAAAGCTTCTAGAGGCAGGTATTATCTATCCCATTGCTGATAGTCGGTGGGTAAGTCCTGTCCATTGTGTTCCTAATAAAGGAGGTATGACTGTAGTCCCTAATGATAAAGATGAATTGATCCCGCAACGAATAGTTACAGGTTATAGGATGGTAATTGATTTCCGTAAGTTAAATAAGGCTACTAAGAAAGATCATTACCCCTTACCATTTATTGATCAAATGCTAGAAAGGTTATCCAAACATACTCATTTTTTCTTTCTAGATGGTTATTCTGGTTTCTCTCAAATACCCGTGTCAAAAGCGGATCAAGAAAAGACCACCTTCACTTGTCCTTTCGGTACCTTTGCTTATAGATGTATGCCTTTTGGTTTATGTAATACACCTGCTACCTTTCAAAGATGCATGATGGCTATATTATCTGATTTTTGTGAAAATATTGTTGAGGTATTCATGGATGATTTCTCCGTTTACGGAACTTCTTTTGATGACCACTTAAGAAACCTTGATCGAGTTTTGCAGAGATGTGAAGACACTAACCTTGTCATGAATTGGGAGAAGTGCCACTTTATGGTTAATGAAGGCATTCTCTTGGGACACAAAATTTCTGAAAGAGGTATTGAAGTTGACAAAGCTAAAGTCGATGCTATTGAAAAGATGCCATGCCCTAAGGATATCAAAGGTATACAAAGTTTCCTTGGTCATGCCGGGTTTTATAGCAGGTTCATTAAGGACTTCTCAAAAATCTCCAGGCCTCTGACTAATCTTTTATAGAAAGATATTTGTTTTATCTTTGATGATGATTGTCTAGAAGCATTTGAAATACTTAAGAAAGCATTGATCTCTGCACCTATTGTCCAGCCTCCTGACTGGAATTTACCCTTTGAGATTATGTGCGATGCTAGTGATTATGCTGTAGGACCTGTTCTAAGGCAAAGAGTTGATAAGAAATTGAATATTATCCAGTATGCTAGTAAAACTCTAGATAGTGCCCAAAGAAATTATGCTACCACTGAGAAAGAATTTTTAGCAGTTGTGTTTGCTTGTGATAAGTTTAGACCCTACATCGTTGATTCTAAAGTAACTATTCGCACTGATCATGCTGTTATCAAATACCTTATGGAAAAGAAAGATGCTAAACCTAGACTTATTAGATGGGCTCTCTTGCTGCAAGAATTTGACTTGCATATTATTGATAGAAAGGGAGCTGAGAACCCCGTAGCAGATAACTTGTCTAGGTTAGAGAATATACTTGATGACCCACAACCTATTGATGATAGCTTTCCTGATGAACAACTAGCTGTCATAAGTACTTCGCGTACTGCTCCATGGTATGCTGATTATGCTAACTACATTGTTGCTAAGTTTATACCTCCTAGCTTCACATGCCAGCAAAAGAAAAAGTTCTTCTATGATTTGAGACATTACTTCTGGGATGACCCACATCTTTATAAAAAAGGAGTAGATGGTATTATTAGACGTTGTGTACCTGAGCATGAACAGGAACAGATCTTACACAAGTGCCACTCCGAAGCTTACGGAGGACACCATGCGGGAGACAGAATTGCACACAAGGTTTGCAATCCGGTTTTTATTGGCCTACTCTCCTCAAGGATGCCCGTAAGTTTGTCTTATCATGTGATGAATGTCAAAGAATTGGTAATATTAGTAGACGTCAAGAAATGCCTATGCATTATTCACTTGTTATTGAACCATTTGATGTTTGGGGCTTTGATTACATGGGACCTTTTCCTGCCTCTAACGGGTACACACATATCCTAGTTGCTGTTGATTACGTTACTAAGTGGGTAGGAGCTATTCCAACTAGTAGTGCTGATCATAAAACCTCTATTAAGATGCTTAAAGAAGTTATATTTCCGAGGTTTGGAGTCCCTAGATATCTGATGACTGATGGTGGTTCACACTTTATTCATGGTGCTTTCCGTAAGATGCTTGCTAAATATGATGTCAACCATAGAATTGCATCACCTTATCACCCACAGACTAGTGGTCAAGTAGAACTAAGTAATAGGGAGTTGAAATTAATCTTACAAAGACAGTTAATAGGTCTAGAAAGAATTGGTCCAAGAAACTAGATGATGCATTATGGGCCTATAGAACTGCATACAAAAATCCTATGGGCATGTCTCCATATAAGATGGTATATGGAAAAGCTTGTCACTTACCTCTTGAGCTAGAACATAAGGCATATTGGGCTATCAAAGAGCTCAATTATGATTTCAAACTTGCCGGTGAAAAGTAGCTATTTGATATTAGCTGTCTCGATGAATGGAGAACCCAGGCCTACGAGAATGCCAAGTTATTCAAAGAAAAAGTTAAAAGATGGCATGACAAAAGGATACAAAAGCGTGAGTTTAACGTAGGTGATTATGTCTTGCTATTCAACTCTCGTTTAAGATTTTTTGCAGGAAAACTTCTCTCCAAGTTGGAAGGACCTTACGTTATCGAGGAGGTCAATCGTTTCGGTGCCATAAAAATCAACAACTTCGAAGGCACAAATCCGAAGGTGGTGAATGGTCAAAGGATCGAACATTACATCTCAGGTAATCCCATAAATGTTGAAACTAATATTATTGAAATCATAACCCCGGAGGAATACATAAGGGACACTTTCCAGAATGATTCAGCCTCCGAAAAGGAAGAGGTACGTGATACGGTAAGTAAACCGACTCCAAAAAAGTTCTAAAGGCAATTTTTCTCCGTTTTGGAATATTTAGAAAAATAGAAAAATAAACCACAGTCCGGAGGAGACACGAGGCCTCCTCGAGGGTAGGGGGCGCGCCCCCCTTCCCAGGGTGCGCCCCCCTTCCTCGAGGGCACCCCGTGTGTCCCCTGGAATCTATTTTCTTGTGGGTTACTCCTTTTGTTCGGGAAAAATTCATTATATATACTCCCGAAGGTTTTGACCTCTGTATCACGCAAAATTCCTCTGTTTACGTTTCGAGCTATTTTCTGCTAGGGTTTGCGAAGCTAGGCATCATGGCGTCTCCCTCCTCCAACAACGAAGGTAACGATGCTTGGATAATGAAGATAGATCTGAAGAGAGAAGGACCCGAGGAGATCCACAAGGAGAACAAGATCAAGATGGAGGTGGAGGATCTGGCTTCGGCAGTAGGAGAAGAAGACACATCCAAATCCCTTCCTAATCTCTTTAACTCAACTGAGCTAGAAGCTTTCAGGATGCTTGAGTTAGCTCAGATCCACAAGTGAAAATCTATTGTTGAAGGATTACATAGCTGCTCTCAAAGGTATTATCCGCAAGCTGGAAGATCTCCTACACTCAATATATGAGGATCCCTCGTCACTACTTGCAACTCCATCATCGCCAACCCCGAAGAAGGAGACATAATCATATGAGTATGGGCACTCCCCTTGGCAACTGCCAAGCTTGGGGGAGTGACCCCGATATCGTATTACCATCACTCTTATCTTTACCGTTTTGCTTAGTTTGATCCTTTTGGTAGTAGCTTTATCTATTAGAATAAAGTCAGCATGATCTAGTTTTGAGCTTTCGCTTTGTGAGCTTTATCCTTTGTAATCGAGTCCGTGAGCTATATAATAAAGATTAGTGTTGAGTCAAGGGCTTGATTTCCTCACTTGGGTCATGATAAAAAGAAAGAGAACAAAAAGAGAATCAAAGAGATCATATCGATCTTATGGGAAGTAATGACTTCACATACAAGAGTATGATAAATAAAAGTTGTTGGGAGGTGACAAACATAGTTTTGGTCATCGTTGTAATTAATAGGAAGTAATAAAAGAAGAGAGGCTTCACATACAAATATACTATCTTGGACATCTTTTATGATTGTGAGCACTCATTAAAGTATGACATGCTAAATAGTTGATGTTGGACAAGGAAGACAACATAATGGGTTATGTCTTCTTATATCCGAAATAAAGTATATTGTCACGGATCTTCCAACATGTTGAGCTTGCCTTTCTCCCTCATGCTAGCCAAAATTCCTTGCACTAAGTAGGGATACTACTTGTGCTTCCATATATCCTTAAACCCAGTCTTGCCATGAGAGTCCACCATACCTACCTATGGATTTAGAAAGATACTTCCAAGTAAGTTGTCATGTTGTAAATCCGCTAAAATATGCATGAATTATTAGTGTGGGAGAAATTAGCTTTATACGAGCTTGTGATATGGAAGTAATAAAAGCGACGGACTGCATAATAAAGGTCCTTATAACAAGTGGCAATATAAAGCAAAGTTCTTCTTTGCTAAGACTTTGTGCATCCAACCATAAAAACACATGACAACCTCTGCTTCCCTCGGCGAAGGGCCTATCATTTATTCTTGTCTTATAAGTGTCAAGGTGAAATCCACCTTTCCTTTTTCAATTTATCCTTTGGCAAGCACATTGTGTTGGAAACATCCTGACATATATACCCACTTGGATGTAAGTTTTCATGATCTATTACTATTGACATTACCCTTGAGGTAAAAAGGTTGGGTGGCAACACCATAAGCCCCTATCTTTCTCTGCGTCCGATTAAAACTCCATAAACATAAGTATTCCGTGAGTGTGAGCAATTGTGAAAGACTATATGATAGTTGAGTATGTAGGCTTGCTGAAAAGCTCTTATATTGACTCTTTCTGATGTTACGATAAATTGCAATTGCTTCAATGACCGAGATCAAAGTTTGTTAGTTTCCAATGAAGTTTATGATGCATAATTGATATTGTGGATGAATTGTTACTTCATCATAAGAATCATATGACTATATTTATGTAAAGTTACTGTTATAAGAATGATCATGATGCCCTCATGTCCGTATTCTGTTTTTATCGACACCTCTATCTCTAGAACATGTGGACATATTTTTCGATATCGGCTTTCGCTTGAGGACAAGCGAGGTCTAAGCTTGGGGGAGTTGATACGTACATTTTGCATCATGCTTATAAGTTGATATTTATTGCATTATGGGCTGCTCATACATGTTTTGTCATAATACTTATGCCTTTTCTCTCTTATTTTGCAAGGTTTACATGAAGAAGGGGGAATGCCGGTAGCTGGAATTCTGGGCTGGAAAGGGAGCAAACTCCGGAAACCTATTCTGCACAACTCCGAAAGCCTTGAAACTCCACAGAACATTGTTTCAGAAATATAAAAAATATCTGGCGAAAGAAATCCACGAGAGGGGCCACTGGCTGGCCTCGAGGGTGGGGGCGCGCCCCCCTTCCCAGGGCACGCCCCCCTGCCTCGAGGGCCAGCCGGTGGACCCCCGGTGCCCATCTTATCCTATATGAAGCGTTTTGACCTAGAAAAAAAATCAAGAGGAGGCTTTCGGGACCAGACGCCGCCGTCTGGAGGCGGAAACGAGGCGGAAACCAATCTAGGGCTCCGGCAGAGCTGTTCTGCCGGGGATACTTCCCTCCAGGAGGGGGAAATCGTCGCCACCGTCATCACCAACAACTCTCCCATCTTGGGGAGAGCTATCTTCATCAACATATTCACCAGCACCATCTCCTCTCAAACCCTAGTTCATCTCTTGTATCCAATCTTTTTATCAAACCTAAGATTGGTACCTGTGGGTTGCTAGTAGTGTTGATTACTCCTTGTAGTTGATGCTAGTTGGTTTATTTGGTGGAAGATCATATGTTCATATCCATTATGCATATTAATACCCCTCTGATCATGAACTATATTATGTCTTGTGAGTAGTTACTTTTGTTCCTGAGGACATGGGAGAAGTCTTGCTATTAGTAGTCATGTGAATTTGGTCTTCGTTCGATATTTTGATGAGATGTATGTTGTCTCTCCTCTAGTGGTGTCATATGAACGTCGACTACATGACACTTCACCATTATTTGGGCCTAGAGGAAGGCATTGGGAAGTAATAAGTAGATGATGGGTTGCTAGAGTGATAGAAGCTTAAACCCTAGTTTATGCGTTGCTTCGTAAGGGGCTGATTTGGATCCATATGTTTCAGGCTATGGTTAGGTTTACCTTAATACTTCTTTTGTAGTTGCGGATGCTTGCATTAGAGGTTAATCATAACTGGGAGGCTTGTCCAAGTAAGGGCAGCACCCAAGCACCGGTCCACCCACATACGAAATTATCAAAGTACCGAACGCGAATCAGATGATCGTGATGAAAACTAGCTTAACGATAATTCCCATATGTCCTCGGGAGCGCTTTTACCTTGCATAAGAGTTTGTCCAGGCTTGTCCTTTGCTACAAAAAGGATTGGGCCACCTTGCTGCACCTTATTTACTTTTACCTTTTATTACTTGCTACCAATTATCCTATCACAAAACTATCTGTTACCTATAATTTCAGTGCTTGCAGAAAATACCTTACTGAAAACTGCCTATCATTTCCTTCTGCTCCTCGTTGGGTTCGACACTCTTACTTATCGAAAGGACTACGATAGATCACCTGCACTTGTGGGTCATCACCTAGCACGACGGAGCAAGCGAACCATTTGAGTGTGACCTACAAAACTGGATGACACGCCAGGTCAGTACATTGAATGTACTTGCAAGACAACCAAATACATAGCAACTAAACATGCAGAAGGCAAGGAAAGAACCAAGCGCATGCAACAACCGATCTTATATCAAGTACTAAACATGGCATGATATGGATCAACTAAGCATGAACAACCTCATAGCATCTACTAACATGGTAAGAACATGGCATATCAAAACATGCTTATAACATAGCGAAACATAGCATATCATCTAAATCATGGCACGAAATAAATTAAAGCTTGGCATGGCATCATGAGACTATGCTGAACATAAACTACTGTACATATACTTCATGTATGCATAACATGTTAATTTTATGCAACCATTCTCTTGTTCTACCATTGTTCTTAAAATGCAGCATAATACTCATACAATGCAATCAAACTTGTGTACTGAGTCCCTCAGACTCTTTTACCAACGGGTTGCCTCGTAACCGAATGGTGATCTTTCCGACGATCACAACCATGACCACACTTGGTCTCCAACACTCAACGAGAACTCGTCTCGTGATCATATCAAAACATCGTCGTGACTTCGCACGACATTCTTGTTATCACATTAATTAATTTTATTATCTCAGGTTTATCCTCCATTTTGACCAAGACCCAATAGTGTGACCTACTATGAACTGTGTGCTATCGATATACTTTATAAACGCTCTGCAGAGGTAGCGCATTGTACACACCACGGAACCCATGGCCTCGTCATCCCATTCGGGTGGACCAACGGCGTTCCGACGAAACCGACCTACTGTCATGACACTCTCCCGGCCACTCCGACTCATTCCCCACTAGGCAAGTCCTGGGTGGCCCCATGTCTACCAAAGACACATGACCACCGTCTTGGCAAAACATAAACGGTCCCAAATGGGGACCCGGTACCAATACAACAACAATGGGCACACAAGGCTTATGTCCGCCTACATGATCAGGGTAGCGCGCGCCCATAACTACCCTAGTTGGAGGCACCGGCGAGAGGCACGACAATAGTTCGCATTAAGGCCTTCCCATAAAGGCAAATGTGGCTGCACTGAAGAAGTTCGATTTGGTGGCACCATGACTCGATCCCATCGCTCACGGAGGAGGTTGTTATTATTAAGTCATTTTATTACTTCTCCATCATCATGAGCATATTAACATGAATGCAAGAATGAGCATGCAGCATACAAACGCATGTACAAAATGTCAAACTTCCTCAAGTGCACAACTATAGCATAAATAACATGGCAAAACCAAGCACTAGCATATTAACGATGCATTAAAATCATCATAGCATTTTATAACAAGGTCAGAAAAATCAAAATACAATGGTGACATGGCATTATTAATAATAACATTCTAACTAGCATGGCAAGAGATATCATGAAAACACAAGCATGCAGGAAAGACATAACGAAATGACTGCAACTAAAAACCATAAGAAACAACTGCAACTACACATACACAAGGTACAATCAAAGTCAACATGCGAGTTCGGGGCTCACGATAAGAGGTTGGCTTGCCTGGGGCCGACAAATACTCCAGGAAGACTCGGGGAAACGATCACGGAAAGAGTTGCCGGAAACACTTCTTTCTCGAAAGAGGCTGGTTAACGGCAAGGGCAAAACGGTCATTTTCAGAATGTGGAAACATAATGAAAATGATGCCAACAGAACGGGCTCGACGAAACAAAGAAGTGGGCTTTGGATTCACCTCATTCGGAGTTACGGATAAAAAGATACGAACGTTTAAACCTCAGGGACTAGTCTTTAAAAATATCTCTACAAACAGGTCCCTGGCTGTTTAAACAGAACGCGTCTTTTATGAGAACACGCTTTCCAGAGAGGAAAACGCATTTCCAGCCAAAGAAGAGGAAAAATACGCTTTCGCGAGGGGAAAGCGTATTCGTGGCGGGGGCGCCGCCACTTATCCGACGTGGCCCTGGGCCATGCCCTTCGGTCGCCGACCGGTGGGGTCGCGCGGGAAGGGGCCCGCCTGGCATGTCTTCTTCTTCCTCCCGCTCGGGATCGGGCGAGGCAGAGGGAGGGGATCGCCCCGATGACGATCAACGGCGACTCCGGCCACCGCTCACGACGAGCGACCTACCCAGATGCTCAGGGAGGAGAGGCGCATCTCGGGGTGGTAGCTGCTGCCGCCGACGAGCACCAGGGAGGGAGCTGCACGGCCCATGGCGGAGAGGGGATTCGGCCGCCAGTGGACTCCATGCTACGGTGGGGAAGGGAAGAGGCCGAGGCTCTGGGGAGGCTCGCCGGCGCATGGGGAATGCGGTGGTGGTGGAGGAACGGCGAGGGGAGCGCGGCATCGCCGGGCTCACAGAAGAACAGAGGCGGTAGCCATGGTGACAGAAAGGGGTGGGGAGGGGCTCTAGAGATCGAGGGAGAGGTTGGGGAGGAGCTGGGGTGCTCGAGGGGCATCTTGCGGGCTCTTTAAATAGCCGGGCGAGCTCGAGGAGGAAAGGGGAGGAGGTGGCACGCGGCGGGTGATGTGTCCGCACGCCGGCGATGGCGCAGTGTCGGCAGACACAACCAACGAGCTCGGGAAGCGGCGGGATGGCGACGAGGAGGGAGCAGGAGAGCGCCAAAGGCTCACGCAGTTGAGCAAAGCTCTGAGATGAACAGAAGAAGAATACAGAATAGAAGAAAGCGACGACGGCACAGTGGCACACTGTTCGTCCAGTGACACGGCTCACCAGAGAAGAAAATGAAGAGGAGCAGAGGTCCAGGGGGAGAGGACGATGAGAGTACACTGTTGGGAAACAATGGCGACGCCAGAGCTCGTCGGAGCAGCGATGCCGCCGGCAACAGTGGCTAGACCACCGTTTTGGCTGGCTCTCCTCGTGGTCACCATGGACAAGGCACGCTCCGTTTTTTACTAAAGTAAAACCTTGTCTACCGTGTAGTCCTTTGAAAGTATAAAGTTACTATGGTGAAAAGAGGGGCAGGGACAAACTGAGCTGAGTAGAATAAGCTTCACAAGTTCGCTATTGCAAACTTGACAGCATCCTAGAGGTAAAACCAGAGAAGTAGAAAGGTAAATCTGATGTCTATAAGGCTTAGGGTAATAAGAACTATGATCCTCGGAGTTTTGAGGTCATTAGGACAATATTTAGTATAGTTGCTTTGCAACTGCTAAAATCTGTCCAGAAACTAAATGAGGAAGAAGCACTCGCTAGGAGTGATGGATTGAGCTAAGATTTGGCAAAGCTTGAAGATTTGGACATACAGTGATGCTATAACAATTTCAACCAATGGACTTGCCAAAATGGTACTTGTTTCACAAACACCACTTCTGACCAAAAACTTAGGAAAAATCTAGGAAAATATTGGCTACATGAAATGAGCAACATCTTGGGAAGATGAGTTATATGGATAGGAGAATGCTTGGGAATATTTTCAGCTTTAATGGAGCAAGATAAAATGCACTTGCTTCACAAACTGAAAAATTGGACAGAAAGCAAGAATTGCTTCTGTGCTCACATAGCTCAATAAAATGAGATAAATTTAGGTAGAGGCTAATGATTTGGAATACTTGAGAGGGTGGAAGAGTTTCATCCCATTTGGGTACTCTATGAAGGTACTTCCTTCACAAAGTTATATTCTGGCCAGAAAATTAGAAAAATCGCACAAGGATCTACAATGAAAGGATTGAGCTCATATTTGGTATTCACGGGTGATTTATCAATGTTAATCACCCTGCCAAATTACAGCTCAATTGGAATTAGGAATAAAACACTTCCTTTGCAAAATTTCAGAGAAGGCAGAAACTTGCATTGGATCATGTGCCAAAATTTTGAACTGTGAGACATGAGCTAATGATGGAACTAATGATTATATAGCAAGAACAAGCTCCACAATTTATGTGAGAATTTTCTCTGCTATAAAAATAGTAGTTACTTTGGAAAATGGCAAAAATGCAATATTGGCTTAAAATAGGAAAAGGCAACTTTCCTTATTTAAATATGGCCAATATTTATGCCAGAGCTTGGATTAGGCATAAGTATCAACTCATCCAATTCTCATGAATTTAGGAGATGGCTAGCTATGCCTTTGGATTTTATTCCTTAGACACACAAGAAAAGGAATAAATCACAATTCAAAAATATTGCATGGAACTTAGCAATATTTTTGCATATCCAAGAAGTAGGAGGATAAGAGGGTCTCTTGGAAAGGATGGAATGATCAGCAGATCAAGGAAAATGATGGCTCCTTTGTAATCACAAAGGCCACCTATAAATTCCAAAAGTTTGGAATTAGGGTTTGAGGAGATTTGAGGTGTTGCACATGAGGTCTTGCCCACTGACAAAGACATGAACAAGGTTTTGAGGGGTTGAAAATGACCAGAAATCTCAGAGTCATCCAGAAATCCTCATGAGAAAATTTGAAAAAATGGTTGCGAGGAAGAAATAACAACACAAAATTGATAACCCAATTTTGAGGCTGTTACAAACCGTCCCCCCTTAAAAAGAATCTCATCCTCGAGATTCCTAGGGTTACTGCAACAAAGGTAGCCACTCCGGGGAAAAACCTCTGGGTTAAATTTAACCCGTTGGTTAGATACAGACGAGTTGGGGTACCGATAATTGGTACACCCAGAGAAAGTCATGGGCAAAACAGGGTTACCTCCATGGCTAGGGGCACTCGAGATCAGACTCCTGAAAATGGCTAGATGCATCCCAATGAACAGTGGTTTCACCCGCTGACACGTGGGTCCAGGTCCCATTGGCAGCCTCCTTCTACCTCCGGTTGGCTGCTTCATCATCGTCGCTGCTCCGCGTGCGGCTTGGCACAGGGCGCATCTAGCTCCTAGGGCGATGAGGACCCTAGTGTCGTAGTGCGCGGCGTGCATGGTGGCGGTGCAGCGAGCACTCACATCGCGGGCCCGCACCTTGTCAGCACTGCTCACGGATTCGCCTCCTGGATGCCGGTGAACGAGTGGCGAGCAATTTCCCTGGACATCGCTCATCGTACACCGGGGTTGGGCTATAAAAACGGCAGCGCGGCTTCTCCTCCAACACACCAATGCAATGCCGCTCCACCACCTCTTCGGTTTGGACGAGATCGAGCCGAGCTCCTTCGGCGAGGCTGTATTCCTAGTGGCGCTGCGGTGGTTCCTCGCTGCTCTGCTGGGCACGCTGATCGGCTCATCGTTCCTCCTGATGATACTCATTAGGAATGAGCGGGCTCAAGGCAATGCGCGGCTCGGGGCGGTGGATCGAGGTGCGGGAGAAGATGGTGCACTGGGTGGTCCTCCGCCACGCTTGGTCCTCCGTCGCTTCGCGCCGGCGGAGTAAGTGTGTGCTGCGGTGGAGCGGGGTGGCGACTTTCCTGTGTTACGCAAGGCAGAAGTGGGGGTGACTGGGTCCAGATGCATGTGAGGTGGCTGCGCCGGCTCAGGATGCATACTGTGGTGCGGGAAAAATTTTGCGGGTGATTCCACGAAAAGTAGGAGTAGATGTAGAATCAGAGTGGAAATCTGTATTGCGGTCGATGTACAGGGTCGAGAGAAATAAAGTTGGCAACATTTCTCCGGAAATGAGACCAGAATCAAGAATTTGGGACGAGAGTTTACCAGATGGAAAGTCCTCTGCGAGATTCTGATTTTGGAAAGTGGGGCACTCGAGGTGCGTACCAATAGGGAGGGATGTGTGCCTTTGCATTCCCACGAGTACTACCCAAAAGTACCCATGGGTGAACCGGGTGTGCGTGTGATATGCAGTATAATCCAAACTAGCAAACAGAGGCAATAAACATGCGATGAAGAACACACTAGACAAATCATACTACAGTATTTTAATGCTAGTGGGTATATGTAATCCTGGTACACATATACCTACACCAGCGCGCATTTTATTTTAGACTCGGGACAAGTAAATGTTATTTTAGTGTATGTGATCTACTAATTAAAATCTGGTTAGCAACATATCGCCAACCCTGTCAAACATTTCTGCTTGACAGAGCGACAAGCAAAAACAACACAAAAGCCAAAAGCACAAAAACAAACATATCATACAGGTTACACTAGTGCAAGCATCCAACAAAGCACGAACGCGCTACGCGCTACACGAGACTACTCACTCCGAGATACAAAAGTTCATCCTCCTATCGAGGATGAACAGACTGACTGACCTACTTGCAGAAACACCTGACTGCGTGACTAAGGTCATGCAGAAGACTGGCCTTGCGGGAGCTCTCTGGGAGGACGAAGACTGAGCCAATCTCCGTCTTCATCATCTGACAACACTATGGGTGGGGATTCGGCTAATGGGGGTGTGGCTGAAGTTGATCCCAGTAAATGCTGATGGTGGATCCGGTAAAGAGCCTGGTCGAAGGTGATGGAGGTCGGTCTAGGCCACATCACAGGCCGAGAGGGTAATACTGGTTCGGATGGCATGGGGTGGATAACTTGAGATGCGAATCTACGAGCTTCATGGTAAGCTTCCTTGACAACTAGTACCGCATCATTGTCCAGGGTTCTAAATTTGGCAAGCATCATGGAAATCAACATCCCCTGGGTAATGATATACTGCACCAGGCGAGCGATGGTAGGATCATCTCCTTGGGTAGAAGGAGAAGGTTGCATTCCTGCTTCTGCCACAATGGGGAAAAAGCAGAACTCCCGCTTTTCTTCAACTTGTGGGAACTTGGTTCGGAGGTGAAGGATGGCCTCCACAGCAGCGGCCTGAATAGCCAAATCAGTAGTGGGCATGGCTCTGCCCTGAAGAACCAAGGGCTGACCATCTGCTGCGGGACCTGGGCAGATGTGCACTCTAGCATCATAGCGGTGAAGGTGAGGGACGGGTGATGACTGAAACACCAGGTATTCGGGGCTAGCATTACAGCCAAAGGCTTTATTGAGCATCTCGACAAGGAGAGGTGGAAAGCCAGGGTGGTTGACGGCAAAGGTGCGGGTGTAAAACTTGGAAGCTTTTAGGGCTCTAGTCATGGCTGGAGTGTTACTAGCTAGGCATCTTTGCAGGGACATGGCTGACTGATGAATGAGCGCTACGGTGAGCGAAAAGGGGATTTTATAGGCAGCTATGCGGGGCATGCTCGCATGGTGCGGCCCCTTACCCTGAAGGGTAAGCGGTGCGCCCAACCGAAAAAGATAAGGGCGCTATTCGTTCCACGGATAACTAGGCGGGGACAGCGGGGTAAGGACGTGTCGGTCCTGACTACGCCACCTGTTGATTAACAGTGGCCATGCCGGATGCCAGGGACGGGTCAAATCCCTTAGGGTCATTAAGGGTTGATAGTAGCGGTGATCTAATGCCAGGATAATCTATGCCAGCCTGGCTACTCTGATACCATGTCCTGTGGCACCCCGATCCACATGGAGTAGGGGGCCTTCGCATGTCAGCCCAGGATAACACCTGACGCGCGACAGGTCCAAGATACAACATTCCAGGTACAATAATATTCATCAAATAAAAGTGCATATGATTACATCATTGATGAATACAATTATCTGGCATAGCCCTAAGGCTATCTACATGGCAGCGGAAGTCTTGGTCTGGCAGCATAACAACTCTGGCTGGGCTCCACAACTCACAGGGCTGGCAAGATTACGGCCTAGCACGACGGAGCAAGCGAACCATTTGAGTGTGACCTACAAAACTGGCATGACACGCCAGGTTAGTACATTGAATGTACTTGCAAGACAACCAAATACATAGCAACCAAACAGGCAGAAGACAAGGCAAGAACCAAGCGCATGCAACAACTGATCTTATATCAATTACTAAACATGGCATGATATGTATCAACTGAGCATGAACAACCTCATATCATCCGCTAACATGGTAAGAATGTGGCATATCAAAACATGCTTATAACATAGCGAAACATATCATATCATCTAAATCATGGCACAGAATAAATCACATCATGGCATGGCATCATGAGACTATGCTGAACATAAACTACTGTACATATACTTCATGTATGCATAACATGTTAATTTTATGCAACCAGTCTCTTGTTCAACCATTGTTCTTAAAATGCAACATAATACTCATACAATGCAATCAAACTTGTGTACTGAGTCCCTCGGACTCTCTTACCAATGGGTTGCCTCGTAACCGAACGGTGATCTTTCCGACGATCACAACCATGACCACACTTGGTCTCCAACACTCACCGAGAACTCGTCTCGTGATCATATCAAAACATCGTCGTGACTTCGCACAACATTCTTGTTATCACATTAATTAATTTTATCATCTCAGGTTTATCCTCCATTTCGACCAATACCTGATAGTGTGACCTACTATGAACTATGTGCTATCGATAGACTTTATAAATGCTCGGCAGAGGTAGCGCACTGTACCCACACCACGGAACCGATGGCCTCGTCATCCCATTCGGGTGGACCAACGGCGTTTCGACGAAACCGACCTACTGTCATGACACTCTCCTGGCCACTTCGACTCATTCCCCACTTGGCTAGTCCTGGGTGGCCCCGTGTCTACCAAAGACACACGACCACCGTCGTGGCCAAACATAAACAGTCCCAAACAGGGACCCGGTACCAATACAACAACAACGGGCACACAAGGCTTATGTCCGCCTACCTGATCAGGGTAGCGCGCGCCCATAACCTTCCCTAGTTGGGGGCACCGGCGAGAGGCACGACAATAGTTCGCATTAAGGCCTTCCCATAAAGGCAAATGTGGCTGCACTGAAGAAGTTCGATTTGGTGGCACCATGACTCGATCCCATCGATGACGGAGGAGGTTGTTATTATTAAGTCATTTTATTACTTCTCCATCATCATGAGCATATTAACATGAATGCAAGAATGAGCATGCAGCATACAAAAGCATGTACAAAATGTCAAACTTCCTCAAGTGCACAACTATAGCATAAATAACATGGCAAAACCAAGCACTACTATATTAACGGTGCATTAAAATCATCATAACATTTTATAACAAGGTCAGAAAAATTGAAATACAGTGGTGACATGGCATTATTAATAATAACATTCTAACTAGCATGGCAAGAGATATCATGAAAACACAAGCATGCAGGAAAGACATAAAGAAATGACTGCAACTAAAAACCATAAGAAACAACTGCAACTACACATACACAAGGTACAAGCAAAGTCAACACGCGAGTTCGTTGCTCATGATAAGAGGTTGGCTTGCCTGGGGCCGGCAAATACTCCGGGAAGAAGCGGGAAACGATCGCGGAAAGAGTTGCGAGAAACACTTCTCTCTCGAAAGTGTCTGGTTAACGGCAAGGGCAAAACGGTCATTTTCTGAATGTGGAAACATAATGAAAATGATGCCAACATAACGGGCTCGACGAAACAAAGAAGTGGGCTTTGGATTCACCTCATTCGGAGTTACGGATAAAAATATATGAACGTTTAAAGCTCAGGGACTAGTCTGTAAAAATATCTCTACAAACAGGTCCTTGGCAGTTTAAACATAATGCGTCTTCTATGAGAACACGCTTTCCAGAGAGGAAACCGCATTTCCAGCCGAAGAAGAGGAAGAATACGCTTTCGCGAGGGGAAAGCGTATTCGTGGCGGGGGCGCCACCACTTATCCGACGTGGCCCTGGGCCAGGCCCTTCGGTCGTCGACAGGTGGGGTCGCTCGGGAAGGGGCCCGCCTGGACTGTCTTCTTCTTCCTCCCGCTCGGGATCGGGCGAGGCAGAGGAAGGGTATCGCCCCGACGGCGATCACCGGCGATTCCGGCCACCGCTCGCGGCGGGCGACCTACCCGGATGCTTAGGGAGGAGAGGCGCATCTCGGGGTGGTAGCCGCAGCCGCCGCCGAGCACCAGGGAGGGAGCTGCACGTCCCATGGCGGAGAGGGGATTCGGCTGACGGTGGAGTCCGTGCTACGGTGGGGAAGGGAAGAGGCCGAGGCTCTAGGGAGGCTCGCCAGAGCATGGGGAATGCGGTGGTGGTGGAGGAATAGCGAGGGGAGCGCGGCATCGCCGGGCTCACAGAAGAACAGAGGCGGCGGCCATGGCGACAGAGAGGGGTGGGGAGGGGCTCTGGAGCTTGAGGGAGAGGTTGGGTAGGAGCTGGGGTGCTCGAGGGGGGGGGTCTCGCGGGCTCTTTAAATAGCCGGGCGAGCTCGAGGGGGAAAGGGGAGGAGGTGGCACGCGGCGAGCGACGTGTCCACGCTCTGGCGACGGCGCAGTGTCGGGAGACACGGCCAACGAGCTCGTGAAGCGGTGGGAAGGCGACTAGGAGGGAGCAGGCGAGCGCCAGGGGCTCACGGAGTCGAGCAAAGCTCTGAGACGAACAGAAGAAGAAGACATAAGAGAAGAAAGCGACGACGGCACAGTGGTGCACTGTTCGTCCAGTGGCATGGCTCGCCGGAGAAGAAAACGAAGAGGAGCAGAGGTCCAGGGGTAAGAGGACGACGAGGGGACATTGTTGGGCAACAATGGCGAGGCCAGAGCTGGTCGGAGCAGCGATGCCACCGACAACAGTGGCTATACCACCGTTTTGGCTGGCTCTCCTCATGGTCACCACGGACAAGGCGTACTCCGTTTTTTTACTGAAGTAAAACCTTGTCTACCGCGTAGTCCTTCGAAGGTAGAAAGTTACTATGGTGAAAAGAGGGGCAGTGACAAACTGAGCAGAGTAGAATAAGCTTCACAAGTTTGTTGTTGCAAACTTGACAGCATCCTAGAATTAAACCAGAGAAGTAGAAAGGTAAATCTGATGTATAGGAGGCTTAGGGTAACAAGAACTATGATCCTGGGAGTTTTGAGGTCATTAGGACAAATTTTTAGCATAGTTGCTTTACAACTGCTAAAATTTGTCCAGAAACTAAATGAGGAAGAAGCATTCACTAGGAGTGATGGATTGAGTTAAGATTTGGTAAAGCTTGATGATTTGGACATACAGTGATGCTGTAACAATTTCATACCAAATGGACTTGCCAAAATGGTACTTGTTTCACAAACACCACTTCTGACCAAAAACTTAGGAAAAATCTAGGAAAATATTGGCTACATGAAATGAGCCAACATCTTGGGATGATGAGTTATATGGATAGGAGATTGCTTACGAATATTTTCAGCTATAATGGAGCAAGATAAAATGCACTTGCTTCACAAACTGAAAAATTGGACAGAAAGCAAGAATTACTTCTGTGCTCACATAGCTCAATAAAATGAGCTAAATTTAGGTAGAGGCTAATGATTTGGAATACATGAGAGGGTGGAAGAGTTCCATCCCATTTGGATACTCTATGAAGGTACTTCCTTCACAAAGTTGTATTCTGGTCAGAAACTTTAAAAAATTGCACAAGGAGCTAGGATGAAATGATTGAGCTCATATTTGGTATTCAAGGGTGATTTATCAATGTTAATCACCCTGCCAAATTACAGCTCAATTGGAATTAGGAATAAAACACTTCCTTTGCCAAATTTCATAGAACGCAAAAACTTGCATTAGATCATGTGCCAAAATTTTGAACTGTCAGACATGAGCTAATGATGGAACTAATGATTATATAGCAAGAACAAGCTCCACAATTTATGTGAGAATTTTCTCTGCTATAAAAATAGTAGTTACTTTGGAAAATGGCAAAAATGCAATATTGGCTTAAAATAGGAAAAGGCAACTTTCCTTATTTAAATGTGGCCAATATTTTTGCCAGAGCTTGGATTAGGCATAAGTATCAACTCCACCAATTCTCATGAATTTAGGAGATGGCTAGCTATGCCGATGGATTTTATTCCTTAGACAGACAAGAAAAGGAATAAATCACAATTCAAAAATATTGCATGGAACTTAGCAATATTTTTTCATATACAAGAAGTAGGAGGATAAGAGGGTCTCTTGGAAAGGATGGAATGATCAACAGATCAAGGAAAATGATGGCTCCTTTGTAATCACAAAGGCCACCTATAAATTCCAAAAGTTTGGAATTAGGGTTTGAGGAGATTTGAGGTGTTGCAGATGAGGTCTTGTCCACTGATAAAGACATGAACAAGGTTTTGAGGGGTTGAAAATGACCAGAAATCTCAGAGTCATCCAGAAATCCTCATGAGAAAATTTGAAAAAATGGTTGGGAGGAAGAAATAACAGCACAAAATTGATAACCCAATTTTGAGGCTGTTACAGTTTGTCCAGGCTTATCCTTTGTTACAAAAAGGATTGGGTCACCTTGCTACACCTTATTTACTTTTACCTTTTGTTACTTGCTACCAATTACCTTATCACAAAACTACCTGTTGCTTATAATTTCAGTGCTTGCAGAAGATACCTTACTGAAAACTGCCTATCATTTCCTTCTGCTCCTCGTTGGGTTCAACACTCTTACTTATCGAAAGGACTACGATAGATCCCCCACACTTGTGGGTCATCATACATATTGGAAGCCTGAGTAGTACCCCAAAACCTCATGGGTTGCTGCAAAGGGACCTCCAGTTGTTCCATCCAATTTATCTGGCTTTACATGTGAATCTCCTCATTCTTCTGACGAGTCATTTGACTACAACTATAAACTGTTCAAAAATCAGAATGGTGAAGTATTTGCTAGATATGTTGGAACTAACTGCAGGAATGGCCTCCTATGAAGAAAATCTGGGTCCCTAAGAGGCACCTTGAAAGTCTTCAAGTGAATGTCCTCATGACACCTCGTGTGAGGAATAGGAACCCCAGATCAAACTCTTCATATGGATCAAAATCTTCATATGGACCAAATTCCTCAAGTGGATCAAAGTCCTCATATGAATATCATCGTGCTAACAACTCTGTTTCACATGGAAGAGCTAAGGGCTATGAATATGAGCATTATTCTTCTAAGCATTATGTTCATAAGTCCTCGAAGAATTTCTCTGCTTATTCATATGCTTATCCTAACTCCTCTTATGTGAAACGAAATGGGCTGGCGTCTATGCCACCTTTCTTGTATGGAGCTCGCAGAGTGATGAACTATTTTCCACCCTTTCAGATGTGGGTGGTGAAGAAAAAGAACTAGTCTCCTCTGAAGGGTCAGGTCTCCAGACGTGCTCAAACGTCTGAAGAATTTGCTGCAGACCTAAAAAGTGCCTGAAAGGACGCAAGCTAATCATGAAGAAATGAACTCTCATTTCTCACGTCCTCATACTGCTCTATCTGTTGCATTGCTTGATGAAATTGATCTGATGAAATGATGTCATATTCTTCACTGTTGAAGTATATGAGTTCGTAAGCTTCATTAATTCATCTGCAGGATGATCAACCCAAAGCCAATGAGTGGGTCCTCGATAGTGGATGTACAAATCACATGACTGGTGACAAGAATCTATTGATGGATGCTCCCTTATCTCCATATCATCTGAAGCATATCATCTTCGCTGAGAAAGGCAAAAGTCAGGTATTGGGTCTAGGTAAGGTTGCGATCTCAAAGGATCGACACATGGACAAAGTCATGCTTGTCGAGTCCTTAGGATACAACTTCATGTCTGTCTCAATGCTTTGCGATCTTGATATGGTTGTAGTCTTTGGCAAGTATCGTTGTGTTGTGATCATGGAATCTGACAATTCCAAAGTCTTCGAAGGCTTTAGGAGAGGAGACTTGTATATTGTTGATTTCTCTACAGGACCCCAACCAGCTGTGTGTCTACTTGCAAAAGCTTCAGAAGGCTGGCTATGGCATCGACAACTTGGTCATGCAGGCATGAGGAATTTGCACACGCTTGCGAAGAAGAAGCACGTCATTGGCATTGAGAATGTCAAATTCCTCAAGGATCACTTATGCGGAGCCTGTGAAGCTAGAAAGATGACCAAGGCCAAGCATCCAGCAAAGACTATCATGACTACTACTCGACCATTTGAATTGCTTCACATGGATCTCTTTTGTCCGAACCATTATTCTGCAGTTTCTAATGATGCATCTGAATATGGCTTTGTTATTGTTGATGATTACTCTCGATACACATGGGTACACATTGTTACTTACAAACATGAAGTGCAGGATGTCTTCAAACAATTTTCCTCGAGGGCTTCAACCAACTTTGGTGTGAAGATCAAGCACATCAGTAGTGACAATGGAACTGAGTTCAAGAATTCTGGTCTTGATGACTATCTTGATGAACTTGGTATTACTCATGAGTTATATGCTCCTTATACTCCTCAGCAGAATGGCGTCGTGGAGCGCAAGAACATGACTCTTGCTGAGATGGCTTGCACTATGCTTGATGAATACAAAATGCCTCGTCGTTTCTGGATTGATGCAATTGATACTGCATGCCACATCATCAACAGAGTATATCTTCACAAATTCTTCAAGAAGACTGCCTATGAACTCCTCACTAACAAGAAACCCAATGTGAGTTATTTCAAAGTCTTCGATGCTAAATGTTGGATTAGAGATCCTCATCACAACTCAAAATTTGCATCGAAAGCACATGAAGGGTTTATGCTTAGTTACGGAAAGGACTTGCACACCTACAGAGTCTTCAACAACGTTCTTCACAAGGTTGTTGAAACCGTAGATGTGTGGTTCGATGAAACTAATGGCTCGCAAAGAGAGCACCTACCTTCTATGATAGATGAACCAACACCTGAGGAAACTATCAAGTTCAAGGCTACTGATGATGTCATTCCGACCGAAGAATCTGCTGAAGAATTCATTCTAGAACGTGAAGAATGTCGAGCTAATGCACGTGAAGAAAATGCTGAAGAAAATGGTGCTGAAGAAAATGCTGATCAAATTCCTCGACGACAACCAGCTCATCCTCGCGTTGAAAACGAAGTGCAGATTGAGAAAATCATCGATGACATTGAAGCACCAGGTCCTCTCACACGCTTAAGAGCTTCAAATTTATCTAACTTTGGTGGGCACTTTGCTTTTGTCTCTATCACAGAGCCCACTAAGGTAGATGAAGCATTTATGGAGCCTGAGTGGATTCAAGCTATGCAAGAAGAATTACATCAATTCGAGTTCAACAACGTCTGGGAACTAGTCAAACGTCCAGATCCTCGCAAGCATAATATCATTGGCACAAAGTGGATCTACCGCAACAAGCAAGATGAAAATGGCCTTGTGATAAGGAATAAGGTAGGGCTTGTAGCTCAAGGCTACACACAGGTTGAAGGAATTGATTTCGATGAAACTTTTGCACCCGTTGCTAGACTTGAGGCTATTCGCATATTACTTGCTTATGCTAACCATCATGATATCACTTTATATCAAATGGATGTGAAAAGTGCATTACTCAATGGTAAGCTTGAGGAAGAAGTATATGTTGCTCAACCCCCAGGTTTTGAAGATCCAAAGAATCCCGACAAAGTCTTCAGACTCAATAAGGCCCTCTATGGCCTCAAGCAGGCCCCTCGGGCGTGGTATGATACTTCGAAGGAATTCCTCATGAAGAAAGGCTTCAAACCCGGTTCACTTGATCCTACTCTTTTCACTAAATCTTATGATGGTGAATTATTTGTGTGCCAAATATATGTTGATGATATTTTCTTTGGCTGTACTGACCAACGTTATGGTGATGAATTTGCCTATATGATGAGTGTCAGGGATATGGTTAGTAGGTATAAACCGGCTATTGTAAACCGGCTTAGTTATATTATACTTGGTTTTAATATTTTAGTAGAGACTACGGCCCATGAGATTTCAAGGCCCATGTATAGAAGTATGGTCTGTAAACCGCCAAGAGATGTAACTTGAGAGATAAGAAAGAAAAGACAGAGACCGAGGCGGACACGAGTATGAGCCGGCCTCGGGATTCTGTAAACCGGACCAGGCGTTCCCTCTATATAAAGGGACGGCCTGGACGGTTCAGGGACAAGCAACAATCAATCCGTCGAGACACAGGCAAAGCGAATCCGCTCCCTGTAAACCGACGCCCAAGCAATACCAAACCAACTAGACGTAGGCTTTTACCTTCTCCGAAGGGGCCGAACTAGTATAAATCCTTTGTGTCCTTTGTGTGCCATGAATCCTTTCAAGCTAACCCGTGCGATGGTTCCATCATCAAGTCCGCTAAACCGGACATCTGCCGTGTTATTTCCACGACAGTTGGCGCCCACCGTGGGGCCTGCGCACGATGGTTTCGAGTTCTTGAAAGTCGGCTTCGAAGGGTTAAAGGGTTACGCAGTCGGCCGGATGACCAACAGTCGTCGTGGCCGGATCTACATCGACGACGCGGGTTGGGGACCGGAGGCCGATTCGATCGAATACGGGTACCGGGTCCCCTTCGGCAGCATCCAAGTCTTCATCGGCAAAATTGGTGAACCGGGACCTGAGCCGGACACCCTCCCCAACATCGTCGAGCCGGCTCAGCGTGCGAGATCGGCCCGGATTCAGCCTGCCATGAAGCATGTGTTCGTTGGAGCAATTCACGGAGGCCGAGCCGAGGACGGATCGGAATCTGATGGTGCAACAGTCGTCTACTCAGATGACGAATCTTCATCCGGGGAAACTGAATCTCTGTATCAGTTGCGGGACGGCCGGTCTGAGGGCGAGTCCGATGGAAACAGTATTCCGGACCCCTTTGACCCGCCAAACCGGGTGGCGGTCTTCATGGCCGGTTCACAACCCCCGATGAACGGAACGACAGCAGAAGCTGGTGCAGGGGGAAGCGGTTCAAATCCCTCCCTTACTGAAGTTCTATCCACCTTGATCGAGGAGTTCACGGCTAAGGCGGTGGGGGTCGTAGCTCCGGCAGACAAGGCGCATCATGATGCAGAGCTTCTTCAGTTGAAAGGTCGGATCGATCAGTTAAAAGAGGATTTAAAGGCGGAAGGAGAGATGATAGCCATAAGACAAGCAGAGTTGGATGATCAAGCCTTTCATTTGAGGATGGAGCAGGCTTCTGTGGAAGGAGTAAGGGGGCGAAAGTATCGGTCCCGCCTACCGCCGGGTTAAGAATCCGCGAATTTGTTCAGGACACCTGGGGCTGGGGCCAGTAATAATCTGGCCTTAAACCGGAGAACACCCCCGGCTCGGGATGAGCCGGTTCAACAGCCCGCCGCAGAACAGGAGCGTCGGATTACATCGGCACCTTATGTTCCTGTCCCTCCAGGGCACTATTCAAACCCTTTGGATAATATTGCTGCAGCGGCGGCGTGGTTGGCCGCTTTACCCGCGGAAGAAACGTCTCCGGTGGCGATAGAGGCGCGCAGGGCCCAGAAGCTACTTAATACTGCGTTAATACAGCAGCAAGCATACTCTCATAGCAGGAAAGGTTACATTCAACACCACGTCCCAACCGAAGTTATTCTAGGCATTGGGAGGAGCCGGAGGTATCTAGCAGTGAGCGCAGGAGACATCAGCGCAGGCAGGATAATCCGGCAAGGGCGGAGATGCCAGCCCCAGACCTAAACCGGCCTAGATCGGAGGCCAGGGAGGAAATCCGTCAATCGACACCGGTTCACACAGCCACTGCAGGAACGGGAGCTACGGCGAGTTCCTTCGGAATACAATGTCTTGTCCCCGCTCTACGGAGTGTTAAGTTGCCCAAGGATTTCAAAGGGCCCCGCAAGGTGCCTAATTACACAGCCGATTTACCGCCAGAAGCCTGGGTGGAAAGTTATGAGATGGCCATGGAGATGTTAGACGTGGATGAACCGGCTTGTGCTAAATATTTCACTATGATGCTTGAGGGCACGGCCCGGACCTGGTTAAAAGCTCTGCCCCCGAATTCTATTGGGTCATGGGGGGAACTGCGCAGTCAGTTCATTAAAAACTTCAAGGATACATGCAAGCAGCCGATGTCGGTGATAGATTTAGCAGCCTGTGTACAAGGAGAGCAGGAGTCTACAGCAGCTTGGGTACGCAGAGTGGCAGAAATTTTACACTCCTCGAATGGCATCAATCCTAGTACGGCTATTGTAACATTGGAGAACAATTGCCGGTTTGAATCATTAAAGTTAAAGCTCGGACGGCTTAAAAGGGACTGCAATGACATGGGGACCTTAATGAGTGCCCTGGTGAAATACGGAGACTCGGATAATACCAAGTATCCGGAAGCAGAAGGAGATAAAGCGGGGAAGGCCAGCAAGTCTGGTAAACCGGCGCCGGTTAATCCGGTTACTTCAAGCCTTTTGGGCAAACGGAAGGCAGAAAGTGGGTCAGATTTCGTGGCTAACACTCGAGTTCAAAGCGGTTTTCAGGGTAATCCGGAGAATTCTACTCTCCAAACCGGCGGAGGAGATCCGGGCTGGGAGCAGGAGTTGGATCGACCCTGTCCAAAGCATAGCGGAAGGGGGAAAATAGCAAGGCATACTATGAGAGAATGCATACCCTTTATGAAGGCAGTGAACGGCCGTTTTAATCCTCCTAGCCGGCCCCCGCACGGCGGTTCAGGACCCGGATTTTATGGTTCGGGACATCAGGGGAACAGTTCCGGATCAGGATATAGGGGCAACAACGGTGGTTATCAACCCCGGCCAGGCGGCCAGAGTAATCAAGGAAATTATAACGGTCAGGGGAATCAATCACATCATCAAGGTGGTTACAATGGTCAGAATAATCAGCAGCAGGGCCAAGGGAGTTATAATAATCAAGGAAACCAGCAGCAGCAGCGCCAGCAGCAGCAGCCACAATCCGGGTATCAGAGTAACCCGAAGGAGTTAAGTAGTGGGCAGTATCATGTCTTCACCACAAGTCTGTGCAAACGAGACCAGAAGGTGTTAAAGCGGGCTGTTAATGTAGTGGAACCGGCGACACCGCAATTTCTCCGATGGTCAGAACAGCCCATTGTATGGAGCAGAGAGGACCACCCATTACGGGTGGATAATCCGGGTCATTTAGCCTTGGTGGTAGCACCTCATGTGGGAGGATACAAGTTTACTAAAGTCCTCATGGACGGGGGTAGCAGTATCAATATACTGTATTACGAGACTTTCCGTCGTATGGGTCTGACAGATAAAAAGTTAAGAACGTCAAACACAGTGTTTCACGGGGTGGTCCCAGGTAAGTCAGCTTATCCAGTCGGTAAGATTGACTTAGAAGTTACCTTTGGAGATGAGTATGATTCCAGATCGGAGATGATCACTTTTGAAGTTGTCAAAATTAAAAGTCCATATCATGCTTTGTTTGGAAGGACGGTTTATGCTAAATTTATGGCTAGGCCATGTTATGTTTACTTGCAGCTTAAGATGCCGGGTCATAAAGGCACGATCACGGTTCATGGCAGCCGTAAGATAGCGGTGGAATGTGAGGAAGGTGATGCAGCTTATGCAGAAGCGGTATGTGCCACGGAAGAGTTAAAGTTTTATAAAGATAATGTTGATTCGGCAGATATGACTCCGCTGAAAAAACCAACTACCGAGCTTGATCCGGCATTGAAGTTCAAGTCAGCGGAAGAGACTAAGCAGGTTGATTTTGTGCCTGGAGACTCATCTAAACAGTTCACCATCAGCGCTAACCTTGATCCCAAATAGGAAAGCGCGCTCATCGAGTTCATCCGTGAGAACCGGGATATCTTTGCATGGAAGCCCTCTGACATGCCAGGTATACCGAGGGAACTCGCTGAGCACAAGTTGAACATTGATCCAAAGTTTAAACCGGTAAAACAGTATCTACGCCGCTTCAATGAGGAGAGGCGCAAGGCTATAGGAGAGGAAGTGGCCAGACTTTTGGCAGCAGGGTTCATAGTGGAAGTTTTTCATCCGGAATGGTTGGCTAATCCGGTGCTGGTTTTAAAGAAGAATGGGAAGTGGAGGATGTGTGTGGATTATACAGACCTCAATAAAGCTTGCCCAACTGATCCTTTTGCTCTACCTCGCATTGATCAGATTATTGATGCCACACCAGGGTGTGAGCGGCTGAGTTTTTTGGATGCATATTCAGGGTATCACCAGATCAAAATGGCAGTTGAAGATCAAGAGAAGACAGCTTTCATAACTCCTTTTGGTGCTTTTTGCTATGTATCTATGCCCTTTGGGCTCAAGTGTGCACAGGCAACTTATCAGCGTTGCGTTCAGAATTGTTTGAAAGGGCAGATAGGAAGGAACGTGCATGCTTATGTGGATGACATTGTGGTCAAATCAAAGGAAGAAAGAACAATGATAGAGGACCTCAAAGAAACCTTTGATAATCTTCGAGCTTACAGGATGATGCTTAATCCGGAGAAATGTGCTTTTGGTGTTCCGGCTGGTAAGCTTCTGGGATTCTTGGTCTCGAACAGGGGAATAGAAGCCAACCCAGAGAAGATCAAGGCCATCACATCTTTGACAAAACCGGTTTGCATCAATGGCGTTCAGCGCATAGCGGGCCGGATCACGGCGCTAAGCCGGTTCATCAGTCGATTGGGGGAGAAGGCGATCCCGCTTTATCAAATGTTGAGGAAAACGGACCGGTTCATTTGGAGTGAGGAGGCAAATACAGCGTTTGAGAATTTGAAACGGCAATTAGCAAAACCACCGGTTTTAGCTGCTCCCATTGATAAGGAGCCTTTGCTGTTATATGTTGCTGCGAATACACGGGCAGTCAGCGTTGCGATTGTGGTTGAGCGCAAGGAAGCAGGGAAGGAACATCCGGTTCAGCGCCCGGTTTATTATGTGAGTGAAGTACTCATTGAGTCTAAACAAAGGTACCCACATTGGCAGAAGTTGGTTTATGGGGTGTTCATGGCAAACCGGAAACTGAAGCATTACTTCCAAGGGCATCCAATAACTGTGGTTAGTTCAGCTCCGTTGGGAGATATAATCCAGAACAGGGAAGCTACGGGCAGGGTAGCCAAGTGGGCTATTGAGCTCAGTCCGCATGAGTTGAAGTATGTACCACGTACTGCTATAAAATCTCAGGCATTGGTCGACTTCATCAATGACTGGACAGAATTGCAGACTCCTGAGGAGAAGCCGGATCTTAATTATTGGACGATTCACTTTGACGGTTCAAAACAGTTGGACGGCTCGGGGGCTGGAGTTGTGTTAACTTCCCCCAGAGGTGATAAATTTTGCTATGTCCTCCGCTTATTATTTCCTTGTACTAATAATGCAGCAGAATATGAAGCACTACTTCATGGTTTGCGACTGGCAAAGGAGATGAATTTGAGCCGGGTTAAGTGCCTGGGTGATTCAGATCTAGTGGCACAGCAAGTTTCTGGCAAGTGGGATTCAAGAGACCCCCTCATGGCAGCTTATCGGCGATAGGTTGAAGCGGTTGCAGGATACTTCAAGGGATATCAGGTGGATCACATAGACCGGCGAAGGAACGAAGCGGCTGACGCTCTAAGCCGGCTAGGGTCGCAACGTAAACCGGTGCCACCAAACACCTTTTTGGATGAATTGCACAGTCCTTCGGTTCAAGTACCTTCAGAGAACGACCTAGCTGTTCCGGACCCAGAGGCACAGTTAGTTGCAGCACTCCATATTATTCCGGATTGGACGTTACCCTATTTGGCGTACTTAAGCCGAGGAGAGTTACCGGAGGACGAAGAGGAAGCACGGCAGATAATCCGGCGTTCCAAGTCTATGACAATTGCAAACGGAGAACTGCACCATCGTAGCACTTCTGGAGTATTTCAACGATGTGTTTCAGCTGAGGAAGGTTGTGAGATTCTAAGGGAGATTCATGAAGGGGATTGTGGTCATCATGCCGGATCAAAGTCTTTAGTGGCTAAAGCATTCCGACATGGCTTCTATTGGTTAACCGCGCATTCAGATGCGGCGGATCTGGTCCGAAAGTGTGATGCTTGTCAGAAGTTCTCAAGACGTGCTCTTGTTTCGGCACAGGAACTCCGGATGATACCAATAACTTGGCCTTTTGCAACTTGGGGGCTTGACATGGTTGGTCCTTTCAAGAGATCCCAAGATCAGAAAACTCATCTGCTGGTAGCAGTAGACAAGTTTACAAAGTGGGTTGAAGTGGAGCCTATAAGCAAGTGTGATGCGGCAACAGCGGTCAAATTCATCAAAAAAGTGATATTCCGGTTTGGCTTTCCACACAGCATCATCACAGATAATGGCACCAATTTATCTCAGGGTGAGATGGAAGAATTCTGTCAACGAGAGCATATTCGTTTGGACGTGTCTTCTGTGGCTCACCCCCAATCCAATGGTCAGGCAGAAAGGGCAAATCAGGAGATTTTGCGAGGAATCAAACCCCGGCTTATGACACCTTTGCAGAGAACCCCAGGTTGTTGGGTTGAAGAATTGTCGTCTGTCCTTTGGAGTATTAACACTACACCAAACCGGTCTACAGGTTATACACCTTTCTTCATGGTTTACGGCGCAGAAGCAGTTCTTCCAAGTGACATACGCCATGATTCACCAAGGGTAGCGGCCTATGTGGAAGTTGTTAATGAGGAGTCAAGACAAGACGGTTTAGACCGGCTGGATGAAGAGCGTGATATAGCTGCAGCACGGTCGGCGATTTATCAGCAAGATCTGCGCAGATATCATAGCCGCCGGATTAGAACCAGGACATTCCAGGAGGGTGACTTGGTACTCCGGCTCATCCAAGATCAAACAGATATGCACAAGCTATCCCCGCCATGGGAAGGGCCCTTTGTGGTCAGCAAGAATTTACACAACGGTTCATATTACTTGGTGGACATTCGAGAACACAAGGATTCACGGACATCGGAAGAGGAGACGAAGAGGCCGTGGAACATCGCCCATTTACGGCCATACTATACTTGAGCTATGTGCTCCAATGTATCCTATGTATATATTATGAATAATGAATAAACCGGCACCCTCGATAAACCGAGGGCTCAGCCCTTTCTCCATATACACAAATCTTGTGACAAATAACCATATCAGTTTGTTATCAAATATCATATTTCAATGTTGGCCGGTTTAGAAACTAATTTTTGCAGAATATGTGAAGGAGCAATAGAACTCTTGGGAACAGGAGATTATATCCGGTTCAAGAAGAGAAGACTCCATAAAACGAAAACCCACAGGTTCAAAACAGAACAATGGAGGCCCCCTGGGAGTTGGTATCATCCGCTCCCAGTGATCGGATTAAGTTTCATAAATTCTTGCAACCCTCTGAAAAGTTGGACAAGTCCACATTCAGTGATTGGTTTAGATTGACCCACCGGTTCAGGAGGAACCCTGGAGGCCCCCTGGGAATGTCGGTCAATCCGCATCCCAGTGATCGGAATAATTTTCTTCTTTCGACCCTCTGAAAAGTGGACAGTACCACATTCAGTGATTGGTCTAGATTGACCCACCGGTTCAGGAGGAACCCTGGAGGCCCCCTGGGAGTGTCGGCTAATCCGCGTCCCAGTGATCGGAACAATAAATACAAATTCTTTCGGCCCTCTGAACAGTTGATACGCTCACGTTCAGTGATTGGCTAGGCCCCTTGGGACAGATGGTTTGCCCACGTTCCATTGATCGGATCAGTTCTTATTTACAAATTCTTTCGGCCCTCTGAACAGTTGATACGCTCACGTTCAGTGATTGGCTAGGCCCCTTGGGACAGATGGTTTGCCCACGTTCCATTGATCGGATTGGTTTTTATTTGCGGTTCTATCGGCCCTCTGAACAGTTGATACGCTCACGTTCAGTGATTGGCTAGGCTCCTTGGGACAGTAGGTTTGCCCACGTCCCATTGATTGGCTGAACCTTGCTTTGAGCCTGGCAGCTCTTTGAAAAAGCCTTGACTACATGGTCTGATTTGCAAAAATTGTGTGTTTCTTGGTGTTTTTGTGTTCTATAACCTTTTAAACCGAGTGGAACAGCTCCAGAAGTTGACCACCTATCTATAAAGTTATAAGTCTGGGTCATGAACACCAGCGAGAGTTAAACCGGCGTTCATCATAACCCGGATCGACCTTCATGATGAGCCAACAAATTGGCAGTACATGATCAGTTATAATGACCGGTGTTTTTTAAACCGGCCTGGTTTTGACAATAAGTCACCAGTATGAGACAAAACAATGACCGGAGTTTATTAACCCGGCCCAATTGTGATCAAGCCCGGTGTTCATTAAAACCCGGATGGCGTATCAGGCACAAGTTACAATTTTCTGAAACAAGATGAGCCGGATTTATCGACAAGATGGACCGGAGAGTTTCAAGTGTCTATTAGGATTGATGAAGACCGATTAAAGTGACTTTAAAGTCCTGACCGGTTTAAAGTATATTGGCCACATACATCTCAGGTATGACAGTTATCTTTAGTATAAAGATATGTTTATTGGATGTTTTAAGAGAACAAGTTAACCCGTTCAGTGGTAAGCCACTAGGACATATTTTTCGATATTTTTATATGAACAGAGGAAAGCAACCGCATCAGGCAACAGGTCAACGGATGAATACTTCATAAAGACAAAATGTCGGATCACAGCACATTAAGTCTCAGCTAAACCTATTACAAGGCATAAAAAGCCCAATAGTTGGAAGCATTGTTTGGCGGGATAACAATCATGGTTACAGCAATAGAATTCAAGATTGTGCCTCTCCTTGCTGAGATGGTTGGCCACCGTCTTGATCCGGAACGTCTTCATCCTCGTGAAGCGGTTGGAAGTCCGGTGCACGCCAATCAATCCTTGCCAAGGCACGGAAATATACTTCATCGTTGATAAGCTCAACAGGATCAATATCAGGAGCAAAGGTGTGAGGACGAACCGGCGAAATTAAGTTTACAATATCGTAAACTGGTTGCTCCACCCGCTCGTTCTGCAGGTTATATGCTGGATGATATCGCAACAAGTCAGATTCCACCGCAAGCTTGCTGGCGAGGGGACGCATCTCCTTTGTCAGGGCATAAAGATCTTTTTCATTGAAGGTTGAACCGTCCTCCTTGGTATCAGGAAATCCGGTTAACACCTCCTCCGGATCAAGGTCCGGGACCCAAGCTTTAGCCCTCGTAAGGGCCAGAAGAGCACCTCCTCGAGCGGCCGATTTCTTAACTTCTTCAAGACGAGCCGGTAGAATGGACAAACTATTCAAAGTATCTTGGATAGTTGAAGGAGCCGGTTTACCAAATGAAGTGGCACTGATAATCCTTTGCGTTCCGGAGTACAACTGTTCGACCAAGGTATAGCAGGCTTTGAGTTTTTTCCGTAAGTCGTCCCCAAGATGGGAGACACGGCGTCCTACATACAACAATGAAAGTTAAACCGGTACAAGTCACAGGTTACAAAGATAAAGACAGGAATTCAGATTATATTTACCAAAAATAGCAGAGGTCATCAAGTCAATTTGGCGCTTTAACCCGGTCAATTCTTCGGTAACCGGATTAAGTGCTCCTTCAGCGTCCTGAACACGTTTTTCAAGATCTTTTTTCTGGACCTCAAAAGTAGTCCGCTCCTCTTCAAAGTATTTTTTCAAGTCTTCAGCAGTCTTTAAGCTCACTTGAAGTTCTTTCTTAGCCTTTGAAGTGGCTGACTCAGTCTCCGTAAGCCGGCTTCGAAGTTCGTTGATCTCCAGAGCATTCCGGTTCAGCTCAGCCTGCAGACAAAGTTCAAAAACAAGATTAGAAATTACAAGTCTCAAGCACACAACCAAGTTGTCTACTTGACACTTGGGGGCTAATGGCAGTTGAAGTAATACAGCAAAGACAATTTGAAAGTACAAGTCTCAAGCACACAACCAAGTTGTCTACTTGACACTTGGGGGCTAATGGCAGTTGAAGCAATACATCAAGGACAATTTGAAGTTACAAGTATCAACTACATAACCAAGTTATCTACTTGATACTTGGGGGCTAATGTATGGATCAACAGTTCAAACTACAAAGTTCCGGATCACCTTCAGTAAAGCAGCTAAACCGGAACTTGGGGGCTGCTATGAGATAAAGATGCGTCAAAAAAGCAAAGTCAGAAGAAGAAACTTACTTCGTATTTTTCTCTCATCAGGTTCACCAAGCTGGCTTCATAATCCCGACTACTGTGGAGCCGGTTCAAATACCCGGAATAAATGTCTTGAGCGCTCATGCTAGAAAGGCTGGATATGTCAGTACTCCATTTTCCTTTTTCTTGAGCTATCTTTTCCGCTTTAGCTGTATGTTTTGCTAAAACGGTAGGCTCGGCTGGAGCAACATAAGCGGTACCAGTAACCACGACATCAGGAGAAGTGGGTACATTGGGGGGAGTAACGTCAACATGAGCCGGATCAGGAGACGTCGGATTAACTTGAGGAGAATTAACCCGGGCCGGACTTGGTGGATCTTGGACGTTTTCTGTAAGAGGAGTTTCAAGAGCAGGTTCTTCAACAGGAGCTGCAGGAGTACCTTCTGGAGGAACAACTGTGGACGGATTAATAACCAGATCATCAGCAGAAGGGTCAGCAACAGGCTTATTCGCCTTGGGCTTTTTGCTGGGTTTCGGTTTTCTGAAAAACATGCAAAGTAAGTTAGTATTATAAGGTAAAAAAGGGTGTCATAAACCGGAAAAGGCGAAGAAAGTTACCCTGGGACGGTTTTCAAAGGAGGAAGCTGCGTAGCGGTGGATTCACCAGAAGAAGACAACGGAGTTTCCTGATAGTCAGGATCAGACGGTTTAAGGGGTTTTCGGATAAGCCCGGCCTTGGGATGAAGAAGAGTCGGAGAGAGTGTCACCTCAGCACGGCGTTTTCGAACCGGAGTTAAGGAGATTCCAGATGACTCCACCGCCAGGCCGCTGTGGCAAGTGGTCCGGCGAAAGGCTTCGTGCTGTTGCTTCTTCAAAGTAAAGTTAGGGTCTAACTGAGCATAAGGATGAGAAAATTGATATTTCCTGACGGTCCGACGATTTTTGGGAGGAAGAGGTTCTGAATCAGAAGAAAGAAGTGTTACCTCAATCTCAGTCGGGTTATCACCTTCAGGCAGTTCCTGAGAAAAGGTATCATTAGATATGATTACAAGTGCATGGAAGCAAGAATTTAAACCGGAATAAAGCATACCTCGGAGTCCGGATCATCATCCTCAATAGGAGAACCGGCATCGACGGCTGCCTTCCTCTTTTTGTTTGCAGGGGTCTTCCGGCGAGCCTGTTTTACGGTTTTTTCCTGAGGCTTTCTCCTCCAGAAGGGGTCATCAGCCTAATTGAAAAAGCAAGGGCAATTGAAAGACGGTTCAAAGAGGACGGTTTGCAAGTACAGGGCAATGAAAAACTTACTTCGGGCAGCTTATTCTTCTTGAAGTACGGAGCCAAGCCAACCTTAGCGCAATCTGTTAAGGAAGGATTGACAATCTTTTTGGCTGACTCCACTACCTCCGATTCAGAAAGCTTATCTTTGGTAAACCTTTGAGGATCATCCGGTTTACCAGAGTATTTGCACATTAACTGAGAACGCCGGCTTAAGGGAAGGATGCTCCAAGATAGCCAGCAGCGAAGGAAATCAGTGCCGATCAGACCATTTGCCATAAAAGCTCTCAGTTTGGAGAGCTGTGATGAGAACCGGGTCCGTTCAGCAGCACTAAGCCGTAGTGGCAAGGGGTGATTTGCCGGAATACGAGTTTCGCGATAACCCGGCAAAGGATTTTCATCTTCAGGAGAAGTGTCAACACAATAAAACCAGGACTTGTTCCAAACTTTTGGATGAGTATGTAAAGCGGCGTGAGGAAAGACTACGTCCCTCCTCTTCTGAATACTAATCCCACCAAGTTCTTGGTGAGGTCCGCTGGTAAATTCAGTGCGTCGGTTTAAATGAAAGAAATCCCGGAATAAATCAACTGAAGGTTCCTCTTGCAGATACACCTCAGAAAATACTTGGAAGTCACAAATGTTTGAAACGGAATTGGGTCCGATATCCTGTGGGTGTAGCTGGAAAGTGGCAAGAACATCCCGAAAAAACCTTGAACCGGGGGGAGAGAAGCCTCTAGAGATGTGGTCCAAAAACACGATGACTTCCCCGGATCTAGGAGTAGGAGGGCATTCATTACCCGGAGCACGCCATTTTAACTCAGACTGAGGGCCTAATGTGCCGATTTTAGACAGCTTGATTAGGTCATCCTCAGTAACGACGGAAGGGACCCAATCGCAGGAGACATACTGCTTAGCCATTGAACAAAGTGCTGGAGAAGATAAAATACAGAAACGGATTATGAAAGTACAGTAATCCGGAATCTATCTATGAAAATTACGCAACGGTTTAAACTGAGGACTAGTTGGCATGGTTAAACCGGCAATCATAAAACAAGTTATATCATTTCCGGTTTATGGCAGTTGAAGAGGAACAGTTCAACCATTGCGTCAAATTACAGAGTTTTTGCAAGAGCAGGGCATATCAACTTAAACCGGAACATACTTAGCGAATCTACCAAGGAGAAAAACAGGTTTCCGAAAGATTGCTAAGGGGGAAAGATCTGAGTATGCTGAGGAAAAAGAAACTAATCTAAGAGTATGCAAGGAAAGCTACAAAGACTTTATACTAAAAAGATAAATTTACATGCCAGACAGGAGCGGATCACGGGCTCAAGATCGAAAAATGGAGAAGATCGAAAAAACAAAATCATTACGGGTCACGGGCTCAAGATCGAACAAGATGAAGCTTTGCTAAAAGTTCTAATGGCGGAACGGATAAATCTACAGCATTATGTATAGATGGCGAGATCTAAGTTAGTACTAAGCGGAAGATCTGTTGACTGGGCCTAAAGGTCACAAATTCTCTATGAGGAATGTATCTACGAAGAAAGAGGCGAAGCTTTCGTTGGAAGCCCTAATGGCGGAAGAACAAGGAGGAGCACTGGCAGATGCAGATCAATAATAAGGAAAAAAGAACGTACTTGAGCAATGGAGAACAGCAGCGGAGTTTTTCTCTGGACGAATCAGGTTGATGCAGCGGCCGGGGAGATCTTGATTCGACGAGATGACGGCGGCGCTCCAAGCTCGGGCGTTAATGGAGTTCTTGAGGTTCAGGCGGCGGACGAAGGAAGAAGACGCGAGAAGAAGGAAGAATGAAAGGGAACGGCAGTTTTTATAACCAGGAGTCAGATCTGAAACGACAAGTGCGAGAATCGAGGAGACAGAAAATCGGATAAAGATCCCGTGACGCCTCGATCTTCGGGATAACCCTTAAAATACGCTACAGTACAGCTCACGGCGTTAAATGCGGAGATGATGTCATTGTCAGACTTTAATGATCTTGGAGGATGACGTCAGAGCCGGTTTACAAAAAGATGAAGATAAAGAAGAAAATTATACAAGACAAAGAAGACTGATGTGAACAAAGTTCAAATCATTCTGGGGCCTAATGTCAGGGATATGGTTAGTAGGTATAAACCGGCTATTGTAAAACGGCTTAGTTATATTATACTTGGTTTTAATATTTTAGTAGAGACTACGGCCCATGAGATTTCAAGGCCCATGTATAGAAGTATGGTCTGTAAACCGCCAAGAGATGTAACTTGAGAGATAAGAAAGAAAAGACAGAGACCGAGGCGGACACGAGTATGAGCCGGCCTCGGGACTCTGTAAACCGGACCAGGCGTTGCCTCTATATAAAGGGACGGCCTGGACGGTTCAGGGACAAGCAACAATCAATCCGTCGAGACACAGGCAAAGCGAATCCGCTCCCTGTAAACCGACGCCCAAGCAATACCAAACCAACTAGACGTAGGCTTTTACCTTCTCCGAAGGGGCCGAACTAGTATAAATCCTTTGTGTCCTTTGTGTGCCATGAATCCTTTCAAGCTAACCCGTGCGATGGTTCCATCATCAAGTCCGCTAAACCGGACATCTGCCGTGTTATTTCCACGACAATGAGTGAAGAATATCAAATGTCTATGATGGGAGAATTGAAATTCTTCTTAGGTCTTCAAATTCGTCAACAATGCAATGGCTTATTCATATCTCAGGAGAAATCCCTCAAGGATGTACTGAGGAAATTTGGCATGCAAGATTGCAAAGGCGTCAAAATTCCTATGTCCACAAATGGCCATATGTGCATTGATGAAAATGGTATTGACTTCGATCATAAGGTATACCGCTCCATGATTTGTTCTTTATTGTACTTATGTGCATCTAGGCCAGATATAATGCTTAGTGTTTGCATGTGTGCCCAATTTCAAGCTACACTGAGGAATCACACCATAAGGCTGTGAAACATATTCTTCGATATCTAGCTCACACACCAACACTTGGATTATGGTACCCCAAGGGCTCAGCTTTTGATCTCGTTGGATATTCAGACTCTGACTATGCTGGTGATCGTGTGGACCGCAAGTCAACATCTCGTACATGTCACTTCCTCGGAAGATCTTTGTTCTATTGGTCTTCGAAGAAACAGAACTGCGTATCACTGTCTACTGCTGAATCTGAGTACATTGCTGCTGGTTCTTGCTGTGCTTAATTGCTGTGGATGAAGTAAACTCTCAAGGACTATGGTGTCAACGTGAAGAATGTGCCTCTCTTCTGTGACAATGAGAGTGCCATCAAGATTGCTCACAACCCAGTTCAGCACTCAAAGACAAAGCACATTCAGATTCGTCATCATTTTCTTCGTGATCATGTGTTGAAGGGCGACATTTCTATTGAGCAGGTGAAGACTGAAGAACATCTAGCCGATATCTTCACAAAGCCCTTGGATGAGAAGAGATTTAGCAAGTTGCGGTGTGAGCTAAATATCTTAGAATCTTCGAATGTTCTTTGAATAGGACACTCATCCTAACACTTACGCAAAATTGATTACTTAGATGTGCAACACATGAAGAAATGTTTTTCTTCAATCAATGAAGAATAACACTCTAAGTGTGAAGAAATTAACGAAGAATTTGATTCTCAGAACCCTACAAAAATTGTACGCGGTGTCTGAAATCATCATTCTTATATGGTGGGTCATGCCACCACCAAAGTTGAAAATCTTCAATTTGAGTTTTTTTGTTTTGAAATTCCTCAGTTGTTCATGTTCTTCAACTTTGCATTTTCTTCACCTTTCCCGTCATTTTTCTTCATTGGCTATATATACTTGAGTTTATGTCCTCTACAGCATTCACTTATTGCTAATTCTTCAAGCTGCTTTTCCTGCTAAGTGAATGTGATCGGACCCTTCCCCCTCTATGCTAAACTCAACCCATTCTATTCACAAATTCTTCATGTGCGTTCTATTTGAAACTCATTCAAAATCTTCACTGTGTCCTTGTTAGCTGAAGAATTTCCGAACGCAACGTTAAAACTTATCTTATCCAAAAAAAATCGGTTTTGCCGCTCAAATCGTTCCGCATCCCAGGATAATACTTATCTATTCACCCACGATCTCACACGATCTCCACTTCTCAGTACGTGGGTGACACATGTCGAGCGAATGAGAAGGGTCAGGGGCACATTCGTCCAAATTCTTTGGGCGAACAATTATTCATCTCTGCTATAAATACCCCCTCCCCTTCCTCATTTCACCTTTACTCCGCTCGATCTCTCTCCCGCTCGAGCTTCTCAAACCCTAGCGCCGCCGCTACTTCATCATCGCCGGTGAGGAAGAGCTTCACTACCTCGACCTTGTCGCCATCGTACTCGTGCCGGCCGCAGATTTCTTCACTCCGCCGCCGCCGTAGCTATCTTCCTCAGCCAAGTTAGGGCGTAGAAGATCTACAATGACGAATTTCACATCTCCACTTCCCAATTCATCGTTTCCTTCGTCCAGGGTAATTAAAAGTTCCTTTTACTGCCCTCTTTGATTCAAATGATTTCTACAAAATCCTCAAAGGTGTTTTTCTTCAAATCTTCACACACTAAACACCTCACATGTCATCTGTTCTTGATTCATTTCTCTAAGCTATGTTTTTCTTCAAGATTCCTCAATTGTGTGGATTCTCAATCTATACAACTCTGGAACCTAAGACAAAGAACGCTTAGTGAAATTCTTCAAGACTCATCTGGTCAATTTCCTCAAACTTGTTCTTTTTACAAAACCTTTTGAGAACACATATGACCTGTCCAAATTCCTCGCCACTATACTCTGTTCACAGGTACTCATGTCTACTGCTGAATCACTAGGTTCTCATCAACTTAACTCATTTGCAGCATTCCTTGAAGAAAAGTTGAAAACTTCTTTAGAGAATTCCATTGTTCAAATTCCTCATCTGAAGAAAATGGCTGATGGAAAGAAGCCACAAAAGGGAGGCAAGAGGCCTGAGGTCAACACTGCTTTTGAAATCCCTGATGACATATATGCTGACTACTGCACTCCTGATGAGGCAAAGTTTGGAAAAGAGGACAAAAATCAGCGCAAGGTGCGCATACAGAGAATAGAGAGGAGATGGGCAAGAGAGTGGAGGGAGTGCATGTATGTAGCTCCCAAGCACATGAAGAAATTCGCACTCAATCCTCCATGCCCAAGACCTCCATTGGCACATGGCCAAGTAGCAGATCCCACTAGCCTCAAGCGCGATGAGGATTATCCTGATGAATGGGCCTAGCGCCATGCCAAGTTGGCCAAACAAGCAAAAGAAGCAGTGAGGAAATTCAACGAAGACTCTGCTGCTCCTGCTGCTGCCACTGCTGAGGCCTCTGCTAGCAAGCCAAAGAAGGCCATGGCAAAGAAGCCTGCACATAAGCCAAGTTCTTCATCTTCAATGCCCTCAAGGCCAAGTTCCTCAGCAATGCCCTCACAGCCAGATTCCTCAAAGCCCTCACGGACAACTCCGCAAACTGCTCCTGCTCCTCCAAAGTCCTCAGCTCCTCCGCCAAAGTCTTCAGCTGCTCCGACCAAATCCTCTGCACCAGTGCATCTAGCCACGTGTCAAAGGACTGCTCGCATATCTATTGCCTCAGGAGCCTCTGCAAGTTCCTCAGTTGGCCCCTCATTGCTGAAGAAAAAGGCCACTACTGGACGAGGTTCTCGCCCAAGTCCTCACAAAAAGCAGGTCGCCTTCAACGTGCCCTCTGATGACGATGAAGCTGATGATGAAGAACTAGTTGAAATCATCAGAGACAAGCAACACAGGGCCGCTAGAGCCAAAGGTACAAATGTGCCTCTGCTGTTGGATCCAAAGTTGATCCTCGACTTCATTGATCTCTGGCACAAGGATCCCAACACTCCTATGCCTGATTTCAATCTGACTCCTGGCCAAAGTCACATGCTAACCGCCTTCATAGGCGAAGAAAAGTGGACATTTGAGAAGGCCAGGCAGACAAAGAAAGTGCAGTACAAGAAAGAGCGCTACCTGAAGAAGAATGTTGTCAATATGACAACTGATGAACTTGTAAAGATTCAGGGTGAAATCAAAGCCCTCATCGATGAATTTGACGCATACCGTGCAGACCGGATGGGCTCCAAAGTCAGATTTGTAAATTTGGCAAAAGGATTTTCTTCAAATGTTGCACCTCCAACGCACATTGAAATTCCTCAGGCTGAAGCATTTGTTTAGTCTACAGAAGAACATGCCAGCACCACTGAAGAACATCAGGCTGCTGAAGAAAATGAGAATACCAGGGCTGATGACTGCATTCCAGCCGCTGAAGAAATTGCCAGGGCAACCTCTAGTGTTGCGCCTGAAGAAAATGTCAGGACAACTGAAGCTTCAAAGGCTGTGCCTGAAGAAGATGAAGAAGTCAGGGCAACTACAACAGTTGTGCCTGAAGAAATTCAACCAAATTCCTCTGCTTCTCCTGCGCCTACATCCAATCCTTCCATCTGCATCAGATGTGAAGAAGACCAAGGCTATAGAGCGTGCAGCTGTGAAGAAAAGGAAGGCATCAACTTCATCAGATTCTTCAGCCTCGAAGAAGATGAAGCCATTGACAAGCTCAGTTGACAACCCAATTGATTATGTTCCTATCTCAACCATGCCATCAAAGGACCTTATTCCTTTTGATGAAGATTATGTGATTCTAAGTGAATCCGATGAAGACATTCCCTCTACTGCTTCCTCAGAGCAGACGGATGAAGAAATTGAATTGGATGCAATCCCTTCAACACCAATTGTCTCCTCGCCTATGCCACAGTTCACTGCCGAAGAGGCCGGCGTTGAGGAATTGGATGAACAAAATTCTGACGTGGACATTAGGAGTGCTACTCCATTGATGAATGATGATTTTTGGGATAGTCAGCATTCCAACTCCCCTCTATTCATGCCATTGCAAAAAATCCCTCAGTCCCCAGCACATATTGTTCCATTGGGCAATGAAGAAACTCATCCCACTCCGTCTGTACATGAAGACATTCCAGCCCCTAGTGCTGAAGAAACTGCTGCTGCTGAATCCATGAAGACACAGACTGCCACTGAAGAGGAACCAGAAATTCCTCAGCCTGAAGAACCTGAGATTGCGATTCCTGAGATTGTGATGCAACTGACTAATACTCCTCAACCCAAGCCAAAGGTCCATTCTCAAGGAAGCAAAAGTTCAAGACTGCTGATTTCTTCAACGAGCACATATTCTTCACTGGTTACAACCCCTATGACTCTGCTCGCATTAGAAAGAGGCGTTTCTGGACTGCCAGCCAGGCAAATTTTTGTTCATCAGTGCTGTTCAACAAAGACAAAGTCTTCGATCATGAGCACATTCCTCACGTGGATATGGAATCCCTGCCGTGCTTCGTGCCAGTCCTCAGTGTTCTTCACGACGCTGGACTGTTAACCTTCTGCACTGACATCTATGATTGGAATGAAGAACTCATTCTTCAATTCTTTGCAACACTGCACATCACCGGGGACTCTGAAGATGTGAATTCATGGGTGCTGGACTGGATGACTGAAAATACTCACTACAAGGCACCATCTACTGAATTACTTCATGCTTTGCCTCTTATTCCTCCCCTTGAAGCTGCTCGTTGCATGTACCAAGAACCTGAGCTTACAGATCACTATATGCAAGTGCTGATGAAGCCATTGAAGCCAGGTCAGGACCCAAGAACCAAATTCCTCATGAAGGAATTGCTATTTGTGCCTCAGACTGTCTATCGCATTCTAACGAAGACATTGAGTCCTATCAAGGGCCACGACTTGAATGATGAAGAAGTCGTTGGCACCATGAAGAATCTGCTATTCAATATCATTCATGGCGTCCCCGTCAACTTCCATGATTTCTTCATGAGGACTCTAGCAAATGTTGCACCGTCTCCTTTCAACCTGAAGCCTTATGCTCCGTGGATTATGAGATTCATCAAAGCAAGGTCTTCAGTCAACTACAAAGCTGACACACTGAATCATTGCAGCCACTTGCCCCCGATTGAAGTCCTCAAACGGACATATTCCTCAGCTGATGACAAGGGCAAGGCTTCTGCTGTTATTGACGAAGGCATTCGTCCATTGGATGGTCAATTTCACAAAGCTGCATCCTACTGCACCAATGACGACTCTGCCGCCCATGACTCTGCCGCCAACGCACCCAAGCAAAATCCTCAAGGCACAGCTCCTAGGGTGATGACTGATCATGAGCTTCTCCTCAGTCTTCACCAGAAGGTTGATCGCAATCACAAATGGGTCAAGCGTCAGTTTGGTTCAATTCTTCACAACATGACCTCTACCCACAATGCAGTGAAGAAAAACCATTACTACCTCCATGAAACCTTCAACCGTACCTGGGTTGTTCTGTCTCACGTTTATAGCAAAGAAGATCTGAAGAAAATGGGTCTCAAGGGAGATTTTGACTGGTCTGCTCCTCCACCGAACAAATACAAGAAGGTCAAGGTTCCTCCCTTGGTGGCCAGCTCCTATTCTTCATCGCGCGACACCGACGAGTATGAAGACTTGGACAACACTGCGGCAGGCCCTACATCAACCATCGACCCCAACAACGCTGGCGCTCCTTCATCATCTTGAGATTCTTCAGGGGCTTTAGTCCTCAGTTTCGATCCTTTTGGTCATTCAATGACAAAGGGGGAGAAATTTGAGTTAGTCTTCAAGCGGGTCTATTTATATGGGCATTTTTTTGCTAAGTTACAACTCTCGTTCTTTTGATGACTTTGCTGGATCGAGTTGTAAACTTAAACTCTATGGTGGCCTGATACTTTTGCTGTGGTTTTTCTGCATGCTTATTCCTCATTAATGTTTATGCATGCATGCTGAATTACATCAGTCACCATATTTTATCATGCATTTCAAGCTCTTCATATTATATGTCAAATGCGTGTATGAATTACAAGATATAGGGGGAGATCTCCATGATACTACTCTTCAAATGTGCATTGCTTCAAACGTAGATTCCTCACTATGCACATCTTCAGGGGGAGTTCTTCTATATCTTGCAATCAAACTTCTCAATATCAGTATTTACACTTCATATGTTTATCCCCATTGAAAACTTAACCTATATTGTCATCAATCACCAAAAAAGTGGAGATTGTAAGTGCATCTAGTGCTCCTTAGTGATTTTGGTGTATTGAAGACTTATAGGTTAAGGGACTAATGTGTTTATGAGTGTACACGGGTCTATAAGTCTATGAGTTTGACATTTATAGAGAAAGTCAACCCCTAAAAATGAAGTTCTTCGACTGAAGAATTTAGATTTCTGAAGACTTTCTGAAGACTTTGAAAGTGAAGAAATTGGTGTGACCTTGAAGACTTGGTACTCATTTAAAAACATGAAGCATGAAGACTTTTGTTTTCATAGTTTCATTTTCTCTTTCTTGAGTCATAGGAAACACCGTACTGTTAAAGGGGGTCGAGGAAATACTAAGGAAAAATTTCCATGTGATGCTCAACTCAAAATCCTACACCTACCAATCCCTTCGAGTGAAGCCATTGGAAATCTTATACAGTTCAGTCATATTCTTCAGTGACAGAGACGAAGTTCTTCTGGTCTCTAAGGAATTTGTTCTGACCGAGGAGTTAGGTATTCGCCAGTGCGGATTTCTTACAAGTGAGGAACATGAGAGCCCTGAGGAATTTGATACTCAAATTTCCAACCGTTGCTGTGCTATGCGCCAGCTGTCCCAAAATATCTACCTACCTAACGGTCATATCATTAAAGGGCATTTATATCTTATCATGTCGGGTTGCTCCCTAGGCTATCAATAACCGCCCCCTACAACCACTAGCTGGTTGGCTGCTCCGAGAGAAACTGACACTTGTCATTTGAGAGCAACCCATCTTCCGAGGACTTTGAGCGAAAATCATCAAGTGAGGAAAAACCCAAACCCAAACCCAAACACCTACAAACCCAAAAGTGATTGAGCATCACTGAAGAGATTGATCCTGCGTGGATCCGACGCTTGTTAACTTTTAAGATTGTGCGTCTTCCAGACGGTTAGGCGTCATGGTCTGGAGCATCCAAGAGGAATTGTGGATTGCCGAGTGACCGAGTTTGTGAAGGTTTGGAAGTCTCCTGAAGACTTACCATGAGTGATTGGGCGAGGTCTGTGTGACCTTAGCTCAAGGGGAATACGGTGAGGACTTGGTGTCTTGGACTGTGTGTCCAGGACTGGGTGTCCAGGACTGTGTGTTCTCAGGTTTAAATACCTAGCCGCCCTAACCAGACGTACAACTGAGACAGCAGTTGGAACTGGTCTACCAAATCATTGTCTTCACCAAGCCTACTGGTTCTATTTTCTCAACTCTTCCATTTCCTCATAACCGTGTTGTGTGCTTGTTCATATCTGTTTGAAGACTTTGACTGAAGACTTTCTCAATTTCCTCAGTTCAATTTCTTCAGTCTGTTTGTCTTTATCCTGTGTTATCCTATGTTTACGATTTATGTACTCTGTGCTTGTCTTCATTTCATCATGATGACCATGCTTGTGTTATGCTATGTTTACTTTTGAGTACTTATTCCACTTCAAGTAGTTCTTCGCTAAGGGATTTCCTCACCCACAAATTCCTCAGTGAAGAATTCATAAAAATTGCCTATTCACCCCCCTCTAGTCGATATAACGCACTTTCATGTCTTCTTCCCCAATGAACCTAATCTTTTGAGCTCGTGTTCTTCCCCCATTGTTGACCTTCTTAGAGCTTGCTATCTCTCAATCCCTCCATGGATCCTTGCTAGTTTTGGGGGGGGGGGGAGAGGAGATCTAGATCCACATTTCTACCAATCACTTTCTCCTCTATGCGACGGGAACCCCTTGGATCTAGATCTCGGAGTTCTTGGTGTTCTCCTTCCTGTTCTTCCTTTCATTTTGCTCCCTAGCATTAGTTGCTTTGTTGGGATTTGGGAGAGAAGGACTTGGGCACTCCGTGTGCCCTTGCCATTGCATTTGGTGCATCGGTTTGAGTTCTCCACGGTGATACGTGGAAGTTACAAGTTGAGAAGCTTATAACTCTTGGGTGCTTGGTACCCTTGAGCTTGTTCCTCTTGGGTGCTTGGGCGCCCTAGACGGTTGAGGTCACCTTGGAGCCATATTCCATTGTGGTGAAGCTTCGTGGTGTCGTTGGGGAGATAGCCCCAACCTTTGTGGTGTTCGGAGCTCAATCATTGTGGTGTAAAGCTCCGGGCAAGCGTTGGGGGTCTCCAATTAGGTTGTGGAGATCGCCTCGAGCAATTTGACGGGTTCCGACGACCGTCCCCAAGGGTTGCCAAAGTGTACGGGTTCGGTGACTGATACATGTCCAATGTATCTTCTTTTCCAAACACTTTTGCCCTAGTTTTGGATTCTAACTTGCATGATTTGAATGGAACTAACCCGGACTGACGCGGTTTTCAGCAGAATTGCATGGTGTTGTTTTTGTGTAGAAATAAAAAGTTCTCAGAATGACCTGAAAATCCACGGAGAATTGTTTTTGGAAAATATAAAAAATACCTGCGGAGTGATCCACATCAGGGGGCCCACACCATGTCCACGAGGGTGGGGGGTGCGCCCCCCTGCCTCATGGGCCCCCTGATGCTCCACCGACGTACCCCCAGACTCCATATATTCACTTTCGGGGAGAAAAAATCAGAGAGGAAGAAATATCGCGTTTTACGATACGGAGCCACCGCCAAGCCCTAATCTCTCTCGGGAGGGCTGGTCTGGAGTCCGTTCGGGGCTCCGGAGAGTGGAGATCATCGCCATCGTCATCATCAACCTTCCTCCATCACCAATTCCATGATGCTCACCGCCGTGCATGAGTAATCCCATCGTAGGCTTGCTGGACGGTGATGGGTTGGATGATATTTACCATCTAATCGAGTTAGTTTTATTAGGGTTTGATCCCTAGTATCCACTGTGTTCTAAGATTGATGTTGCTATGACTTTGCTATGCTTAATGCTTGTCACTAGGGCTCGAGTGCCATGATTTCAGATCTGAACCTATTATGTTTTCATGAATATATGTGTGTTCTTGATCCTATCTTGCAAGTCTATAGTCACCTACTATGTGTTATGATCCGGCAACCCCGAAGTGACAATAATCGGGACCACTCCCGGTGGTGATCGTAGTTTGAGGAGTTCATGTATTCACTATGTGTTAATGCTTTGGTCTGGTACTCTATTAAAAGGAGGCCTTGCTACTTCTCGAGCTTGTGTTGTATTCCCTCGAAGAGGAAAGGGAGATGCAGCACAGTAGCGTAAATATATCCCTCGGTTTTTTAAACCAAGGTATCAATCCAGTAGGAGACCACGCGCGAGTCCCTCGCACCTGCACAAACAAATAAGAACTTTGCATCCAACGCGATAAGGGGTTGTCAATCCCTTTACGGTCACTTACGAAAGTGAGATCTGATAGAGATGATAGTTTATATTTTTTGTATTTTTGGTTTATAAGAACAACAAATAAAAGCGATAAAAGTAAAGTAGATGTAGATTGATATGTTGAGAATAAACCTGGGGGCCATAGTGTTATCTAGTGGCTTCTCTCATGATAGCGATATTCTATGGCGTGTAAACAAATTACTGTCGAGCAATTGATAGAAAAGCGAATAATTATGAGACTATCTAGGCATGATCATTGTATATAGGCATCACGTCCGAGACAAGTAGACCGACTCTTGCCTACATCTACTACTATTACTCCACACATCGACCGATATCCAGCATGCATCTAGTGTATTGAGTTCATAAGAATAGAGTAATGCCTTAAGCAAGATGACATGATGTAGAGGGATAAACTCAAGCAATATGATATAAACCCCATCTTTTTATCCTCGATGGCAACAATACAATACGTGCCTTGCTGCCCCCACTATCACTGGGAAAGGACACCGCAAGATTGAACCCAAAGCCAAGCACTTCTCCCATTGCAAGAACTATAGATCTAGTAGGCCAAACCAAACCAATAATTCGAAGAGACTTGCAAGGATATTATGATCACACATAAAGAGTTCAGAAAAGAACCAAATATTTCTCGTAGATAATCTTGATCATAAACTCACAATTCATCGGATCTCGACAAACACACCGCAAAAAGAGATTACATCGAATAGATCTCCTCGAAGACCGAGGATAACTATGTATTGAGATCCAAAGAGAGAGAAGAAGCCATCTAGATACTAGCTATGGACCCGAAGGTCTGTGGTAAACTACTCACAACTCATGGTGAGGGCGATGATGATGATGTAGAAGCCCTCCATGATGGATCCCCCCTCCGGCGGAGCTCCAGAATAGGATCCAAGATGGGATCTCACGGGAACAGAAGGTTACGGTGGTGGAATTAGGGTTTTCTCTCTGTGTATGATGGTTTCGGGGTACGTATACTTATATAGGAGGAAGGAGGACACCAGGGGACTCACGGGGGCCCCACGAGGCAGGGGGCGCGCCCCCACCCTCCTGGGCCACCCTTTGATCCCCTGACGTGGTTCTCAAGCTCCGTGTGCGTGATTTTCTCCAAAAATATCTCTTGTGAAGGTTTCATTCCGTTTGGACTCCGTTTGATATTCTTTTTCTGCAAAACACTAAAACAGGCAAAAAACAGCAATCTGGACTGGGCCTTTGGGTTAGTAGGTTAGTCCCAAAAATGATATAAAAGTGTATGATAAATCCCATTAAACATCCAAGACTTCATAAATAATAGCATGGAACAATAAAAAATAATAGTACGTTGGAGACGTATCAAGCATCCCCAAGCTTAATTCCTGCTCGTCCTCGAGTAGATAAATGATAAAGAAAGAATTTTTGATGTGGAATGCTAACTAATATAGTTTTTCAATGTAATTATCTTAATTATGGCATGAATGTTCAGATCTGAAAGATTCAATATAAAAGTCTGTATTGACATAAGAAAACAATACTTCAAGCATACTAACAAAGCAATCATGTCTTCTCAAAATACTATGGCTAAAGAAAGTTATCCCTACAAAATCATATAGTTTGGCTATGCTCCCTCGTTATCACACAAAATATTCATATCATGCACAACACCGATTTTAGCCAAGCACTTGTTTTCATACATGAGCGTGAGCCATGGACATAGCACTATGGGTGGAATAGAGGTGGTTGTGGACAAGACAAAAAGAGAGGAAGATAGTCTCACATCAACTAGGCATATCAACGGGCTATGGAGATGCCCATCAATAGATATCAATGTGAGTGAGTAGGGATTGCCATGCAACGGATGCACTAGAGCTAGATATGAATGAAAGCTCAACAAAAGAAACTAGTGGGTGTGCATCCAACTTGCTTGCTCACGAAGACCTAGGGCATTTGAGGAAGCCCATCGTTGGAATATACAAGCCAAGTTCTATAACGAAAATTCCCACTAGTATATAAAGTGACTAAGCATGAGACTCTCTACAATGAAGAACATGGTGCTACTTTGAAGCACAAGTGTGGAAAAAAAGATAGTAGCAATTGTCCCTTTTATCTTTTCTTTTCCTTTTTTTCTTTTTTTTTGGGCCTTTCTTTTTTTCTTTGGCCTTTCTTTTTTTCTTTTTTTTGCAGAGGGGCTTTATAGATTTAGCCTTTCCTCCCATGGGACAATGCTCTAATAATGATGATCATCACACTTTCATTACAACTCGATATTACAACCCGATACTACAACAACAAAGTATGACTCTATATGAGTGCCTCTGGCGGTGTACCGGGATGTGCAATGAAACAAGAGCGACATGTATAGAAAATTATGCATGGTGGCTTTGCAACAAAAATGATGTCAACTACATGATCATGCATGGCAATATGACAATATGATGCGTGTCATATGAACGGAACGGTGGAAAGTTGCATGGCAATATATCTCGGAATGGCTATGGAAATGCCATGATAGGTAGGTATGGTGGCTGTTTTGAGGAACAATATGGTGGCTGTTTTGAAGAAGGATATATAGTGGGTTTATGGCACCCGCGAAAGTTGCGCGGTACAAGAGAGGCTAGCAATGGTAGAAGGGTGAGAGTGCGTATAATCCATGGACTCAACATTAGTCATAAGAAATCATATACTTATTGCAAAAATCTACGGGTCATCAAAACAAAGCAATCAACACATGCTCCTAGGGGGGAGGTTGGTAGGAGTTAACCATCGCGCGCCCCCGACCTCCACACAAAGGTTGGCACTCTACAAATACCGCATGCTCTAAGTTCGTCACATAGCGGTTCACCATACGTGCTTGCTACGGGAATCACTAACCTTAACACAAATATTTCTCAATTTCATGATAACTCCACTAGCATGACTCTAATATCACTATCCTCATGTCTCAAAACAATTATCAAGCATCCAACATCTCATTCTATTCAATGCACTTGGAGTGATTTTTTTACTACATTGACATTGGATGTTTTATCATGTGAAGACTGGTTTCTTTAGCCTAAACACATTACCGTGCTGTTTTAATAGACTCTCAAATAGATATAAGTGAAGCATGAGAGTTCAACAATTTATACAAAATACTACCACCACCGTGCTCTAAAAGATATAAGTGAAGCACTAGAGCAAAAACTATTCAACTCAAAAGATATAAGTGAAGCACATAGAGTGTTCTAACAATTTCTAAGCCATATTTAACTCTCTCAAATAGGTGTGTACAGCAAGGATGATTGTGACAAACTAACAAGCAAAGACTCAAATTATACAAGACGCTCCAAGCAAAACTCATAACATGTTGCGAATAAAAATATAGCTCCAAGTATAGTTACCGATGGATGAAGACGAAAGAGGGGATGCCTTCTCGGGGCATCCCCAAGCTTAGGCTTTTGATTATATTGAATTTACTTGGGGTGCCATGGGCATCCCCAAGCTTAGGCCTTTGCTACTCCTTGTTCCATAGTCCATCAAACCAATACTCAAAACTTGAAAACTTCACAACACAAAACTTAGACAAAAATTCTCGTGAGCTCCGTTAGTATAAAAAAGCAAACCACTACTCAAAGGTGCAGTAATGAATTCATTCTTTGTTTATATTGATGTTAAACCTAGTGTATTCCAACTTCTCTATTGTTCATATCTTCCAATACTACTCATAGATGCATCGGAATAAGCAAACAGCACACGAAAAATAGAATCTGTCAAAAACAGAATAGTCTATAGTAATCTACAAGTTTCGCCTACTTCTGGAACTCCAAAAAATTCAAACTAAATTGGTAAATTTGCGGAATTTTTCTACTAATCATCTGCAAAAAGAATGAACTAAATAGCACTTTCCAGTAAAATCTTAGACCACTTTAGGCAGCGCTAACGATTCTGTTTTTCACAGCAAGATCACATAAACTTTACACAAGTCTTCCCAAAGGTTCTACTTGGCACAAACACTAAACAAAACATGAAACCACATCTAATCAGAGGCTAGATGCAATATTTATTCCCTAACAGCAACAAAAACAAAAAAAATAAAATTGGGTTGCCTCCCAAGAAGCGCTATCGTTTTACGCCCCTAGCTAGGCACGATACAAGATAAATCTAGGTATTGCCATCTTTGGAAGGCAATCCATAAGTGGATATCATGAAAGATTCATATGGTAATTTGATTTTCTTTCTAGGAAAGTGTTCCATGCCTTTCCTTAATCGTTCTAAGGAGGGTCTACCAAGAATGATAGGACATGAAGGATTGCAATCTATATCAAGAACAATGAAATCTACCAGCACATAATTCCTATTGGCAACAATGAGAACATCATTAATTCTTCCCATAGGTTTCTTAATAGTGGAATCCGCAAGCTGCAAATTTAAAGAACAATCATCAAGCTCATGGAACCCTAGCAAATCACACAAAGTTTTTGGGATAGTGGAGAAACTTGCACCCAAATCACACAAAGCATAGCATTCATGATCTTTTATTTTTATTTTAATAGTAGGTTCCCATTCATCATAAAGCTTTCTAGGGATAGAAACTTCTAACTCAAGTTTTTCTTCATAAGATTGCATCAAACTATCAACTATGTATTTGGTGAAAGCTTTATTTTGACTATAAGCATGCGGAGAATTTAGTATGGATTGCAACAAGGAAATAAAAACAATCAGCAATTTTCATAATTGAATCCCTTGAAATCCAAAGTAGTGGGTTCATCACTATGCAAAGTTTTAATCTCTTCACTACCACTTTTAGCAATTTTAGCATCAAGATCTAAAAACTCCGAACCATTGGGACACCTTAAAGCAGAATCATATCCAATCCTATTTTCATCAAGATTTATACTAGAAAACAAGGATCTAATAGGAGACACATCAATAACTTTCAGATCTTCATCTTTATTTTCATGGTAACTAGAAGAACACGATTTAATATAATCCTCTCTTTTAGCACACATTCTAGCGGTTCTTTCTTTGCATTCATCAATGGAAATTATCATAGCTTTGAGAGACTCATTGATATCATGCTTAGGTGGGATAGATCTAAGTTTCAAAGAATTAACATCAAGAGTAATTCTATCCACACTTCTTGCCAATTCATCAACCTTAAGCAATTTCTCTTCAAGCATAGCATTGAAATTCTTTTCATAAACTCCTTAACACTAGTTTCAAATTCAAAAGGCATCTTTCCATAAGAGTTGTTGTAGGAATTAATAGGAAAAGGCCTAGGATTAAAATTACCTCTATAAGCATTGTTACCAAAATTATTCCTACCAACAAAATTCACATCCAAATATTCATTGCTATTTTCAATCAAAGTGGACAAAGGCATATCATTAGGATCAGAAGAAGCACTCTTAGCAGCAAATAATTTCATAAGTTCATCCATCTTTCCACTCAAAACACTAATTTCTTCAATAGCATGCACTTTTTTACTAGTAGATCTTTCGATGTGCCATTGAGAATAATTAACCATAATATTATCTAGGAGTTTGGTAGCTTCTTCTAAGGTGGTTTCCATGAAAGTGCCTCCCGCGGCTGAGTCTAAAAGATTTCTAGAAGCAAAATTCAAGACAGCATAAAAGTTTTGAATAGTCATCCATAGACTCAAACCATGTGTAGGGCAATTACGTATCATCAATTTCATTCTCTCTCAAGCTTGTGCAACATGCTCATGATCTAGTTGCTTAAAATTCATAATATCGTTTCTAAGAGAGATGATCTTAGCAGGAGGGAAATACTAAGAGATAAAAGCATCTTTGCACTTATTCCACGAATCAATACTATTTCTAGGCAAAGAGGAAAACCAAGGTTTAGCACGATCTCTAAGTGAAAACGGAAATAACTTCAATTTAGAAATATCGTGATCCGTATCCCTTTTTTTGCATATCACACAAATCAACAAAGTTATTTAGATGGGTAGTGGCATCTTCACTAGGAAGGCCGGAGAATTGATCTTTCATGACATGATTCAACAAAGCAGCATTGATCTCACAAGATTCAGCATCAGTAATAGGAGCAATCGGAGTGCTAATAAAATCATTGTTGTTGGTATTAGAGAAGTCACACAATTTGGTATTGTTCTGAGCTATAGTGACAAGCAAGCAATCCAACACACACAAGCAAACAAGAAGCAAGCGAAAGATAAACACACGGCGGAAGAAGGACAAATAAAACGGCAAGGGTGAAGTGGGGGAGAGGAAAACGAGAGGCAAATAAATCTAATGCGAAGGATAAGGGTTTGTGATAGGTACTTGGTATATGACTTTTGCGTAAGCCTCCCCTGCAACGGCGCCAAAAATTCTTCTTGCTACTTCTCGAGCTTGCGTTGTATTCCGTCGAAGAGGAAAGGGAGATGCAACACAATAGTGTAAGTATTTCCCTCAGTTTTTGAGAACCAAGGTATCAATCCAGTAGGAGACCACGCGCGAGTCCCTCGCACCTGCACAAACAAATAAGAACTTCGCAGCCAACGCGATAAGGGGTTGTCAATCCCTTTACGGTCACTTACGAAAGTGAGATCTGATAGAGATGATAGTTTATATTTTTGGTATTTTTGGTTTATAAGAATAGAAAATAAAAGCGATAAAAGTAAAGTAGATGTAGATTGATATGTTGAGAATAAACCCGGGGGCCATAGTGTTCTCTAGTGGCTTCTCTCATGCTAGCGATATTCTACGGCGGGTAAACAAATTACTGTCGAGTAATTGATAGAAAAGCGAATAATTATGAGACTATCTAGGCATGATCATTGTATATAGGCATCACGTCCGAGACAAGTAGACCGACTCCTGCCTGCATCTACTACTATTACTCCACACATCGACCGCTATCCAGCATGCATCTAGTGTATTGAGTTCATAAGAACAGAGTAACGCCTTAAGCAAGATGACATGATGTAGAGGGATAAAATCAAGCAATATGATATAAACCCCATCTTTTTATCCTCGATGGCAACAATACAATACGTGCCTTGTTGCCCCTACAGTCACTGGGAAAGGACACCGCAAGATTGAACCCAAAGCCAAGCACTTCTCCCATTGCAAGAACTATAGATCTAGTAGGCCAAACCAAACCAATAATTCAAAGAGACTTGCAAGGATATTATGAGCACACATAAAAAGATCAGAGAAGAACCAAATATCTTTCATAGATAATCTTGATCATAAACTCACAATTCATCGGATCTCGACAAACACACCGCAAAAAGAGATTACATCGAATAGATCTCCTCGAAGACCGAGGAGAACTTTGTATTGAGATCCAAAGAGAGAGAATCAGCCATCTAGATACTAGCTATGGACCTAATGGTCTGTGGTAAACTACTAACAACTCATGGTGAGGGCAATGATGATGATGATGAACTCCGTGATGGACCCCCCTCCGGTGGAGCTCCGGAACAGACTCCCAGATGGAATCTCACGGGAACAGAAGGTTACGGCGGTGAAATTAGGGTTTTCTCTCTGCTCATGGAGGTTTTGGGGTACGTAGACTTATATAGGAAGAAGGAGGGCACCGGGGGACGCTCGGGGACCCCACGAGGTAGGGGGCGCGCCCCCACCCTCGTGGTCCACCCTTTGATCCCCTGACGTGGTTCTCAAGCTCCGTGTGCGTGATTTTCTCCAAAAATATCTCTCGCAAAGGTTTTGTTCCGTTTGGACTCCGTTTGATATTCTTTTTCTGCAAAACCCTAAAACATGCAAAAAACAGCAATCTCGACTGGGCCTTTCGGTTAGTAGGTTAGTCCCAAAAATGATATGAAAGTGTATGATAAAGCCCATTTAACATCCAATACTTCATAAATAATAGCATGAACAATGAAAAACTATAGATACGTTGGAGACGTATCATGCCTTAATATCCCTTAGTTTCCACTAGGACCCCGGTGCCACGGGAGGGTAGGACAAAAGAGGTCATGCAAGTTCTTTTCCATAAGCAAGCATGACAATGTTCGGAATACATGCCTACATTACATTGATGAACTGGAGCTAGTTCTGTGTCACCCTAGGTTATAACTTTTACACGATGAATCGCATCTGACATAGTTCCCCATCACCGATCCAATGCCTACGAGCTTTTCACATATTGCTTGTTGCTTATTTACTTTTCCACTTCTACTATTACAAAAACTACAAAATCACTATCGTTACTTTTATCGTTGTTACCACTATCTCCATATTACTTTGCTACTAATCTACCTTGTTGCAGATACTAAGTTTCCAGGTGTGGTTGAATTGACAACTCAGCTGCTAATACTTAAGAGTATTCTTTGGCTCCGCTTGTGTCGAATCAATAAATTTGGGTTGAATACTTTACCCTCAAAAACTGTTGCGATCCCCTACACTTGTGGGTTATCAAGACTATTTTCTGGCGCCGTTGCCGGGGAGCATAGCTATATTCTCTAAGTCACTTGGGATTTATATCTATTGATCACTATGAAGAATTTGAATGACTCAAAAACCAAGATATTTCCCTCAACTACGAGGGGAGGTAAGGAACTGCCATCTAGCTCTGCACTTGATTCACCATCTGTTATGAGTAAACTTGCGACACCTACTCCTGCTATTGATTCTGATATGTCGCATGTTCTTGATGATGCCACTTCTGCTATGTATGATGAAACTACTTCCATGCTTGATAATAATGTGCCACTAGGTGAATTTCTAGATGAACAAATTGCTAAGGTTAGGGAGAATGCAAATATTGAAACTGATAATATTTATGAAAGTGGTGATGAAGCTTCTCCCCCTAGATATGAATTGCATGTTGTTTCCGAGGGTTATGTTATGGATGAAGAAACTGCTAGAGAGTTTCTTGCTTGCAACGATAGATATGATCTTAAAAAATTATTAGCTGAGTTGAATGAAAAGTCTTTGAATGCTAGAATGAAATATGACCCTGCTTTTGCTGCTTCACCTATCTTTGTTACTAATAAGGATTATGATTTCTATGTTGATCCTGAGTTAATTACTTTGGTTGAATCTGATCCTTTCCATGGTTATGAGTCTGAATCTGTTGTGGCACATCTTACTAAGTTGAATGATATAGCCACCCTGTTTACTAATGATGAAAAGATTCGTTACTACTATATCCTTAAGTTGTTTTAGTTCTCGTTAAAGCGTGATGCTAAGACTTTGTTTAATTCTCTTGATCTTGGTTGTGTGCGTAGTCCCCAGGATATGATGCATTACTTCTCTGCTAAATATTTTTCCGCTCACAAGAAACAAGCTGCCTTACGGGAAATATATAACTTTGTGCAAATTGAAGAAGAGAGTCTCCCACAAGCTTGGGGGAGGCTTCTCCAATTACTTAATGCTTTGCCTGATCATCCTCTTCAGAGGAACGATATACTTGATGTCTTTTATAATGGACTAACCGATGCTTCCAGAGACCACCTGGATAGTTGTGCTGGTTGTGTTTTCAGGGAAAGAACAGTTGATCAAGCTGAATTACTATTGAATAATATGTTGGCCAATGAAAATAATTGGACACTTCCTAAACCAGCCCCTAAGCCAACTCCGAAGAAAAGGGGTGTTCTATTTCTCAGTCCTGAAGATATGCAAGAGGCAAAGAAATCTATGAAAGAAAAGGGTATTAAAGCTGAAGATGCTAAGAATTTACCACCTATTGAAGAAATACATGGTCTTGATAACCCGACACAAGTAGTAAAGGTAAATTCTCTTTATAGATTTGATGAAGGTGATATTCCTTGTTATAAGTCCGCTAGCCAATGCTTAGATGAGTTTGACAATTTCATTGTGAAACAAGAAAACTTCAATGCTTATGTTGGTAGACAACTGCAACGAAATGTTTATATGATTGAACGCTTGAGTGATTATATGTCTAGAGTTAAAAGTGAATTGAAACTCATTATTAAATATGCTTCTATGGTTACCACTCAAGTAGAACAAGTACTTAAGGCTCAGAATGATTTGCTCACTAAATTAAATAGTAAGAATAATGACTTCGCTGTTAGAGTTGCAACTAGAGGTGGTAAAATGAATCAGGAACCTCTGTATCCCGAGGGCCACCCTAGAAGAATTGGGCAAGATTCTCAGAGAGCTAATTTAGATGCACCTAGTTCTTCCTGTCGGTGTACTAGAGTAGGGGTACCCTAGTATCCCGAACTTGTGCACGGGCAGTCGCAGCGCCCCGCGGCAAGGCTTGCCGGGTGACTGCCAAAGTTCCTCTGTGGTTCCTTTGGAGCCATGCAAGAACAAAGCATTCAAGCCAAGGAGACAAGACCCCGGCAAGAGAAGCTTGCCGGGAAGGCCAACCAAGGCATCTCAAGGAACTTGCCGCGACGAGCCACGCGTCCCAGCAAGGCCCGGTGAGCGACAAGCTCCCGGACGCGACAAAACAGCGACCGCGGCAAGGCGCTTGCCGCGGCAAGCTACCACTCTATACCCGCGCTCCAGCGCATCCATCCACGTGTCGCTCTGGGACCCCCCCCTCCAGGTGCACGTGGCGGGAGGCTGTGCAGCCAGGGGTACGCGGTGGCAAGCGGCGCTGACAAGGTTGCCATCATGGCGAACGGTGGCGCCCCTGACGGCCCCTTTTTGCACTGTTTGGGCGACGTCGATGGGCATTTAATGCCCTTGTCCCCTGTCGTCAGGGTTAGGTATGGAACACTGTACAGGTAGCTGTACCAACTACAATACCTTTCCATCTTTACCCTCAACTGCGTTGCCACCTGTCGGTGACCCCTTGAGCATATAAAAGGAGGCCCATGCGCAACGTAGAAGGGGATTCGAACACTCTCACACTCGGTCTCGTTAGCTGCTGAGGTGTACTGTAGCTTCCAGCGCTCTCGAGCCAAGAACTCAATACAAATCAAAGCAGGAGTAGGGTTTTACGCATCCGTGCGGCCCGAACCTGGGTAAACTGCTCGTGTGCCTTAATGAAACTGATGCATATGGGATTGGAGGGGGACCAATATATCTTAATGTTATGGTTGGGTTTTACCTTAATGAACGTTAGAAGTTGCGGATGCTTGTGAAGGAAATATGCCCTAGAGGCAATAATACAATTGTTATTTATATTTCCTTATATCATGATAAATGTTTATTATTCATGCTAGAATTGTATTAACCGAAAACTTAGTACATGTGTGAATACATAGACAAAACAGAGTGTCCCTAGTATGCCTCTACCAGACTAGCTCATTTATCAAAGATGGTTATGTTTTCTAGACATAGACATGAGTTGTCATTTGATCGATGGGATCACATCATTAGGAGAATGATGTGATGGAAAAGACTAATCCGTTAGCCTAGCACAAAGATCGTTTGGTTTTATTGATATTGCTTTCTTCATGACTTATACATGTTCATCTGACTATGAGATTATGCAACTCCCGAATACCGGAGGAACACCTTGTGTGCTATAAAACGTCAAAACGTAACTGGGTGATTATAAAGATGCTCTATAGGTGTCTCCAAAAGTGTTTGTGGTGTTGGCATAGCTCAAGATTAGGATTTGTCACTCCGAGTGTCGGAGAAGTATCTCTGGGCCCTCTCGGTAATGCACATCACTATAAGCCTTGCAAGGAAATGATTAATGAGTTAGTCACGAGATGACGCATTACAGAATGAGTAAAGCGACTTGCCGGCAACGAGATTGAACTAGGTATGATGATACCGACGATCGAATCTCGGGCAAGTAACATACCGATGACAAAGGGAACAACGTATGTTGTTATGCGGTTCGACCGATAAAGATCTTTGTAGAATATGTAGGAGCCAATATGGGCATCCAGGTTCCGATATTGGTTATTGATCGGAGATATGTCTCGGTCATGTCTACATAGTTCTCGAACCCGTGGGGTCCGCACGCTTAACGTTCGTTGATGATATAGTATTGAATGAGTTATGTATGTAGGTGACCGAATGTTATTCGGAGTCCCGGAGGTGATCACGGACATGACGAGAAACTCCGGAATGGTCCAGTGATAAATATTGATATATGGGATAATGGTGTTTGGCCTCCGGAAGGGTTCCAGAATTCACCGAAAGGGGTTCCGGATGTTTCCCGAAATGTTTGGGCACGAGAACACTTTATTCGGGCCAAAGGGGAAAGCCCACAAGGTTTTTGGAAAGCACAAAAGGAAGTTTTGCGGACTCCAGGGGCCAGACGCCAGGGTCCCTGGCGTCTGGGTCCAGACAACGGGAACCCTGGCGTCTGGCCCTGGAGTCTGATACGTCTCCAACGTATCTATAATTTTTCATTGTTTCATGCTATTATATATTCTGTTTTGGATGTTTAATGGGCTTTATTATACACTTTTATATTATTTTTGGGACTAACCTACTAACCCAAGGCCCAGTGCAAATTGTTGTTTTTTGCCTATTTCAGAGTTTCGCAGAAAAGGGATATCAAACGGAGTCCAAACGGAATGAAACCACCGGGAGAGTTATTTTTGGAACCAAATCTACCCAGAAGACTTGGAGTACACGCGAGGGAACGAGAGAGGTGGCCATGAGGGTCCAGGGCACGCCCCCACCCTCGTGGGCCCCCTCTGGCTCCCCCGATGCCCTCCTTCCTCCTATATATATCCATGTACCCTCAAAACATCGAGGCAACAGTAAAAAACCTAATTCCACCGCTGCAACCTTCTGTTCCCGTGAGATCCCATCTTGGGGCCTGTTCTGAAGCTCCGCCGGAGGGGGGATCTACCACGGAGTGCTTCTACATCAACACCATAGCCTCACCAATGAGTTGTGAGTAGTTTATCACAGACCTTCGGGTCCATAGTTATTAGTTAGATGGCTTCTTCTCTCTTTTTGGATCTCAATATAACGTTCTCCTCGATCTTCGAGGAGATCTATTTGGTGTAATCTTTTTGCGGTGTGTTTGTCGAGATCCGATGAATTGTGGGTTTATGATCACGATTATCTATGAACAATATTTGATTCTTTTCTAAAATCTTTTAAGTATGATTATAATATCCTTCCAAGCCTCTTCAAATTATTGGTTTGGTTTGGCCTACTAGATCCATAGTTCTTGCAATGGGAGAAGTGCTTGGCTTTGGGTTCAATCTTGCGGTGTCCTTTCCCAGTGACAGCAGGGGCAGCAAGGCACGTATTGTATTGTTGCCATCGATGATAAAAAGATGGGATTTATATCATATTGCTTGAGTTTATCCCTCTACGTCATGTCATCTTGCTTAAATCATTACTCTGCTCTTATGAACTTAATACTCTAGATGCATGTTGGATAGCGGTCGATGTGTGGAGTAATAGTAGTAGATGCAGAATCGTTTCGGTCTACTTGTCACGGACATGATGCCTATATATAATGATCATGCCTAGATATTCTCATAACTATGCGCTTTTCTATCAATTGCTCGACAGTAATTTGTTCACCCACCGTAGAATTCTGCTATCATGAGAGAAGCCACTAGTGAAACCTATGGCCCCTGGGTCTATTCTCAACATATTAATCTTCCATCTACTTTACTTTGCTTTATTTACTTTCTGTTCTTATATCAATAATACCAAAAATATCATACTATCCTATCTATCAGATCTCACTTTCGTAAGTGACCGTAAAGGGATTGTGTCGGTGTACTAAGGTAGGGGTACCTCAGTACCCCAACTTGTGCACGGGCAGTTGCAGCCTCCCGCGGCAGGGTTTACCGCGTGCTCGCCGGAGACCTTCCTGCTCCTTATTAAGCCATTCAAAAACAAAGTATACAAGACAGAAGATCGAGACCCCGGCAAGAAGAGCTTGCCGGGAAGGCCGTACCAGGCTCAAGATTACCTCACTAGCACAAGGCCCTGGCAAGAGGAGCTTGCCAGGAAGACTAGAAGATTCCATCATAGAAGGCCCGGCAAGCCCCCGGGCCCGGCAAGATCAAGACCCCGGCAAGTTGCTTGCCGGGGAGGCCGCGCTGTGTGCCCGCGCTCCAGCTCATCGGCCCACGCGTCGCCCTGGGGCCTATCCAGGGACGCGTGGCGGATGGCTGTGCAGCCTGGGGGACACGGTGGCACTCCACGGTGGTGGATCCATCGCCGTGGCAGACGGAGACGCAAGGGCGGGAGCTTTTGGGGTCGACGGCGACGGACATTAAATGCCCTTGTCCCCCACTGTCAAAGTAGGTATAGACCACTGTTCTGCACTGTAGCTCCACTGTTCCCGCACTGTTACAGCTACCACCTCTTTTACTTTTTTACCCCTTTCTCCTACGTTGACACCTGTCGGTGACCCCTTGCACTATAAAAGGAGGCCCATGCACAACGTGGAGGGGGTTCGGAACCTAGATCACTCTCACGCTCGGTGTAGCTGCTTCTTCAAGCTCCCGAGCGTTCAAACTCAATACACTACTAAGCAGGAGTAGGGTTTTACGCGTCTACCGCGGCCCGAACCTGGGTAAAACTGCCCGCGTGCTCGCTACGATCTGCTCTTCGTGCTCCCTCCGCCCTCGTACCGCACAGACAAGGGGCTCCGGTCCCATAGGTGTCCGTGGCGGACAGTTTCCCCCGACATCTTTGGCGCGCCAGGTAGGGGGCATCGAGGTTGTGCGAACCTGATCCGGCGTTCGCGCGGGCGCATTCTTCATCAACCTCTCCGAATTCGTCAACTTCACCAGCAACAGCTCCATGGCCCCGAAGAAGAAGGCTTCGGAGGTCGGAGGCCCGTCTGCGTCTCACCCGCCGCCACCGGAGCCAACGGTGGGCGGGGGAGACGCCGTCGGAAGAGTGGCCGCCGGCGAGGACACTCACGGCGCCACTAGATCCAAGAATAGAACGGACGACCGAACCTCGGTCTCCGTGGACGCACCGCGTCCCTCTCAGCACACAACGACCCAGCAGCGCCATCTCACAGGAGGTGGCACCCGTTTGCTGGGCCAAGGCCAAACCGGAGGCTCGCGAGACGTCCCGGACCCCCGTCCGGGCACAAGCAAAGCGAAAGCGCCGCGCGGGACCCCGCTCCTTCTAACGCTGTTAGAAGTCCGAGCGTATCCCGCTCCTCGCACCTCTCGCCCGCGTTCCCCTCCACTCCGGCAGAAGCACTCGCAAGAGCGCAACTGCTCCTCGACTTCCCTCCAGCGGCAGACAAGGCCGAAGACTGGAGGGCCACCATCCAGAGCCTGATAGCCTTCGCCAACAACGATTCTCCACAGCAGCCGTCGGCCTCGCGGCCGCGGCAAGCTGAGAAGACGAAGGCCGACGGCGACAAGACCGCCGGGGGTGCGACAAGCGTGCACTCCCCGCCGCAGAAGCAGAAGACGCCGCCCCGCCGGAACAACGCCGACGACGGCTCCACAGCCTCGTCGGACCCGCGGGCCCGTCGGGACCAGCGCCAGGTCCTCGACGACCGGCAACAAGAAGACGCTCGAACCAGAATCGAGCGCCGCCGAGAAGCTCGGCGACAATCAGACCAGAGAGCTGGGAACACTGTCGACGCGTACGCGCCCGGTGAACCAGGCGACTTGCCGTACGCGGCAGGCTGCCCTGCGTTCACCCGCGAGCTGCGGCGCGTCCAGTGGCCCAGCATGAAGAATTTCAAGCCCGACGTACCGGAGAAGTACGACGGCAAGACGCACCCCTCGGAATTCCTTAGCGTCTACACCATCGCGGTGCAGGCTGCCGGGGGGCGCGACGAGAAGATCTTGGCGAACTACTTCCCGCTCGTGCTAAAACCGAACGTCCGTTCGTGGCTAATGCACTTGCCGGAAGGTTCCATCTCTTCTTGGGCCGACCTTTGCCACTAGTTTGTCGGCGCCTTCACCGGCGGCCATAAACCCCACGGCCAGGAGAGCGATCTCCATATTCTGGCCCAGAAGGAAGGCGAAACCCTGCGCAAGTACATCCAACGCTACAGCCGTGTGCAGCACAACATCCCTGATGTCCACCCTGCCGCGGTTATCAGCGCGTTCCACCAGAACGTGCGTAACCGCCGCATGCGTGAAGAAATGGCGATGACGAAGATTCGGGATGTCAGCGAGCTCTATGCTCTGGCTGACAAGTGCGCACGCGCAGAAGAGGGGAGGAGACTCCCCGGGGAGGATGCTGGCGCAGGAGGAAGCGACAGCGACGACGCTGCCCCGGCAAAGAAAAGCCGGCGGCGGAATAACAGAAGGAAGGGCAAGAAAGAGGTGCTTGCCGTCGAGAAGTCCGGCAAGGAGGCCCCCGCCAAGCAAACGCAGGCTGGCGGCTCCGGCAAGGAGCCTGCCCCTGTAGCGGCGGCCGACAAGCCGGGAAGCTCCGACAAGCAATACTGTAAGATCCACCGCACCAAGGGTCACGACCTCTCCAACTGCAAGCGCGTCGAGTACCTCGTCGAGCAGCAGAAAGCTGAGTACGAGAGGCGCGACAAGGAGAAGGCCCAAGGTGGCGGGGAAGAGACAAGCAAGAAGCGGCCGTTCAATGGCCGGGGAGGATGCCGCGGCAAGGCCAAGCAGCGGCAAGGAGATCGACCTCCCCGGGGCCGCGACAAGGACGAAGAAGACGACGATGAAGACATGGAGGACGAGGATAACAGCGAGCAGGAGTTCCAGAAGGCCACGGAGGTCCTGTGCGTCGATGGTGGCGCCTCCCTGCACACCTCCCACCGCCAACTAAAGCAGTGGGTGCGTGAGGTAAACGCAGCGGAGCCGCCCATGGAGTCGCGCAGGCTCCTCAAATGGTCCAGCACGCCCATCATTTTTGATCTTGAGGATCACCCTGACCGCACCACTGCGGTCGGGTGCTTGCCGATGCTGGTTTCTCCCACCATCCGCAACCTCAAGGTCACCAAAATGTTGGTTGACGGTGGGGCCGTGCTGAACTTGATCTCCTCTGCTGTGATCAAGAGACTCCAGATTCCAGATGGCGAGCTCGAAGAGACCGGTTCATTCCAAGGAATCAACCCGGGAAGGAGCAAGCCCAAGGGAAAGATCACTCTGCCGGTGACCTTTGGCGGGGAGCTCAACTTCAGAACTGAGCGCATCACTTTCGACGTCGCTGATATTCCGTTGCCCTACAACGGAATACTCGGCCGTCCTGCCCTCGCCAAGTTCATGGAAGCTTCCCATTATGCCTACAACGTACTCAAGATGCCGGGGCCGATAAGCGTCATCACTGTCCACGGCGACAAGAAGGATGCGCTTGTCAGCGCCGACAAGATCTACCGGGATGCGGCAGCTGCAGCCGAGAAGGATACTCTTGCCGCTGAAGCTCCCGGGGGGAAGAAGACGAAGACCAAGTCCAGCAAGTGCTCTGGGACCCACTCCGGCAACCGCACCTCTTCGGAGTGCTGCGCTGCCGTCGAGGACGTTCCATCGAGCTCCACCGGCAAGAGTAAGAAAGGAATGGCTGCTCCTCCGGCAACCAAGAAGGTGTCCGCCAAGGAGGACGGCACTGGTGGTACCTTCACCATCAGTGCCACACTTGACAACAAATAGGAAAGCGCGCTCGTTACCTTCCTGCGGGCGAATGTCGATGTGTTTGCCTGGCAACCATCTGACATCCCCGGTGTTCCCAGGAAGGTAATTGAGCACAAGCTTGCTGTTTGTCCTCATGCGCGGCCCATCAAGCAGAAAGTGAGGAAGCAAGCCGTGGAGCGCCAAGAATTCATCAACGAGGAAATCAAGAAGCTAGAGGCAGCAGGCCTAGTTAGAGGTGTGATCCATCCGACGTGGTTGGCAAACCCAGTCGTCGTGCGCAAGGCCAATGGGAAATGGAGACTGTGTATAGACTTCACCGATGTGAATAAAGCATGTCCCAAGGATCCATTCCCTTTGCCGGCATTGATCAGATGGTTGACTCCACTGCCGGATGTGAGCTACTCTGTTTTCTTGATGCATACTCAGGCTATCATCAGATTTTCATGGCCAAGGAGGATGAAGAGAAGACTGCATTTATCACCCCGTGTGGCACTTATTGCTTCATACGCATGCCATTTGGGTTGAAGAATGCGGGCTCAACCTTTGCAAGGGTAGTGTACACTGCTTTTGAGCCACAGATCCACAGAAATGTAGAGGCTTACATGGATGACATCATGGTGAAGAGCAAGAGCAAGGAAACCCTGATCCAGGATTTGGAGGAGACGTTTCAGAACCTGCGCAGAATACAGCTCAAGTTGAACCCCGAGAAGTGCGTCTTTGGAGTCCCATCCGGCAAGCTTCTCGGGTTCTTTGTGTCACAGAGGGGGATTGAAGCCAACCCCGACAAGATTAAAGCCATTGAGCAGATAGAGGCCCCAAGGCGCGTCAAGGATGTCAGGAGGCTTGCAGGTTGTGTGGCTGCCCTCAGTAGGTTCATTTCAAAGTCTGCAGAACGCGCCCTACCTTTCTTCAAAATCTTGAAGAAGGCAGGTCCCATGAAGTGGACTCCGGAAGCGGAGGCGGCGCTGCAGGATTTGAAACGGTACCTGTCCTCCACTCCAATACTTGCCGCACCTAGACCACAGGAAAAGTTGTTGCTATACCTAGCGGCAACCAACCAGGTGGTTAGTGCTGCGTTAGTAGCGGAGAGGGAGTCCGACGAGGAGTCAGCACCACCGGCAAGCGAATCCAGCGACAAGCAGGGGGCTGCTCCGGCAAGCTCTGGCACCGACAAAGATGACCCTGCGCAGGAACAAGGTGAGGTGCGGAAGAAGATGGTGCAGCGCCCAGTGTATTTTGTAAGTTCCCTTCTTCAGGGGGCTAGATCAAGATACTCTGGTGTGCAAAAATTGCTTTTCGGCCTCCTCATGGCCTCGAGAAAGCTGCGCCATTACTTCCAAGCCCATGAGATAACAGTGGTCACTCGCTTTCCGCTGAAGAGGATATTGCACAACCCAGAAGCAACAGGCAGGATCGTTGAGTGGGCACTGGAGCTGTCAAGCTTTGGACTCAAGTTTGAAAGTACTTCAACCATCCAGAGCCGAGCTTTGGCAGAATTCATAGCTGAGTGGACCCCAACGCCCGATGAAGAAGTTCAAGAAACAAGTACACCCGTACAAGAAGCGACAAGTGAATGGGTAATGTATTTTGACGGTGCCTTCTCGCTGCAAGGCGCCGGTGCTGGCGTGGTACTCATCGCGCCCACCGGAGAGCACCTCAAATACATTGTCCAGATGCACTTTCCCAGGGAGCAAGCGACAAACAACACTGCTGAATATGAAGGCTTGCTTGCCGGCCTCAGGATTGCGGCCGAACTTGGGATCAGGAAGCTGATTGTGCGGGGAGACTCTCAGTTGGTGGTCCGGCAAGTCAACAAGAGTTATCAAAGCCCTTTGATGGAAGCTTATGTCGATGAAGTAAGAAAGCTTGAAGAGCACTTTGAAGGTCTGCAGATGGAGCACGTTCCGAGAGCTCAAAATGAAATTGCAGATGGCCTTTCAAAGTGTGCTGCGATGAAGTTACCTGTGGAACCAGGGACCTTCTTGCTCAAGCTGACTCAACCATCCGTTACACCATCAATTGGGCAGTCCAAGAAGAGAAAGTTGGTCTCCGGTGACTACTTGCCTGCGGATCTTCCTGAAACCGCCGCCAAGGTCCCCAAGATCAACAACCACAACGCTGAGGAACAGTTTGCTCCTGCAGATCCTCGGGTCTGTACAGTTGAAGCAAGCGTTCCCGACAAGCCTCGCCCCGGCGAGCTTGCCGGGGGACCATCAGCTCCGGCAGAACCAGAGGTCCTTGCCGTAGAAGCTGAGGTTCCCGCAGCGGCCCTCGAGCCTTTAGTCCTTGCCGCTGAGCCCCAGGCTCCGGCATGGGCGCAGCAGATCGTCCGTTTCCTTCAAACTGAGAACTTCCCGACGACCCAGAAGAAATAGAAAAGATAACCAGGCAGTCGAGTATGTACCAGTTCGTAGATAACGAGCTGTACAGAAGAAGACTCAATGGTGTCAGACTGAAGTGTATCTCCAGGGAAGATGGACAGAAGCTGTTGGCGGAAATACACGGAGGCATATGCGGCCACCACATTGGCGCAAGGGCGCTTGCCGGGAAAGCTTTCCGGCAAGGGTTCTTTTGGCAAGAAGCCCTCCAAGATGCAACTGCACTAGTAACCAAGTGTGAAGCGTGCCAGTTCCATGCAAAGCAGATCCATCAGCCAGCTCAAGCTCTCCAAACAATCCCTTTGTCCTGGCCCTTCTCGGTCTGGGGGCTCGATATCCTCGGCCCTTTCCCTCGTGTTGTCGGGGGCTTTGAGTACTTGTACGTTGCAATCGACAAGTTCACAAAGTGGCCAGAAGTGGAGCCAGTGAGAAAGGTGACAACACAGTCAGCAGTCAGGTTCTTCAGGATGATTGTCTGCCGTTTCGGGATCCCTAACAGGATCATCACCGACAACGGTACGCAATTCACTAGTCGCACCTTCATGCAGTACGTCCAAGACCTTGGCGCCAAGGTCTGCTTCGCTTCTGTTGCTCACCCGAGGAGCAACGGTCAAGCGGAGAGGGCAAATGCTGAAGTGCTGCGCGGACTCAAGACAAGGACCTTTGACAGGCTGCGCAAGTGCGGAAGAAATTGGATAGAGGAGCTACCGGTGGCTCTTTGGTCAATCAGAACGACACCAAGTCGAGCCACCGGACAGACACCCTTTGCTCTAGTCTATGGAGCAGAGGCAGTTCTCCCCACGGAACTCGTATACGGATCTCCTCGAGTGCTCGCTTATGATGAGCTCGAGCAAGTGCAACTGCGGCAAGATGACGCGTTGCTCCTCGAGGAGGGACGTCTCCAGGCTGTTGTACGAGCTGCTCGATACCAGCAAGCCTTGCATCGCTACCATAGCCGCAAGGTCAGAGCCAGGAGTCTCGAGGAAGGCGACCTTGTTCTTCGGCGTGTTCAGTCCGCCAAGAATTCCAACAAGTTGACGCCGAAGTGGGAAGGCCCTTATCGGGTGAGACAAGTTACGAGGCCCGGCGCTGTCCGCCTCGAGACCGAAGAAGGCTTACCGGTGAGCAACTCCTGGAACATAGAGCATCTTCGCAAGTTTCACCCATAAGGCGCGGTTGCCGTGATCCGCTCCGGCAACCACCTTTTGTACAAGCTTTGCCGCTGTCGCATGTAACCCTTTGTACAAAGCCGGGCGCAGACCCCGTGCATCAGTAAAGTCTTTGTGTTTTTCGCACCAATTGCCATTTGCATGCTTTTCTTCGCTATTTGCATGTTTTGTTTGGCATTTGGAGCAACGCTCAAATATCCGGTAAGCATTAGCACGCCGAAAGGCTACATACTTGTTTCCTTCTTCCTTTTCTTTCCTCTTAAACAGAAGGAACATTCCTCGCGCACAAGTTTGCCGGGGGGGAGAGGTGGAGGAGGAACCAAGTGCTGTTCAAGAAGGAGAAGCCTTACCGGAAAGCAAGCAATATATGAAAGCTAAGTTGTTAGAATTTGACCAGTTCAAATTTTAAATTTTTAGTTGTCTTCCTTGAACAATCACACTTTGTATGGAAAACCTGTGCGCGGAGGAACCTACCCGTAGCTTGCCGCACCCTTATCTTGTTTCCGAGTTCGCTCAACGATTTAAGTGAGCTGCGACAAGTGTCGCGCCCTTGCTTCGTTTCCGAGGACGCTCAGCAAGCTAAGTGCGTTGCGACTAGCCGCGGCGAGGTTGCTTGCCGGTAAGACCTTGGCCAGCAGGCTGCTCAGAGTCCAGCACTCAGCGCTCGCGGCAAAGGTCCCTTGCCGGCAAGCTCCCCGGGAGCGTAGGGTGAAAAACATACAAAGTCAAAGATTAAGACGAGGAAGATAACATTGCACTGATTGATCAAAATGAGATAAATATCTTACAAAGGATAACTTGTCGCGATGGACTAATGAGTTCATGACATAATGTGCAGCAACAAAAAGATAAAGATAATGGAGGCCTAATCTACGCGGTCGCCCTCCTTCCTGGAGATCTTAGCCACCTTGGCGATGATGTGGGCGACCTGCTCCTTCAGGGCCTCCGTGTTCGCATCAGCCGGCAAGCTGCGAAGAAATAGTACCCGCCGGGGTAGCTGTCCTTGGCGGCGGCCGGATACGCTCGTGTGCGGGGATGCGCCTTGGTTTCCTTGGACCAGAACAAGTAGTACTTGTTCCAGAGCTCCCGCGCGCCGAGCCTCGGCGGGAAGACGAGATGCTGCTTCCGATACGCGGCGAGCTTCGCCGCTTGCTCCGACTTCTCCCTCTTGGACTTCTCTGCCTTCGCCTTGTCGGTCTTTGGGGCCATGGCGGACGCGGCGGAAGGAGGGGGACGAAGAGCTCGTCGGCGGCGGAGGTGTGGAGGCAGAGCGCAAGAGAGATCTCTGGAGGAAGGAGACGATGCAATGAAAGCGCAAGGAAGGGAACCGCGCCTGCTCCCTCTGCTTTTATGGGGGAGTGGGGGGCGTTTCGCCCTTTCCATTAAGAGATCGTGGGCACGTCCCATCCCACGACGCCGCAATCGACGCGTGCCGTTACGGGGGGATGCGGCGGATACGGAAGTGGATTCGGCGCGCCGCGGGCCGCGGGTGCCCGTGCACTGTTTTGGGCCTGGCCCAACAGCGCTCGGCACCGTGTGTGGCCCAGGCCCGGGGGCTCCTGTCGGTGTACTAAGGTAGGGGTACCTCAGTACCCCAACTTGTGCACGGGCAGTTGCAGCCTCCCGCGGCAGGGTTTACCGCGTGCTCGCCGGAGACCTTCCTGCTCCTTATTAAGCCATTCAAAAACAAAGTATACAAGACAGAAGATCGAGACCCCGGCAAGAGGAGCTTGCCGGGAAGGCCGTACCAGGCTCAAGATTACCTCACTAGCACAAGGCCCTGGCAAGAGGAGCTTGCCAGGAAGACTAGAAGATTCCATCATAGAAGGCCCGGCAAGCCCCCGGGCCCGGCAAGATCAAGACCCCGGCAAGTTGCTTGCCGGGGAGGCCGCGCTGTGTGCCCGCGCTCCAGCTCATCGGCCCACGCGTCGCCCTGGGGCCTATCCAGGGACGCGTGGCGGATGGCTGTGCAGCCTGGGGGACACGGTGGCACTCCACGGTGGTGGATCCATCGCCGTGGCAGACAGAGACGCAAGGGCGGGAGCTTTTGGGGTCGACGGCGACGGACATTAAATGCCCTTGTCCCCCACTGTCAAAGTAGGTATAGACCACTGTTCTGCACTGTAGCTCCACTGTTCCCGCACTGTTACAGCTACCACCTCTTTTACTTTTTTACCCCTTTCTCCTACGTTGACACCTGTCGGTGACCCCTTGCACTATAAAAGGAGGCCCATGCACAACGTGGAGGGGGTTCGGAACCTAGATCACTCTCACGCTCGGTGTAGCTGCTTCTTCAAGCTCCCGAGCGTTCAAACTCAATACACTACTAAGCAGGAGTAGGGTTTTACGCGTCTACCGCGGCCCGAACCTGGGTAAAACTGCCCGCGTGCTCGCTACGATCTGCTCTTCGTGCTCCCTCCGCCCTCGTACCGCACAGACAAGGGGCTCCGGTCCCATAGGTGTCCGTGGTGGACAGTTTCCCCCGACAGATTGACAACCCCTTATCGCGTTGGTTGTGAAGTTCTTATTTGTTTATGCAGGTGCGAGGGACTCGCGCGTGGTCTCCTACTGGATTGATACCTTGGTTCTCAAAAACTATGGGAAATACTTACGCTACTGTGCTACATCACCGTTTCCTCTTCCAGGGAATACAACGCAAGCTCGAGAAGTAGCAAGAAGAATTCCTGGCACCGTTGCCGGGGAGATCTGCGCAAAAGTCATATACCAAGTACCTATCACAAACCCTTATCCTTCGCACTACATTATTTTCCTCTCGTTTTCCTATCCCCCACTTCACCCTTGCCGTTTTATTCGCCCTTTTTCCGTTTGCCTCTTTTCGCTTGCTTCTTGTTTGCTTGTGTTGCCATGTGCCCTCTATCAGCTTGCATCTTTTCTTGCTAAATTATGGATCCTCATCCACTTGCTAATCTTTTTAAGAGATCCAACTATGATGAACCAATTGCTAGTGAGTTTAGTGCACTAGATTATCTTTATGAGGTTTTGCTTGAAATTCATGAATCTAAAATTTGTGATGAAGTGTTGAAAGAAGAAATTTATGAAGTGATTCACGATAGCTCTTTGAATGAAAAACATGATTGCAATGATGTTATTATAAATTCTACTGATGTCAATTGTGTTAATGATATGCAAAACCCTAAGCTTGGGGATGCTAGTATTGCTATTTCCACTACTTGTTGCAATGATCATGATTTGGGTGATTCTTCTTATGATCTTGAACACTTTATTTGAGCCCCATGATGAATATGAGATTGATAATAATGTTTGCAATAATATTGAAAATGGGTTTGGAGATGTCATGACTTTAGTTAATATTGATCCCACTATTAAGGATGAGTGTCAACTTCGTATGCATGTGGATCGTGTTGATAATATGTTTTGTGATAGCTATATTGTTGAATTTGCTTATGATCCTACATGCAATTATTATGAGAGAGGAAAATATGGTTGTAGAAATCTTCATGTTACTAAATTACCTCTCTTCATGTTGAGATTGATCTTGTTTTCTTTTTGTTCCTTGCATATGCTAGATGTTGCTTGTCTTGATTTGTTTTCCTATAAAATGCCTATGCATAGGAAGTATGTTAGAATTAGATGTGATTTTCACATGCTATATGATGCTCTATTTGTGCTTCAATTCTTGTCTTTCATGTGAGAATCATTGAATTCTCAAGCCTATCTTAGTGGCTATAAAGAAAGAGCTTGTTGGGAGGCAACCCGGTTTTATTTTCTTTGCTTTTACTTATGTTTAGTAATGAATATTGCATCTAGCTTCTGTATAGATGTGGTTTTGTGTTTTAATTAGTATTTGTGCCAAGTAGAACCTTTGGGAAGACTTGTGTGAAGTTTATACGATCATGCTGTAAAAAACAGAGACTTTAGCGCTCACTAGATTAGCTACCATTTTTTATTGGAGAGTGCTTCTTAGTTGATTCTTTTTGCAGATGATTAATAGAAAAATTACTCACGTTTACAAATTTATTTTTCAAATTTTTTAGAGTTCCAGAAGTATTCGAAAGTTACAGATTACTACAGACTGTTCTGTTTTTGACAGATTCTGTTTTTCGTGTGTTGTTTGCTTATTTTGATGAATCTATGAGTAGTATCGGGGGTATGAATCATGAAGAAGTTGGAATACAGTAGGTTTAACACAAATATAAACAAAGAATGAGTTCATTACAGTACCTTTGAGTGGTGGTTTGTTTTTTTATACTAACGGAGCTCACGAGATTTTTGGCTAAGTTTTGTGTTGTGAAGTTTTCAAGTTTTGAGTATGGTTTTGATGGACTATGGAACAAAGAGTGGCAACAGCCTAAGCTTGGGGATGCCCAAGGCACCCCAAGGTAAAATTCAAGGACAACCAAAAGCCTAAGCTTGGGGATGCCCCGGGAAGGCATCCCCTCTTTCGTCTTCATCTATCGGTAACTATACTCAGGACTATATTTTTATTCACCACATGATATGTGTTTTGCTTGGACCGTCATGTATGATTTGAGTATTTGCTTTTTAGTTTGCCACAATCATCCTTGTTGTACACACCTTTTAAGATAGATAAATATGGTTTAGAATTTATTAGAATACTCTATGTGCTTCACGTATATCTTTTGAGCTAGATAGTTTTGCTCTAGTGCTTCACTTATATATTTTAGTGCACGGTGGTGGTTTTATTTTGTAGAAATTGTTGATCTATCATGCTTCACTTATATCCTTTTGAGAGTATTTTAGAACAGCATGGTAATGTGCTTTGGTTATAAAACTAGTCCTAATATGATAGGCATCCAAGATGGGTATAGTAAAAACTTTCACATAAAGTGCATTGAATATGATGAGAAGTTTGATACTTGATGATTGTTTTGAGATATGAGGATGGTGATATTAGAGACATGCTAGTGGAGTAATTGTGAATTTGAGCAACACTTGTGTTAAAGTTTGTGATTCCCGTAGCATGCACATATGGTGAACCGTTATGTGATGAAGTTGGAGCATGATTTAAATATTGAGTGTCATCCTTTGTGTGGAGGTCGGGGTCGCGCGATGGTTAACTCCTACCAACCCTTCCCCTAGGAGCATGCGTTGAATACTTTGTTTTGATAACTCATAGATTTTTGCAATAAGTATATGAGTTCTTTATGACTAATGTTGAGTCCACGGATTATACACACTCTCACCCTTCCACCATTGCTAGCCTCTCTTGTACCGCGCAACTTTCGCCGGTACCATACACCCACCATATACCTTCCTCAAAACAGCCACCATACCTACCTATCATGGCATTTCCATAGCCATTCCGAGATATATCGCCATGCAACTTTCCACTGTTCCGTTTATATGACATGCTTCATTGTCATTCAGATAGAGTCATATTTTGTTCTAGCTACGAGTTGTAAGTAAATAAAACTGTGATGATCATCATTATTAGAGCATTGTCCCAGTGAGGAAAGGATGATGGAGACTATGATTCCCCCACAAGTCGGGATGAGACTCCGGACGAAAAAGAAAAAAAAGGGGGAGAAAGAAAAGAGGTAGGCCATAAAAAAGGCCCAAAGAAAAAAAGAAAGAAAAAAATGAAAAAAAAAATGAGAGAAAGGACAATGTTACTATCCTTTTCCCACACTTGTGCTTCAAAGTACCACCATGATCTTCATGATAGAGAGTCTCTTGTTTTGTCACTTTCATATACTAGTGGGAATTTTCATTATAGAACTTGGCTTGTATATTCCAACGATGGGCTTCATCAAATGCCCTAGGTCTTCATGAGCAAGCAAGTTGGATGCACACCCACTTAGTTTTTCTTTTGATGAGCTTTCATAGACTTTATAGCTCTAGTGCATCCATTGCATGGCAATCCATACTCACTCACATTGATATCTATTGATGGGCATCTCCATAGCCCATTGATACACATAGTTGATGTGAGACTATCTTCCTCCTTTTTGTCTTCTCCACAACCATCACTCTATTCCACCTATAGTGCTATATCCATGGCTCACGCTCATGTATTGCGTGAAAGTTGAAAGGTTTACAAAAATTGGAGTATGAAACAATTGCTTGGCTGAAACCGGGGTTGTGCATGATATGAATATTTTGTGTGATGAAGAGCGAGCATAGCCAGACTATATGATTTTGTAGGGATAACTTTCTTTGGCCATGTTATTTTGAGAAGACACGATTGCTTTGTTAGTATGCTTGAAGTATTATTATTCTTATGTCAAATAGGAACTTTTATCTTGAATCTTTCAAATCTGAACATTCATGCCAAAATAAAGAAATTACATTGAGAATTTGGCGGTTAACATTCCACATCAAAAATTCTGTTTTTATCATTTACCTACTTGAGGACGAGTAGGAATTAAGCTTGGGGATGCTTGATGCGTCTCCACCGTATCTATAATATTTTATTGTTTCATGCTATTATATATTCTGTTTTGGATGTTTAATGGGCTTTATTATACACTTTTATAATATTTTTGGGACTAACCTACTAACCCAAGGCCCAGTGCAAATTGTTGTTTTTTGCCTATTTCAGAGTTTCGCAGAAATGGGATATCAAACGGAGTCCAAACGGAATGAAACCTTCCGGAGAGTTCTTTTTGGAACCGTATCTACCTAGAAGACTTGGAGTACACGCGAGGGAACGAGAGAGATGGCCACGAGGGTCCAGGGCGCGCCCAGGGGGGCCAGGCGCGCCCCCTACCCTCGTGGGCCACCCTCTGGCTCCCCCGATGCCCTCCTTCCTCCTATATATATCCATGTACCCTGAAAACATTGAGGCAACAGAAAAAACCCTAATTCCACCGCCGCAACCTTCAGTTCCCGTGAGATCCAATCTTGGGGCCTGTTCCGCAGCTCCGCCGGAGGGGGGATCTACCACGGAGTGCTTCTACATCAACACCATAGCCTCACCAATGAGTTGTGAGTAGTTTATCACAGACCTTTGGGTCCATAGCTATCAGCTAGATGGCTTCTTCTCTCTTTTTGGATCTCAATACAAAGTTCTCCTTGATCTTCGAGGAGATCTATTCGATGTAATCTTTTTGCGGTGTGTTTGTCGAGATCCGATGAATTGTGGGTTTATGATCAAGATTATCTATGAACACATTTCATTCTTTTCTGAAATCTTTTATGTATGATTATAATATCCTTGCAAGTCTCTTCGAATTATTGGTTTGGTATGGCCTACTAGATCTATAGTTCTCGCAATGGAAGAAGTGCTTGGATTTGGGTTCAATCTTGCAGTGTCCTTTCCCAGTGACAGCAGGGGCAGCAAGGCACGTATTGTATTATCGCCATCGAGGATAAAAAGATGGGGTTTATATCATATTGCTTGAGTTTATCCCTCTACATCATGTCATCTTGCTTAAAGCATTACTCTGCTCTTATGAACTTAATACTCTAGAAGCATGTTGGATAGCAGTCGATGTGTGGAGTAATAGTAGTAGATGCAGAATCATTTCGGTCTACTTGTCACAGACGTGATGCCTATATATAATGATCATGCCTAGATATTCTCATAACTATGCGTTTTTCTATCAATTCCCCGACAGTAATTTGTTCACCCACCGTAGAATTCTGCTATCATGAGAGAAGCCACTAGTGAAACCTATGGCTCCCGGGTATATTCTCAACATATTAATCTTCCATCTACTTTACTTTTCTTTATCTACTTTCTGTTCTTATACCAAAAATACCAAAAATATCATACTATCCTATCTATCAGATCTCACTTTCGTAAGTGACCGTAAAGGGATTGACAACCCCTTATCGCGTAGGTGATGACCCACAACCGTAAGGGATCTATTGCAGCGTTTTCGATAAGTAAGAGTGTCGAACCCAACGAGGAGCAGAAGGTATTGATAAGTGATTCTGAGCAAGGAATAACTGCAAGCACTGAAAGATAACTTTTTAGGGGTTTTCTTGATATAAGCAACAGGAAAGTAAAAGCGAGCAAAGTAAAAGGCACTGGAGAGTAACAAGTGGCCCAATCCTTTCTGAGCAAAGGAGAGGCCTAGCAACTGAACTTATAGAGGCTAAAGTGTTCTTGAGGACACACGGGAGAGGTAGTCATGTGCTTTCGCCATATTCCGTATCGGTACTATGTGATGTGTTGATAAGTGTTGAGTGGGTGGATCTATGCTAGTACACCCTCTAGACTAAGATGAGTGCACTCTTATGATTAAACACCTTGCAAGCATCCGCAAATACAAGATAGTATTTAAGGCAAAAGCCTAACCATAGCAATACGATCGATGATCCATTGTTCCCTTGTGCAAAAGCGTGCGAACTGGGGTTCAGGTTTCTGTCACTCCGGCAACCCACCGTAAGCATTCTTTGTACACAATGTATTCCCCTAGGTCCTTAATAAGGCGAAGTGTTGAGTGTTCGACTCACACAACACCACTAGGAAAATAACAACACAACTTAAGTATCAAACAACACATATTACTTCAACATCATATGACTACTAACAACAAGACTTCTCCCATGTCCTCAAGAACTAAAGTAACTACTCACAAGACAGAAAAGAGATCATGATCAGTGGAGAAAGATGGATGATAAACAATCTGGACACAATGATATTTCTCCAACAAAACTCAATAGCATTCACCACAAAGTAGTAATCAACACCGATAGGGTAGAGAGGATAGATCGAGGTTGTCAGAATCGCGATTCTGTTGTACGATTCTACGACTTTACGATCCAAACTAACCCCTCTGATTCTACGACTTTAGTTCATAGAATCAACGTTTCTACGATCCTGATAGTGAAGATTCCACGATTTGCGATCCTACCATCAGGGCTCCGATCCGATTCAAAATCGCGATTCTGACAACCTTGATAGATAGTACGGATTACAACACAAGTTGCAATTGTGAGATGAGATTGGATGAAGATGGAGATGGTGCTGATGTTGGGGATGATGTTGATGATGATCTCGATGATGCCCGTGACGATGGTGATGACGATGGCGATGATCTCCCCTTCCGGGAGGTGATCTCCACGGCGGAATCAGCCCGCCGGAGATGGCTTTTCTTCTCTGTAGGTTTCCGCCACGGAGCGGCGGCGGAATGTGACGCCCGAGACCGACGTCCCAGAAGATTCCAGAAGATTCCAGAAGGTTCCAGATGTTCCGGGTTGCCCGTGTGGTTCTTTTGTGCTTGTGTTATTTATTTTTGCATCGCATCATGTCATCACGCCATCATGTCATATTAATCTTTGCATCTCAACCTAAATAAATCGTGTGGACCTTCGGTCCATTTAAATCGAGGGAAGAATGTCTTCTCTTTATAACATATAAAAGCCTCCTAATAATTATGGAGCTATATTAATAATTATTCCATTGCTTCGGAATCACCATAACACACTTGCATAATTTCCCCATGTCTATTTCACTTCGAGCTTCTCCTTCCAAACCTTGCCAATATTCCTTTCCGTTGTTCCAAGGTTCTTCCATAAAAACCTCCTTCTATTTTATTTAAATCCCTGACATTTTTGTGAGTCCGGGAATTTTATCCTCTTGCCCCAGATTCCATCCCTAACCTCTTTTTACTTTTCTTCTCCTCTTTGTTGTTTTTTTTAATAAGGAGAAGAGAACCCAGCAGCCACTTGGGCCTTTTCTTCCCTCCAGGTCTCCTCCAGCCAGCCCTCCTGGCCCGTCTCCTCCTCCTCCATCTGGGCCTCCTCCTTCCCAACCTCCAGCCAACTTCAGGCCCATATGTCCTTGGCCCAAACCCCACCTAACCCTAGCCGCACCCAGTCTCCCCTCGCTCTCCCGCAGAGCCGCCGCCACCCCGTTCCCTCGCTCCTTCTCGCGCAGTGCCCGACCCCGATCCCCTTCTCGTTCTCCCGCTCGCTCTCTCCTCCCAACTCGCTCTCTGTCCCGACCGCCCCGGCCACCCTCTCCCTCTCGCGACCCTTTCTCCCTCGCGCAGCCAAGCGCCTCCCTCTGCCTGCGTCGAACCGCGAGCGCCCCAGGCCGGCGCCCTTCCCTTCCCGCCAGCAGCCGCCGGCCGCCGTGCCCGTTCCCGCCCTGCAGCGTCGGGGATGACGCCCCGAGCGCGCCCTTCCGTTCCCAGCGCCGTGGCCTCCCCGCGCCCAAGCTCTCCACCTCGCCTCAGGAGCCCTGCGCCTCTGCCAGCGCCTTCTCGGGCGCCCAGCGGCCAGGAGCCCCGCGCCCCGCCTACAGAAGCGCCGGTCGCCGCAGGATCCAGCTCCGGCCGCCCCTTCCGTCCACCTGCGCGCCTCCTCCCTCCTCCGACGCGGCCTTCGTCGCCAGGGAGAGGATCCCCTCCGGCCGCTCCCTCCGTCTCCAGTCCCGGCGCGCGAAGGACCGTCTCCAGCGAGGCCAACGCCCCGCCGCATCTTCTTCGGCCAGGAGATGTGCCTCTCCAGCCAGGCCTCTGCTTCGTCGCCAAAACCACTGCTGCCGCCTTTTCTGTTGCCTTTGTTTTGCCTACAGGAGACCGCAGATTCGACATCTTCGCCTCATGTTCATGTTGACCGGAAGACCTCAAGTACCTTTACTGCCATCTACGAGAACGGCAAGTCCGAAGACCCGTGAACAACTACCGACGACTTGAACATCTACGGGAAAACGAGCTCGTGAACGGCTACGGAACAAGTACCACTACATACGTGAACGACTACCGTCGCCGGGAACGAGTACCACTACGCTCGAAGACCACGTGTACCACTACCGTCGACATGTACATCTATGAGATCGTCTACTTCCACTACCGTCGCTCGACGACCGCAAGTACCACTACTTCCACTACCGTCGACAAGACCGAGACCGGCAAGTTCCACGGCGTGACAAGTACCTCTCCGAATGGGATGTGAACGACTACACGTGTACCTCTACGGGAACGACTACTTCCCTCTACGGAACGACTTCTTCCTCGTCGGACACGTGAACGCCTTCTTCCTCTACGACCTCGAACCCCTCCGAGAACGATGGTTCCGAAGGTATAACCCCGTGGATGACCCGTGTGATGCTTGTTGTGTTGTATGAAATGTTTCCCGTGTGTGCTTCGTGTCCGTTTCGTCCGTTGTCATGTTCCTCGGTTGCCTCGTCACCGACTCGTGGGAACCCGGTAACGGGATCGCCCCACCTTTCATCTCGTTTGACTCACCCACGCCATCTATCTTTTGCCCCGGACTCTCAACGAGTTACCGGCACCGATATGATGCGTTGCATCATTTTCGGATCGTTGCCGTGGCACCCTTTTCTTCCACCACGGTGACAAATGCTTCTTATCTTGTTAATTGTCAACCTTTTAATAAAAACTTGCATAAAACTTGATCATGTCATCCGCATCATGATAACAACATCAGAATGCTTAATTGTTGTTGCTTAATAATTGTTAAACATGCTCATGAGGATTTTCCGGATATGTTGTTGTTATTCTCCGGCCTCATTTAAAATGCCTAAATAGTGTAGTTTCTTTATGTTTCACCTCTTGCCATGTTAAAAACATTTAATCTTGTCTTGTAAATAAACGAGAGTCAACTAAATAATTAAATGTGGTGTTTCGTCAATATGCAACCCGTTGCATATTGATCTCCACTTAACTTGTAGATTTGTTTGTGCACTTTGCCATGCCATGCATAATTAAACCGGACATGCATCATACTTGGATGTGCATCGTATGCCATGTTTATGCTTGTGTGTTTACCGTGTTGTTTCTTCCTTTCCGGTTGCTTCTCTTGTTAGCTTCGGTTTCGTTCCGGAGTTGTGAGGATTCTCTCGTCAGTGTTGCTCCATCTATTTCGTGGATCCGTTCTTCTCCCTTGTGGAATCCCAGGCAAGATGATCATACCCTTGGATACCTTTACTACCTTTGCCATGCTTAGTTGTCTCGATGCTAGCGTTACATGTCGCGATACCCATCTTTTATGTCAGCCTCTCCTTGTTGCCATGAAACCTCTAACATTTGAAACATTCCTAGCAAAACCACTGTTTGGCTATGTTACCCGCTTGCTCAGCCCCGCTTGCTCAGTCTCTCTTATAGCGTTGTTAGTTGCAGGTGAAGATGAAGTCTGTTCCAGGAGGGAACTTGTTGTTGGATATATCACAATATCTATAATTATTATTAACACACCTTATATACTGGGCATGAGTGGAAGGCTTGGCCTTTTGCTCGGTGTTTTGTTCCACTCATGCTACCTTAGGCGCCGATAAACCAGCATTATGTTCCTTGATTTTGCGTTCCTAACACGATCGGTGTAATGGGGACCCCTTGACAGTTCGACTTTGAATAAAACTCCTCCAGCAAGGCCCAACATTGGTTTTATTTGCCTCATAATAACAACTTAATTAATTAATTAAATTTGCATAGGGAGTTAGCGCTACCCGAGGATTCTTAATTCTACATAGCAGGGGGGGCCAGTGCTGATGGTGTTGGTCCCAAATAGAGTCGTGTGCGGTGCCACCCAGTCACCTGGGGTCTTCGGTTGCTGTACGCTGTGCTCATTCGGTCGTGGCCTGAGACGAGATACGCGCGGCTACTATCAGGGTGTCGGCACGCCGGGAGGTCTTGCTGGACTTGTTTTACCATTGTCGAAATGACTTGTGCTACAGGGATTCCGAGCCTGATCGGATTTTCCCTAAGATAAGGAGTGATGATATTATATTTATCACTTCAGCTAATCGTGAGAGCTTGTGATGGGCTAAGTTGGAACACCCCTGCAGGGTTATGAACTTTCGAAAGCCGTGCCCGCGGTTATGTGGCAGATTGGAATTTGTTAATGTCCGGTTGTAGTAAACTTGACAGAGGATCTGAAGTAAAACACACAACTGTGTGAGTAACCGTGACTGTCTCTTTTCACTTCGAGAAGAGAACACGGTGGGGTTATGTTTGACCGTATGTAGTCAGGATCTTTAGCGATCATCTTTTGCGACCGTTTGCGTAGCTTCTCATCTTATTCTGGTACTCGTAAGTTAGCCACCATATGTTGCTTAGCCGCTGCTGCAACCTCACCACTTTACCTCTTCCTACCCTCAAAGCTTTGCTAGTCTTGTTACCCATGGTTATGGGATTGCTGAGTCCTCGTGGCTCACAGATACTACAACACCAGATGCAGGTTCAGTCGTGTTCGATGTAGGAGCTGGTTCAGTGCTTCACCAGGAGCTCGTTGAAGAGTTTGGCTGTTTGCTTGTGACGCTTCGACGATCAGTAGTGGTTTCTACTAGGATTCGATCTAGGACCTGTGGCTTTATGTTGTTTTGGTATCTTTCTTTTGGATCTTCACCCGTAGTCGGGTTGTGATGTTTTGAATGATGATTGTTTATGTAATGTATTGTGTGAAGTGGCGAGTGTAAGCCAACTATCTCCTTTTGCAATTTAATCCCTCTTTTACATGAGTCGTGCAAAGATACCAAACTTGAGATCATTCTAGGATGGGCTTATACCTTTAAGTCGTGCCTCGACACGTAGGAGGTATAGTCCCATCCTGGGCATTACAAGTTGGTATCAGAGCCTTCTCCGACCTAGAAGCCCCCACTGATTGATCGAATCGTTGACGGTTGAGTCTAGGCACACACTGAAAAACTTTTTGAGTCCTATATTATATCGGAGAGTAGGATTTCTTTGCTTCTCATCCCTTTTCTCTCTGGTGAGGACTCCTGACGATTACTCTTATCTCTTCTACTTTCAAAAATTGCACCAAATTTTTTTTAGGATCCCGCGAGTATTCTGGGATTGTTTCGATGTTCTTGTGACAAGGATATTGTTCTCGATGCCTCCTGTTACCGAGGAGTTGAGCTTCGGGGTATCATTGACACAAGCATATCGCGGCAGTACTAAATACTTAAGACGGCCGACATCGAAAATCTCTCCTATACGGCCAGTGGCAAGATAACCCCGACATCACCCAGTACTGGGGAGGTAGTTCGAGAGTATTGCCATAGCTTGTTATAGTGGATGCTTTTCGAAGGTCCGAGGTAAACAGTTTCCGAGAAAGACTGGTTATGTGTTGAAGGATGGATACACCTGGATGTAGGTTTAGAGTTGATTGCGCGGTGCTTCCCGTGTATCCCCAACACCTGATTGCATAACTGGAAACTTTCGGAAATATATAGGTGGGTTCATCTAGTAGTTCTAGGCATTCTTCCAACGGATGCTCGATATGAAGTTTGGGGTTTTACATTGAGTGAAGTGGTTTTATGGACTTGTTCTGATCGGGAGTTGCATCTTAAAGGGTCCTTGGCTATGCTGATCCGGGGATTGCAAAACCCTTTTGTAACATGTTCCATGAGCTTTCAGCACAAAGATGTCGAACGAAGCTTCTATCTTGTATTTGTTCTATCTGATCATTGTTTCTTCTTATTTTTCATTTTGTTCTCCAAGTGGCTTCTCGTCAAGTGATGTACCTACGGAATTCATTCGTTCAATCCTCTGTTCGAATGATGTTGTGAAGATTAGGCTGTTGCATATCTATCCTTTGTTTTTGTTTTGATTCTGGTATTCGAGTTGCTTCGATGTCAAATGTTGATTCCATACCTTTCCTAATCGGTGTTCTCATATTTCTATGAGAGTGCTGGTCCTTCTTGATCATCAAGATGGTCATGTTAAATTCTTTTCCAACCGGTGTGCCTTCTCTTCAAGTTATTCCATACGGACGTGTTGAGAAATCTGACGATTGTCTGTTTCAATCTTCCCAAGTTGTCTTTGTTTTTCCCACCCTCCCACCCTTTTTCTTCTTGGAGCCAGAAATTCTCAAATGAAATATCCATTTTATTCATGTGATATTTCTTCATTCATTTTCCTTCAATGCCCTTATCCGGTGATTTATCGCGAAGATGCTCAAGAGCTTCAAGTTCATCATTCTTTTGTTCTCAATTCTGCCCGTGGACGTAATTCAAGATTCGGTGTTGATCTTATAATTTTCCTCTTTTCACAATGCTTTCTTATTCCGGTGCACCAATTAATCATTCTCCTCTTGTTATTCATGTTCGGAGTGCTGAAGATTCATAATTCCATTCTTAATCCGTTCAAGCAATTTTGAGCATTGTCTTCTTATTCAAGCCTTTTAATTCAACCGGTGCAATATCTCTTAAGCAATCTTTTTCAACGGTGATTTCTTTAGTGGGCCCTAACCCACAGGTCTTTTCCCAGGATCTTACCTGACTCTTCTTTTCCGGAGAATTCTTTTCAAGTGTGATGTAAGAATGATTCCCATCAGTCACATGCCTTCTCCAAGATCGCGTTCAATTCTTTTCTTCATTGGTTCAACCTTTTAATTCTTCATTCCGGAGTGCTCAACAATTCTTCATGGCATTTCTCGTCTTCTTTCTCAACATTTGAAGACCGGAGAAGTGTTTCTCTTAAATCTTGGCCCGTCTTCTTGAAGATTCGTGTTTCTAGCTTCATGCCATCCTCATTATTGTTTTGATTGTGAGGAATTCTTTTATACCCATCCGAAGCATTTCATGAATTCTTTTCTTTGTGATCCTCCGAAGGCCATCATTTCAGAATATTTCTTCGTTCTCAGTTTTCAACTTCGTCCTCCATATATTGTTCATCGATGTCTCTTCGTTCGTCTCCATATTCTTACGGTGATTCTTTCAAGTTTACCCTTCCGTTGTTATCGTATCAATTCATTTGTTCTTTTCATAATCCTACCGGTGCTTCGTTGAAGATTTACCCAAGCTTGTGCAAGATCTCTCTTTAATTCTTTCCAACGAGAATAAGTAGTATGCCAAATCCTTTGGTTGTCATCAATTTAAATTGGTGAAGGATATGCATAACATAATTCTTATTCTTATTCCTTCAAGGTGATTTAATTCTTTTGTCTGGAGCTTGTTCATCATATCATATCCTTGGTTCTAAATTCTTCATCTTGTTTTCCGGAGCTCCAAGTTATTCCAATTATCATTTCAAGCTCCATCTAATTCTTCACAGGCCTTGAATCTTATTCTTTCATCTATCACTTCTCATGCTTTCAATACCGGAGTTTTCAGTGTGGTTCATCATGTTTTAATTCATCCTCGAAGTATTCCTCAAGATTCTTGTTGGAGCTCAAGCATTCTTCATCATGCTTCCAATTGCAATCCGTTCTACCTTATCTTTGAGATGGTATTATGTCATTCTTGTTAATTCCTTCATGTTTTACGAGTTATCAAGAATGAGAGATTTAAAACCATCATTCCTTTCTCTTTAGGAGATCTTTTCAACCCCTCATTTTTTATTCATTGGAGTTATCTTGGGTTGTATTACACCTATAAGCTTTCCCTAAGGATTGTTGCTATTATGGTGCTATAAATGACCCAAGTTCTTCAATTATCATTCCGGTGAAATAAGCTTATCGTCTCCTTGTTGATCTCAATCCAATCAAATGTTTCCGTCAGTGGCCGGTTGTCACCTCATAATTTTGAGATGTTTTCCATAAGCCCACAACGAGCTTATTCTTTTCGTTGTTCATTTTTCCATCAACCCAATTCAACCCTTCTTGGTAAGGATGCTCTTTCAAATTCAATTTTGAGAGAAGTTGTCTTTTTCTTCTCCATTCTTTTCTTTCGTTGATTTATATGCTATTCTTTCATTCCGGAGGCATTGTGATGTTGCTCTCTTCGTACCATCATATCGTTTTATCGAGATCATGTTCTTTCCCTTGCTTATATTTAACCGGAGTGTTATATTCTTCATTCAGTTCCGTCTTTTATCAAGTTTGCCTCTCTTTTTAACCGGAGTGCTGTCTGAATCTTTCTTACACCTTGTGCCATTCTTTTAATTGTTTCGGAGGCAATATGTTGTTGTTTTCATCAAGTATCATTCCATCTCCTTAAGTTCTTGTTAATTCCGTCCATTTTCAGTCCGAGTGCTGCCCAAATTCTGTCATTCTTATTCCTTGGCTATACCATTGAGGTTTCATATTCTTTGGTTCGTAAGCTTTTGTTTCATGTCCTTCAACCTACAAGGTTCTCTTTGTGTTCCTTGTTCCTCCTTTTACCGGAGTGCTCTTAACTTAGTTCATCTCCGTTGCTTTCTTCTTTCAACTTGTTCAACCTCTCAAGGTTCTTTGGTTTTCACTCGTTTGTCAAAGAAGCAACTTTGTTTTACCTCTTCCTCTTCCATTTTTTTACCCGGTGATATCTCTAGGATCTCGGGTCGAGATCCTCTGTTAGTGTGGGAGAGTTGTGACGCCCGAGACCGACGTCCCAGAAGATTCCAGAAGATTCCAGAAGGTTCCAGATGTTCCGGGTTGCCCGTGTGGTTCTTTTGTGCTTGTGTTATTTATTTTTGCATCGCATCATGTCATCATGCCATCATGTCATATTAATCTTTGCATCTCAACCTAAATAAATCGTGTGGACCTTCGGTCCATTTAAATCGAGGGAAGAATGTCTTCTCTTTATAACATATAAAAGCCTCCTAATAATTATGGAGCTATATTAATAATTATTCCATTGCTTCGGAATCACCATAACACACTTGCATAATTTCCCCATGTCTATTTCACTTCGAGCTTCTCCTTCCAAACCTTGCCAATATTCCTTTCCGTTGTTCCAAGGTTCTTCCATAAAAACCTCCTTCTATTTTATTTAAATCCCTGGCATTTTTGTGAGTCCGGGAATTTTATCCTCTTGCCCCAGATTCCATCCCTAACCTCTTTTTACTTTTCTTCTCCTCTTTGTTGTTTTTTTTTAATAAGGAGAAGAGAACCCAGCAGCCACTTGGGCCTTTTCTTCCCTCCAGGTCTCCTCCAGCCAGCCCTCCTGGCCCGTCTCCTCCTCCTCCATCTGGGCCTCCTCCTTCCCAACCTCCAGCCAACTTCAGGCCCATCTGTCCTTGGCCCAAACCCCACCTAACCCTAGCCGCACCCAGTCTCCCCTCGCTCTCACGCAGAGCCGCCGCCACCCCGTTCCCTCGCTCCTTCTCGCGCAGTGCCCGACCCCGATCCCCTTCTCGATCTCCCTCTCGCTCTCTCCTCCCAACTTGCTCTCTGTCCCGACCGCCCCGGCCACCCTCTCCCTCTCGCGACCCTTTCTCCCTCGCGCAGCCAAGCGCCTCCCTCTGCCTGCGTCGAACCGCGAGCGCCCCAGGCCGGCGCCCTTCCCTTCCCGCCAGCAGCCGCCGGCCGCCGTGCCCGTTCCCGCCCTGCAGCGTCGGGGATGACGCCCCGAGCACGCCCTTCCGTTCCCAGCGCCGTGGCCTCCCCGCGCCCAAGCTCTCCACCTCGCCTCAGGAGCCCTGCGCCTCTGCCAGCGCCTTCTCGGGCGCCCAGCGGCCAGGAGCCCCGCGCCCCGCCTACAGAAGCGCCGGTCGCCGCAGGATCCAGCTCCGGCCGCCCCTTCCGTCCACCTGCGCGCCTCCTCCCTCCTCCGACGCGGCCTTCGTCGCCAGGGAGAGGATCCCCTCCGGCCGCTCCCTCCGTCTCCAGTCCCGGCGCGCGAAGGACCGTCTCCAGCGAGGCCAACGCCCCGCCACATCTTCTTCGGCCAGGAGATGTGCCTCTCCAGCCAGGCCTCTGCTTCGTCGCCAAAACCGCTGCTGCCGCCTTTTCTGTTGCCTTTGTTTTGCCTACAGGAGACCGCACATTCGACATCTTCGCCTCATGTTCATGTTGACCGGAAGACCTCAAGTACCTTTACTGCCACTTACGAGAACGGCAAGTCCGAAGACCCGTGAACAACTACCGACGACTTGAACATCTACGGGAAAACGAGCTCGTGAACGGCTACGGAACAAGTACCACTACATACGTGAACGACTACCGTCGCCGGGAACGAGTACCACTACGCTCGAAGACCACGTGTACCACTACCGTCGACATGTACATCTACGAGATCGTCTACTTCCACTACCGTCGCTCGACGACCGCAAGTACCACTACTTCCACTACCGTCGACAAGACCGAGACCGGCAAGTTCCACGACGTGACAAGTACCTCTCCGAACGGGATGTGAACGACTACACGTGTACCTCTACGGGAACGACTACTTCCCTCTACGGAACGCCTTCTTCCTCGTCGGACACGTGAACGCCTTCTTCCTCTACGACCTCGAACCCCTCCGAGAACGATGGTTCCGAAGGTATAACCCCGTGGATAACCCGTGTGATGCTTGTTGTGTTGTATGAAATGTTTCCCGTGTGTGCTTCGTGTCCGTTTCGTCCGTTGTCATGTTCCTCGGTTGCCTCGTCACCGACTCGTGGGAACCCGGTAACGGGATCGCCCCACCTTTCATCTCGTTTGACTCACCCACGCCATCTATCTTTTGCCCCGGACTCTCAACGAGTTACCGACACCGATATGATGCGTTGCATCATTTTCGGATCGTTGCCGTGGCACCCTTTTCTTCCACCACGGTGACAAATGCTTCTTATCTTGTTAATTGTCAACCTTTTAATAAAAACTTGCATAAAACTTGATCATGTCATCCGCATCATGATAACAACATGAGAATGCTTAATTGTTGTTGCTTAATAATTGTTAAACATGCTCATGAGGATTTTCCGGATATGTTGTTGTTATTCTCCGGCCTCATTTAAAATGCCTAAATAGTGTAGTTTCTTTATGTTTAACCTCTTGCCATGTTAAAAACATTTAATCTTGTCTTGTAAATAAACGAGAGTCAACTAAATAATTAAATGTGGTGTTTCGTCAATATGCAACCCGTTGCATATTGATCTCCACTTAACTTGTAGATTTGTTTGTGCACTTTGCCATGCCATGCATAATTAAACCGGACATGCATCATACTTGGATGTGCATCGTATGCCATGTTTATGCTTGTGTGTTTACCGTGTTGTTTCTTCCTTTCCGGTTGCTTCTCTTGTTAGCTTCGGTTTCGTTCCGGAGTTGTGAGGATTCTCTCGTCAGTGTTGCTCCATCTATTTCGTGGATCCGTTCTTCTCCCTTGTGGAATCCCAGGCAAGATGATCATACCCTTGGATACCTTTACTACCTTTGCCATGCTTAGTTGTCTCGATGCTAGCGTTACATGTCGCGATACCCATCTTTTATGTCATCCTCTCCTTGTTTCCATGAAACCTCTAACATTTGAAACCTTCCTAGCAAAACCACTGTTTGGCTATGTTACCCGCTTGCTCAGCCCCGCTTGCTCAGTTTCTCTTATAGCGTTGTTAGTTGCAGGTGAAGATGAAGTCTGTTCCAGGAGGGAACTTGTTGTTGGATATATCACAATATCTATAATTATTATTAACACACCTTATATACTGGGCATGGGTGGAAGGCTTGGCCTTTTGCTCGGTGTTTTGTTCCACTCATGCTACCTTAGGCGCCGATAAACCAGCATTATGTTCCTTGATTTTGCGTTCCTAACACGATGGGTGTAATGGGGACCCCTTGACAGTTCGACTTTGAATAAAACTCCTCTAGCAAGGCCCAACATTGGTTTTATTTGCCTCATAATAACAACTTAATTAATTAATTAAATTTGCATAGGGAGTTAGCGCTACCCGAGGATTCTTAATTCTACATAGCAGGGGGGGCCAGTGCTGATGGTGTTGGTCCCAAATAGAGTCGTGTGCTACAGGGATTGCTGGACTTGTTTTACCATTGTCGAAATGACTTGTGCTACAGGGATTCCGAGCCTGATCGGATTTTCCCTAAGATAAGGAGTGATGATATTATATTTATCACTTCAGCTAATCGTGAGAGCTTGTGATGGGCTAAGTTGGAACACCCCTGCAGGGTTATGAACTTTCGAAAGCCGTGCCCGTGGTTATGTGGCAGATTGGAATTTGTTAATGTCCGGTTGTAGAAAACTTGACAGAGGATCTGAAGTAAAACACACAACTGTGTGAGTAACCGTGACTGTCTCTTTTCACTTCGAGAAGAGAACACGGTGGGGTTATGTTTGACCGTATGTAGTCAGGATCTTTAGCGATCATCTTTTGCGACCGTTTGCGTAGCTTCTCATCTTATTCTGGTACTCGTAAGTTAGCCACCATATGTTGCTTAGCCGTTGCTGCAACCTCACCACTTTACCTCTTCCTACCCTCAAAGCTTTGCTAGTCTTGTTACCCATGGTTATGGGATTGCTGAGTCCTCGTGGCTCACAGATACTACAACACCAGATGCAGGTTCAGCCGTGTTCGATGCAGGAGCTGGTTCAGTGCTTCACCAGGAGCTCGTTGAAGAGTTTGGCTGTTTGCTTGTGACGCTTCGACGATCAGTAGTGGTTTCTACTAGGATTCGATCTAGGACCTGTGGCTTTATGTTGTTTTGGTATCTTTCTTTTGGATCTTCACCCGTAGTCGGGTTGTGATGTTTTGAATGATGATTGTTTATGTAATGTATTGTGTGAAGTGGCGAGTGTAAGCCAACTATCTCCTTTTGCAATTTAATCCCTCTTTTACATGAGTCGTGCAAAGATACCAAACTTGAGATCATTCTAGGATGGGCTTATACCTTTAAGTCGTGCCTCGACACGTAGGAGGTATAGTCCCATCCTGGGCATTACACGGAACTCCGTAAACTCTTCCCCTTTTAGGGTTTCTGGATGACGAGGAGTATATAGGCCAGAGGGGGAGCCTGGAGTGGGCCAGGGGCTCCAGGCGCCCTCCCGGCGCGGCCAGGGTGGGGGCCGCGCCAGGTGGCCGCCTGGGCACCCTATGGCCCCCCTCTGGTTGCTCTTTTGCGTATCTTCGTGATCCTTCTAGAAAATACCCTCCGTCGATTTTCAGGTAATTTGGAGGTATTCTTCTTCAGCAACTCAGCGTCCACTTTTTACCGCTGAATCCTGCGTCTGCTGCTTCGGCACCGGAAAGTTGCAAAACTGTGTAAAATAGGCCAAAACAACATAAGAACATCATCGTAATGTGAAATATATCAATGAATAAGGATGAATTACGATATAAAATAGTGATGCATTTTGGACGTATCAACACCCCCAAGCTTAGACCTCGCTTGTCCCCAAGCGAATACTGAGCTCGGTAAACCTGTCGACAAGTTTAGAGAGTGAAGTGTCGATAAATAGAATACGGACAAGAAGCATCACAGTTTCTTCACCAAACTCAAATATCCTCAACAGCAATCTTAAACTCATAAGGCCCTTATAAAAGAGTGGTAACACTTATAATCGAAAGTAGGGCTAAGGAAACTCATCAAATCATGGCAAACATGTCCTTTGGTCAAAGAACAACTAATAGCTTTTACTTTTGCTCTTTCTCTTTATGTTTTGATGAGATTAATTGAAGCTTTTGAAAGAACATGTTATTAGGCAAGAAGTGAAAGTGTTAACACAAAGGAAGATGTTTGCTTTAGTTGGGCTTGACAAACAACTTACTTATCAAATGATAATGTGAACAAGGATATGATATGACAAATCTTAATGCAACTTTATATGAATGAATCCTCGTCAACATCAAATGTCTGCTCTCTTTAAGAATAGAAGGAAGTAGGAATAACTGACTCAACCTAAAACTAAGAGATAGGCCCTGCTCTAGGGAAGTAGGGAAAACTCATGTGCTATCCTTAAATCAAACAGAATGAAAACAAGTTTTGAGAGGTGCATGATTTGTCAACGAATGCTAATAGATAACTCAATTACTTCTGAAACTAGACAAGTTTCGAGGAACGGCTCCCGCACGGGGACGATCACATCCCCATAATCTCCTTTGTTTATCACTGCCAAAAGTTTTCTGATTTCTCATGAACAAAGCGTGAAGGAGGGTTTGTTTGTTGTATTATCTTTTATGAGTCGGGCGCACTCATGTCAGTTCCTCCTCGTATTAGGGGTTTGCAGATTAGACATGCAATCCCGGGGTAAAACTTGTCCAACTTAAAAAGATCATGAATTAACTACTACTTCCTCATGAGCTAAAACAGGGGCACAAAATAGAAGATTTTGAACATTTAAGGATAACACATAAATTCTATACTTTAGGAGGTGGTAGTGGAATACCACGAATAGGAAGGTATGGTGGACTCATATGGAAGGTATTGGTTTAAGGGTATGAATGCACAAGCAGAATTCCGCTTAGTACAGAGTTTAGGCTAGCAAAGGCTTTGAGAGAACAGACAATTGATGATGGCTAAGATGCAAAGCAATATAAAGCATAAACATTAAAATAAGCATAACACATCAAGTTGTCTTCCTTGTCAGCATAACACTTCAAGCATAATAACATAAAGGTTTTGGCTATGTCGCTACTTCAAGAAAATCATGCTTGTTGTTATGACCAAAGCTATGTTTGCCAAGATTAAATAAAGTTTTCAAAGCCATACCTGATATAAGGTCAATACTACCCATAAGAATCATCATATAAGGCCGATTGCGTGAAGAGAATACCGAGTGCAGCAAAGGAACCAATAGACTTCTCATTAATATTCCATCATAGACGACTCCACACTCACGGATACAATCACAGAAGGAGTGATAGACCCCAATGCACACACCTATTTCATATAATAACCTCCCTAGACATGATACGACTCTACTTGACTCTAAAAGACAAAAGATAAAGATAAATATACCGGGCACTCCCCCAAGCTTGGAACAAGCCAAGGGGATGCCATTACCCAAGGAGATTTCACTCATCATTCTTGTTGACGTTGATTCTTCAAATCTCTTATTACACGGCAAAGGGTTTGGTTTTCCTTCTCCAAGATCTCCACTTGTACCTTTAGTACACAGAAATCTTCGCACAGCTGATTGGTGATGCGATAAGCCTCGGAGATGGTGGAGAGCGTACGTTGATCTTCAAGTGAAGTAGAGGGCCCTGAAAGGTTAAGAGAAAGATCATAATGAGGTTGGACAGATCCCACCATGATGGGATTGCTTGGGCCTCCTTGTTGTTGGGCAGTGATAGTCTTGACTTCCTCCCTCACGGAGTGCTCCATCTCCGCTTGTCTTGCGGCAATCTCTTCTTCGGTAGCCCAGTCAACGTGCTTCCCTTGATTAAGATCCTTCTGGACTTGACGTAGACGCCATCCCAAGAAGTCCTCTCCGCTCGAGCCACAAGAAGACGTCTCTAACAATAACTTTTTACCCTGGCAGAAACAGATCGAAAAGAAAACACACGAAATCGCGAGATACGTTGCCGGAACAATCCGGGCAAATATATAGCAAAAATTTCTGCACAGAAAGGAAGGTAACAAGCTAAAGTGGGTCAGAGATGGACTCCTGGGTGCCCAGGCGGCCTCCCGGCGCGGCCAGGAGGTAGGCCGCGCCAGGGGGGCGCCTGGGCCCCCTGGAGCTTGTCTCCGGCTCCACTTAGGCTTAGAATTTTCCTAATTTTGCAAAAACTAATAATATGGAACTTTTATGGCGGTTCGCGATGTTTCCTTACCGTAATACATACCTTTTCTTATTCTGCTTCTGCTGGTGTCTGAAACAGGGCTGCAACATGTTCTTCGTGAGTTGTTGTGTATATCATATTCACATCAACATTGACAGGGTCTCCTGCTATGTAATGCTTAAGTGTTTGCCCATTCACAACTTGAGGTTTGGTGCCTTCAAAATTGTTAATCTTGATTGCACCAGACCGATAGACTTCTTCAATATGAAATGGCCCTTCCCACCTGGAAAGTAGTTTGCCTGGAGAAAACCTGAAACGGGATCTAAACAACAAAACTTTATCACCAACATTAAATTCACGTTTCAGAATCCTCCTATCATGCCACTTCTTTACCTTTTCCTTGAACATTTTAGCGCTCTCGTAAGCTTCACTTCTCCACTCATCTAGAGAAGTCAAGTTCATGAGACGCTTCTCACCAGCCAACTTTGGGTCAGCATTAAGCTCTCTAACAGCCCAGAAAGCTTTGTGCTCTAATTCTAATGGCAAATGGCAAGCCTTGCCATAAACCATCTTATAGGGGGACATGCCCATGGGGTTTTTGTAAGAAGTTCTATACGCCCACAAAGCATCTCCTAACTTATTTGACCAGTCCTTTCTATTTCTGTTTACTGTCTTCTGTAAGATCAACTTGATCTCTCTATTGGTGAGCTCAACTTGCCCACTAGTTTGAGGATGGTACGGTGAAGCAATTCTATGATTGACATCGTACTTGGCTAAAGCTTTTCTAAAAGCTCCATGCGTGAAGTGTGATCCTCCATCAGTCATGAGATACCTAGGTACACCAAACCTAGGGAAAATCACATCTTTGAGCATTTTCAAAGATGTCTTGTGATCAGCACTTTCAGTGGGGATTGCTTCAACCCACTTGGTCACATAATCAACAGCTACTAAAATGTGAGTGTACTTGTGCGAAGAAGGAAAAGGACCCATAAAATCAAAACCCCAGCAATCAAAAGGTTCAATCACTAGTGAGTAATTCATAGGCATCTCATTCCTTCTACTAATGTTACCAACTCTCTGACATTTATCACAGGCTAAAACATAATTTCTAGCATCCTTAAAGAGAGTAGGCCAATAAAAACCTGATTGAAGAACCTTATGTGCGGTCCTTTCACCGGCATGATGTCCTCCATAGGGACTATCATGACATTGTCTGAGAATGTCCTTCTGCTCATGTTCCGGTATGCATCTTCTCACGATCCCGTCTGGACCTTCTTTGAAAAGATGTGGGTCATCCCAAAAGTAGTGCCTCAAATCATGAAAGAACTTCTTCCTTTGCTGAAATGTTAAACCTGGAGGCAAATACTTCGCAACGATAAAATTAGCATAATCTGCAAACCAAGGATCGGAAAGAGATTGTACTTTTACAACGGCAAGTTGCTCGTCCGCAAAGCTGTCGTTGACTGGGATGGGATCATGCGGTATATCTTCCATCCTTGAAAGATTGTCCGCCACCGGATTGTCTTCTCCTTTCCTATCAACAATCTGCAAATCAAATTCTTGAAGAAGGAGTACCCATCTGATAAGTCTTGGCTTGGCATCCTTCTTTGTCATAAGGTACTTAATGGCAGCATGGTCAGTATGAATAATAACTTTGGAATCAACAATATACTGCCTAAACTTATCACAAGCAAACACTACAGCTAAGAATTCCTTCTCAGTAGTAGCATAATTCTTTTGAGCACTATCAAGGGTTTTACTAGCATAATGTATAACATTAAATTTATTATCAACCCTTTGCCCTAAAACAGCTCCAACAGCAAAATCACTAGCATCACACATAATCTCAAAAGGTAAATTCCAGTCAGGTGGTTGTACTATAGGAGCGGTTATTAAAGCTTTCTTAAGAACTTCAAAAGCCTCCTTACAATCTTCATCAAATACAAAAGGAACGTCCTTCTGGGGAAGATTAGTGAGGGGTCTCGAAGTCTTGGAAAAGTCTTTAATAAATCTTCTATAGAAACCAGCATGACCGAGAAAACTATGAATACCTTTGATGTCCCTTGGATAGGGCATCCTCTCAATTGCTTCGATCTTGGCCTTGTCCACCTTAATTCCCCTTTAGGAAATCTTGTGACCAAGAACAATTCCTTCGTTAACCATGAAGTGGCACTTCTCCCAGTTGAGTACCAGATTTGTCTCCTCGCATCTCTGCAAAACTTTATTAAGGTTGTGGAGACAATGGTCAAAGGAAGTTCCATAGACGGAGAAATCGTCCATGAAGACTTCCACAATCTCCTCACAAAAACCATGAAAGATAGTAGACATACACCTTTGAAAAGTAGTAGGGGCATTACATAAACCAAAAGGCATACGCCTGTAAGCATAAGTACCATAGGGACAAGTAAAAGTGGTCTTCTCTTGATCAGCAGTGTTAACATGAATTTGAGAGAAGCCAGAATAGCCATCGAGGTAACAAAAGTGGGTATTTTTGGATAAACTTTCAAGCATTTGGTCGATGAACGACAACGGGTAGTGATCCTTCCTGGTTGCCTTGTTCAGCTTCCTGTAATCAATACACATTCTATATCCAATAATAATTCTCGGAGGTATTAGTTCATTCTTATCATTAGGAACCACAGTTGTACCTCCTTTCTTAGGAACACAATGTACCGGGCTTACCCACTTACTATCAGCTATAGGGTAGATAATACCTGTGGCTAGAAGCTTGAGAATCTCAATTCTTACAACATCCATCATCTTCGAGTTCAACCGTCGTTGATGATCAACAACTGGTTTAGCATCGGGCTCAAGGTTGATAGTATGTTGACAGATAGATGGACTAATCCCCTTAAGGTCATCAAGGGTATAGCCAATTGCACCTCGGTGTTTACGAAGTACTTCCAATAGTCGCTCTTCTTCATATCCTGAAAGATTAGAGTTGATAATAACAGGATATACTTTCTTTTCATCTAAATAAGCATACTTGAGCGTATCGGGAAGAGGTTTAAGATCGAACACCGGGTCTTCTTTTGGTTTTGATAAAATTCCCAAAGGTTCAACCGGAAGGTTGTGCTTCAGGATAGCAGGTTGTCTCAAGAATATTTCATCTAGTTCATTTCTTTCCTGCATATGCAAATCATTCTCGTGGTCCTCCATATATTGCTGCAAAGGATCATTAGGGGGAATAGCAATAGAAGCAATACTTTCAATAATTTTATCATCACTAGGTAAATCGGTACCACGAGGCTGCTTAGAGAACTTAGAAAAGTTAAATTCATATGGCTCACCATTGAATTCAACATAAACTTTACCTTTCTTGCAATCTATTATAGCTCCACAAGTTCTGAGAAAAGGTCTACCAAAAATAATAGGACAAAAATTGTCCCTCACTGAACCAAGTACTAGAAAGTCGGTAGGGTATTTTACCTTTCCACATAGGACTTCAACGACTCCACAATTCCGATAGGAGAGATAGTTGCTCTGTTTGCAAGATGAATGGTAACATCAACTTCTTCAAGTTCACAAGGTGAAATCTCACCGATGATCTCTTGATAAAGTGAATAGGGGATAGCACTAGCACTCGATCCCAAATCACATAGCCCATAATAATTGTGATCTCCTATTTTAACAGATACTACTGGAGTACCTGAAATTGGGCCTTTATTCTTGGCTGTGACAAGGTTAGTGGAAACAGCACAAAAATTTACATTGAAATCCAAAACATCATTAGTAACAAGGTCTTTAACCAATGCAACTTGAGGATCGACCTTGATCTGGTCCTCAGGCTCATCAATTCTTCTCTCACTTTTATTTATTATGCCTGTCACAAGAGAGTGCTCCCTTATCCTTGCGGGAAAAGGAGGCTTTTCATATATAACTGCAGGCAAAATAGGGTCAGCAACATGAATATCAACAGGTAACTCTTTGAAAGGTTCATGATGCTGATCTCTCTTCTTTTTAAAAGAATCAACGTGAGAGGCAAAATCCTTACAGAAATCAATCATTAGATGGGAATCAAGACCAATCTTAGAGCAAAAGGTATTGAAGTAATCAGTTTTCACATAGCTCTCAATATAATCATGCTCATAATTTATAGCGGGTTCAATACCTTTATCGATTTCCCAATCTTCGGTATTCCTCTGGATCCTTTCAATGAGATCTCACCTTTCTTCAACGCTCTTTGTCTGAAATACCCCACTAGAGGAGGCATCCAGCATCTCCTTATCCTGACGAGAAAGCCTGGCATAAAAATTTGTAAGTATAATTTTCTTGGGGAGCTCATGAATAGGACATTTGAGCATTAGGGACTTCAATCTCCCCCAAGCTTGAGCAATGCTTTCTCCGTCACGAGACCTAAAGTTATAGATATAGTTCCTGTCTCGATGAATTTCATGAAGAGGATAAAACTTGGTATAAAAGAGAGACATAAGCTCTTGCCAATCAAGCAAGTGTGAGTTATCGAGAAGCTTATACCAATCTGAAGCTTTATCTATAAGCGATACGGAGAACAATTTCCTCATGACAAACTCCATTGATACACCTGCAAGCTTAAATAATGAACATAGTTGTGACAGAAATAGCAAGTGTTCACCGGGATGTCTGTCTCCTGCATAACGATTAGCCAAAACATAATTGATAATACCAGCTGGTATTTTATAGGGCACAATTTCAGTAGGCGGAGGAGCAACCACCACAGATGGGGGGCGTCTTCCCACAAGCAACGATCCAATAGCAAGGTTGTCCATAAGGACAAAGAGCAGCAACAGCAAAATAAAAACAGAAATATAAAAACTTCCTTACCAGCTTCACTTACCAATAGCGCTACACTCCCCGGCAACGGCGCCAGAAAATGGTACTTGATGACCCACAACCGTAAGGGATCTATTGCAGCGTTTTCGATAAGTAAGAGTGTCGAACCCAACGAGGAGCAGAAGGTATTGATAAGTGATTCTGAGCAAGGAATAACTGCAAGCACTGAAAGATAACTTTTTAGGGGTTTTCTTGATATAAGCAATAGGAAAGTAAAAGCGAGCAAAGTAAAAGGCACTGGAGAGTAACAAGTGGCCCAATCCTTTCTGAGCAAAGGAGAGGCCTAGCAACCGAACTTATAAAGGCTAAAGTGTTCTTGAGGACACACGGGAGAGGTAGTCATGTGCTTTCACCATATTCCGTATCGGTACTATATGATGTGTTGATAAGTGTTGAGTGGGTGGATCTATGCTAGTACACCCTCTAGACTAAGATGAGTGCACTCTTATGATTAAACACCTTGCAAGCATCCGCAAATACAAGATAGTATTTAAGGCAAAAGCCTAACCATAGCAATACGATCGATGATCCATTGTTCCCTTGTGCAAAAGCGTGCGAACTGGGGTTCAGGTTTCTATCACTCCGGCAACCCACCGTAAGCATTCTTTGTACACAATGTATTCCCCTAGGTCCTTAATAAGGCGAAGTGTTGAGTGTTTGACTCGCACAACGCCACTAGGAAAATAACAACACAACTTAATTATCAAACAACACATATTACTTCAACATCATATGACTACTAACAACAAGACTTCTCCCATGCCCTCAAGAACTAAAGTAACTACTCACAAGACATAAAAGAGATCATGATCAGTGGAGATAGATGGATGATAAACAATCTGGACACAATGATATTTCTCCAACAAAACTCAATAGCATTCACCACAAAGTAGTAATCAACACCGATAGGGTAGAGAGGATAGATAGTACGGATTACAACACAAGTTGCAATTGTGAGATGAGATTGGATGAAGATGGAGATGGTGCTGATGTTGGGGATGATGTTGATGATGATCTCGATGATTCCCGTGACGATGGTGATGACGATGGCGATGATCTCCCCTTCCGGGAGGTGATCTCTCCGGCGAAATCTGCCCGCCAGAGATGGCTTTTCTTCTCTGTAGGTTTCCACCACGGAGCGGCGATGGAACTCTGTAAACTCTTCCCCTTTTAGGGTTTCTGGATGATGAGGAGTATATAGGCCAGAGGGGGGAGCCTGGAGTGGGCCAGGGGCTCCAGGCGCCCTCCCGGCGCGGCCAGGGTGGGGGCCGCGCCAGGTGGCCGTCTGGGCACCCTGTGGCCCCCCTCTGGTTGCTCTTTTGCGTATCTTCGTGATCCTTCTGGAAAATACCCTCCGTCGATTTTCAGGTAATTTGGAGGTATTCTTCTTCAACAACTCAGCGTCCACTTTTTACCGCTGAATCCTATGTCTGCTGCTTCGGCACCGGAAAGTTGCAAATTGTGTAAAATAGGCCAAAACAACATAAGAACATCATCGTAATGTGAAATATATCAATGAATAAGGATGAATTACGATATAAAATAGTGATGCATTTTGGACGTATCAGTTGGCTGCAAAGTTCTTATTTGTTTGTGCAGGTGTGAGGGACTCGCGCGTGGTCTCCTACTGGATTGATACCTTGGTTCTCAAAAACTGAGGGAAATACTTACGCTATTGTGCTGCATCACCCTTTCCTCTTCGAGGGAATACAACACAAGCTCGAGAAGTAGCAGAGTCTGAGGAGGACTCTTGCCTTTCGGGTGAAACAGACTTTGTGGAGGCTTTTACTCTAAGTTTCGACCCCAAGGGTCAACATATAAATAGAGGGGCAGGGCTAGCACCCAAGACATATCAAGATACACCAATCCGTGTGCCGACAACCCCGACCCTCTAGTTTATCCTCTGTCTAGTTTTTATAGTGATTGGCGAAGCCCTGCAGAGATTGCTCTACATCACCAACCGTCACCACACCGTCGTGCTGTCGGCACTCATCTACTACTTCGCCCATCTTGCTGGATCAAGAAGGTGAGGACGTCATCGAGCTGAATGTGTGCTGAACGCGGAGGTGACGTACGTTCAGTGCTATATCGGGACGGATCGTGAAGGTGTACGACTACATCAACCGCGTTGATAAACGCTTCCGCTTTCGGTCTACGAGGGTATGTAGACACACTCTCCCCTCTCGTTGCTATGCATCACCATGATCTTGCGTGTGCATAGGATTTTTTTTGAAATTACTACGTTCCACAACAGTGGCATCATGAGCCAGGTTTAGGCGTAGATGTTATATGCACGAGTAGAACACAAGTGAGTTGTTGGCGATACTAGTTATACTGCTTACTAGCATGCCATACTTTGATTCGGCGGTATTGTTGGATGAAGCGGCCCAGACCGACATTACGCGTACACTTATGCGAGACTGGTTCGAGTGACGTGCTTCGCACCTAGGTGGTTGGCGGGTCTCAGTTTCTCCTGTTGGAAATATGCCCTAGAGGCAATAATAAAATGGTTATTATCATATTTCCTTGTTCATGATAATTGTCTATTGTTCATGCTTTAATTGTATTATCCGGAAACAGTAATGCATGTGTGAATACATAGACCACAATGTGTCCCTAGTAAGCCTCTAGTTGACTAGCTCGTTGATCAATAAATGGTTACGGTTTCCTGACCATGGACATTGGATGTCATTGATAACGGGATCACATCATTAGGAGAATGATGTGATGGACAAGACCCAATTCTAAGCCTAGCACAAGATCGTGTAGTTCGTATGCTAAAGCTTTTCCAATGTCAAGTATCTGTTCCTTAGACCATGAGGTTGTGCAACTCCCGGATACCGTAGGAATACTTTTGGTGTGCCAAACGTCACAACGTAACTGGGTGGCTATAAAGGTACACTACGGGTATCTCTGAAAGCATCTGTTGGGTTGGCACGAACCGAGACTGGGATTTGTCACTCCGTATGATGGAGAGGTATCTCTGGGCCCACTCGGTAAGACATCATCGTAATGAGCTCAATGTGACTAAGGGGTTCATCACGGGATGATGTGTTACGGAACGAGTAAAGAGACTTGCCGTAATGAGATTGAACAAGGTATCGGTATACCGACGATCGAATCTCGGGCAAGTACTATACCGATAGACAAAGGGAATAGTATACGGGATTGATTGAATCCTTGACATCGTGGTTCATCCGATGAGATCATCGTGGAACATGTGGGAGCCAACATGGGTATTGATGTCTACACACGCTTCTACTCTTGTAGACTATGTTGGGCCTCCAAGCGCAGAGGTTTGTAGGACAGCAGCAATTTCCCTCAAGTGGATGACCTAAGGTTTATCGAACTCAGGGAAGTAGAGGTTGAAGATGGTCTCTCTCAAGCAACCCTGCAACTAAGATACAAGAAGTCTCTTGTGTCCCCAACACACCTAATACACTTGTTAGATGTATAGGTGCACTAGTTCGGCGAAGAGAGGTTAAATGGCAAGTGATATGGATGGCAAAACAAGGTAATATAAATATGTAATAAAAAGTGCAGCAAGCAAACAAGTAGTAAACGTGAGCACAAACGGTATTGCAATGGTGGAAACAAGGCCTAGGGTTCATACTTTCACTAGTGGCAACTCCCAACAACATTAACATAATTGAATCACATGATATTTCCCATAAAACATGCAATGGAGACGCAACCGGAGGTCATTCCTTCGTGGTCAAGAGAGGACGAGAATTATGTAGGGCTACAAAAGCACACCTCAAAGTTCGTAGTTCTCAATCTAAGGATTTTCCAATGTCACCGCGGCCATCCAAAGAGAGTCCCACAATCACCACAACATATCTAAAGGATAGTCAAAGACAAGCACCAAGAGACTCTCAATCTTCAATCAACACACAAGAGAGGAAATCACTCATGAAAATACTTTTCTAATCCATGTCCAATAGACCGCTGTCACCTTGGTCCCGGGATTATACTAGATAAAGACAAGTGAGTACATCAATCCAATACATAGAGGAAGGGGAAATATCATGGGATCACCCTAGATTAACATAGCCTATGATCACAATGAAGATCACATCATGGGAGAGAGAATTGACCACATAGCTACTGGTAAGAACCTCAGCCCCGAGGAGGAACTACTCCCGCATCATGGAGGGAGGAAGCAACGTCGATGGAGATGAATCCGGGGGCACTTCCCCGTCCCGGCAGGGTGCCGGCACAGGAATTCTGGTCCCCCGAAGCTTGATGGCGATGGCGGCGGAGATCGGAATCGCGTCTGGAGAAAAGGGGTCTGGAATCTGGGTTTCCGCGACACGGTGTAAATATATGCCAAAGGGGGGCATCAGAGGGGGTCAGGGGTGCCCAGGCGCCCCCCCGGCGCGGCCAGGGGGGCCGCGTGGGCAGGTCGCCTGGAGCCCCTGTGGGTCCCCTCCGGCCCTACTTTGGCCGCATGGAAGCTTCCGGAACGCTGATTGTTTATATAATTTTTCTGGATTTTTTCTGGCAGTTCTCGTAATGTGAAAACCTGAAATACAAAAACAGCCAAAAACAGAAACTGGCACTGGGGTGCACTGAGTTAATAGGTTAGTCCAAATATGATCAAAAGTGTATGGAAGTGTATAAATAACATAGCAATATCACCCAAAAGAGGCATGGAGCAAGCAGAAATTATAGATACGTTTTGGACGTATCAGGTATCCAGATCTCGCTATTGGTTATTGGCCGGAGATATGTCTCGGTCATGACTGCATGGTTCCCGAACTCGTAGGGTCTACACACTTACGGTTCGATGACGCTAGGGTTATAGGGAATGTAGTACGTGGTTACCGAATGTTGTTCGGAGTCCCGGATGAGATCCCGGATGTCACGAGGAGTTCCAAAATGGTCTGTAGGTAAAGATTTATATATGGGAAGTCTCGTTTTGGTCACCAGAAGTGTTCTGGGCGTTATCGGTAACGTACCGGGACTACCAGAAGGGTTTCGGGGGTCCACCATGACGGGCCACCAGCCCCAGAGGCTTGCGTGGGCCAAGTGTGGCAAGGGACCAGCCCCTAGGTGGGTTGGTGCACCTCCCACCAAGGCCCAGGGCGCAGGAGAGAGGAGAGGGGGCAAACCCTAGGTGCAGATGGGCCTTAAGGCCCACCCTAGGGGGTGCCCCCCTCTCTCCCCCTCCTGGCCGCCCCCCAGATGGGATCTAGGGCTGCCGCCACCCCTAGGGAGGGAACCCTAGATGGGGGTGCAGCCCCTCTCCTCCCCCTATATATAGTGGCGGTTTCGGGGCTGCCAAACGCACGAGTCTCCTCTTATCTTGGCGCAGCCCTACCCCTCTCTCTCCTCGTCTCTCACAGTGCTTGGTGAAGCCCTGCTAGAGTGCCACGCTCCTCCAACACCACCACGCCGTCGTGGTGCTGCTGTACGGAGTCTTCCCCAACCTCTCCCTCTCGCCTTGCTGGATCAAGGCGCGGGAGACGTCACCGGGATGCACGTGTGTTGAACACAGAGGCGCCGTTGTTCGGCGCTTAGATCAGATTCGACCGCGATCTGAATCGCTACGTGTACGACTCCACCGACCGCGTTCTTGCAATGCTTTCGCATCGCGATCTTCAAAGGTATGAAGATGCATTCCCCTCTCGCTGCTAGTAATATCCATAGATAGATCTTGGTGATGCGTAGGAATTTTTTTGATTTTCCGCAATGATCCCCAACAGTGGCATCATGAGCTAGGTCTATGCGTAGTTACTATGCACGAGTAGAACACAAGATTGTTGTGGGCGTAGATCATGTCAATTTACTTGCCGCTACTAGTGTTATCTTGATTTGGCGGCATCGTGGGATGAAGCAGCCCGAACCGACCTTACACGTACGCTTACGAGAGACAGGTTCCACCGACTGACATGCACTAGTTGCATAAGGTGGCTAGCGGGTGTCTGTCTCTCCCACTTTAGTCGGATCGGATTTGATGAAAAGGGTCCTTATGAAGGGTAAATAGTAATTAGCATATCATGTTGTGGTTTTGGCATAGGTAAGAAACGTTCTTGCTAGAAACCTATAGCAGCCACGTAAAAACTTGCAACAAAAATTAGAGGACGTCTAACTTGTTCTTGCAGCATGTCCCGTGTGACGTGACATGGCCAAAAGGATGTGATGAATGATATATATGTGATGTATGAAATTGATCATGTTCTTGTAATAGGAATCACGACTTGCATGTTGATGAGTATGACAACCGGCATGAGCCATAGGAGTTGTCTTATTTTATTGTATGACCTGCGTGTCATTGAAAACGCCATGTAATTACTTTACTTTATTGCTAACTGTTAGCCATAGTAGTAGAAGTAATGTTTGGTGAGACAACTTCATGAAGACACGACGATGGAGATTATGATGATGGAGATCGTGGTGTCATGCCGGTGACAATGATGATCATGGAGCCCCGAAGATGAAGATCAAAAGGAGCAAAATGATATTGGCCATATCATGTCACTATTTGATTGCATGTGATGCTTATCATGCTTTACATCTTATTTGCTTAGAATGCCGGTAGTAAATAAGATGATCTCTCACTAAAATTTCAAGAGTAGTGTTCCCCCTAACTGTGCACCGTTGCTAAGGTTCGTTGTTCCGAAGCACCACGTGATGATCGGGTGTGATAGGTCCTAACGTTCGCATACAACGGGTGTAAGCCAGATTTACACACGCAATACACTTGGGGTTGACTTGACGAGCCTAGCATGTACATACATGGCCTTGGAACACGGAAGACCGAAAGGTCGAACATGAGTCGTATAGAAGATACGATCAACATAAAGATGTTCACCGTTGATGACTAGTCCGTCTCACGTGGTGATCGGACACGGCCTAGTCGATTCGGATCATGTATCACTTAGATGACTAGAGAGATGTCTATCTGAGTGGGAGTTCATTAAATTTGTTTAGATGAACTTAATTATCATGAACATAGTCTAAAATCTTTACAATATGTCTTGTAGATCCACTGGCCCACGCTAATGTTGCCCTCAACTTCAACGCGTTCCTAGAGAAAACCAAGCTGAAAGACTATGGTAGCAACTATACGGATTGGGTCCGTAACATGAGGATCATCCTCATAGATCCCAAGAAAGCATATGTCCTTGAAGCACCGCTAGGTGATGCACCCGTTTTCCCAGCAACTCAAGACGTTATGAACGCCTGGCAGTCGTGTAGTGATGATTACTCCCTGGTTCAGTGCGGCATGCTTTACAGCTTAGAATCGGGGCTCCAAAAGCATTTTGAGCAGCACGGAGCATATGAGATGTTCCAAGAGCTGAAAATGGTTTTCCAAGCTCATGCTCGAGTCGAGAGATATGAAGTCTCCGACAAGTTCTATAGTTGTAAGATGGAGGAGAATAGTTCTGTCAACGAACATATACTCAAAATGTCTGGGTTGCATAACCGCTTGTCTCACCTGGGAATTAATATCCCAGGTGACGCGGTCGTTGACAGAATCCTTCAGTCGCTCCCACCTAGCTACACGAGCTTTGGGATGAACTTCAATATGCAAGGGATGGAGAAGTCCATTCCCGGGGTGTATTCAATGCTGAAATCAGCGGAGGTGGAGATCAAAAAGGAACATCAAGTGTTGATGGTGAATAAAACTACTAAGTTCAAGAAAGGCAAGGGTAAGAAGAACTTCAAGAAGGACGGCAAAGGAGTTGCCGCGCTCGGTAAGCCCGTTGCCGGGAAGAAGCCAAAGAATGGACCCAAGCCTGAGACTGAGTGCTTTTATTGCAAGGGAACGGGTCACTGGAAGCGGAACTGTCCCAAATACTTAGCGGATAAGAAGGCCGGAAACGTCAAAGGTATATGTAATATACATGTTATTGATGTGTACCTTACCAGCGGTCGTAGTAGCTCCTGGGTATTTGATACCGGTGCAGTTGCTCACATTTGTAACTCAAAGCAGGAGTTGCGGAATAAGCGGAGACTGGCGAAGGACGAGGTGACGATGCGCGTCGGGAATGGTTCCAAGGTCGATGTGATCGCCGTCGGCATGCTACCTCTGCATCTACCTTCGGGATTAGTGTTAAACCTCAATAATTGTTATTTTGTACCAGCTTTGAGCATGAACATTGTATCTGGATCTCGTTTAATGCGAGATGGCTACTCATTTAAATCTGAGAATAATGGTTGTTCTATTTATATGAGAGAAATGTTGTATGGTCATGCCCCGTTGGTCAATGGTTTATTCTTATTGAATCTCGAACGTGATGTTACACATATTCAAAGTGTGAATGCCAAAAGATGTAAGGTTGATAATGATAGTCCCACATACTTGTGGCACCGCCGCCTCGGTCATATTGGTGTCAAACGTATGAAGAAGCTCCATGCAGATGGACTTTTGGAGTCTCTTGATTATGAATCATTTGACACATGCGAACCATGCCTCTTGGGAAAGATGACCAAGACTCTGTTCTCCGGAACAATGGAGCGAGCAACCAACTTATTGGAAATCATACATACTGATGTGTGCAGTCCAATGAGTGTTGAAGCTCGCAGTGGCTATCATTATGTTCTCACCCTCACTGATGACTTAAGTAGATATGGGTATGTCTACTTGATGAAACACAAGTCTGAGACCTTTGAAAAGTTCAAGGAATTTCAGAATGAGGTTAAGAATCAACATGACAGAAAAATAAAATTCTTACGATCAGATCATGGAGGAGAATATTTAAGTCACGAATTTGGCACGCACCTAAGGAAATGTGGAATTGTTTCACAATTGACGCCGCCTGGAACACCTCAACGTAATGGTGTATCCGAACGTCGTAATCGTACTCTATTGGACATGGTGCGATCTATGATGTCTCTTACCGACTTACCGCTATCATTCTGGGGTTATGCTTTAGAGACTGACGCATTCACTTTAAATAGGGTACCGTCTAAATACGTTGAGACGACACTCTATGAACTATGGTTTGGGAAGAAACCTAAGTTGTCGTTTCTAAAAGTTTGGGGATGCAATGCTTATGTCAAGAAACTTCAACCTAAAAAGCTCGAACCCAAATCACAAAAATGCGTCTTCATAGGATATCCTAAGGAAACCATTGGGTATACCTTCTACCTCAGATCCGAAGGCAAGATCTTTGTTGCCAAGAATGGATCCTTTCTGGAGAAGGAGTTTCTCTCGAAAGAAGTAAGTGGGAGGAAAGCGGAACTTGATGAGGTGATTGTCACCCCTTCCGAACCGGAAAGTAGCGCAGCGCAGGAAGATGTTTCTGTGATGCCTGCACCGATTAGAGAGGAAGTTAATGATAATGATCATGAAGCTTCAGATCAAGTTACTGCTGAACTTCGTAGGTCCACAAGGACATGTTTCGCACCAGAGTGGTACGGCAACCCTGTCCTAGAAATCATGTTGTTAGACAATGGTGAACCTTCGAACTATTAAGAAGCGATGGCGGGCCCGGATTCCAACAAATGGCTTGAAGCCATGAAATCCGAGATAGGATCCATGTATGATAGCAAAGTATGGACATTGGTTGACTTGCCCGATGATCGGCAAGCCATAAAAAATAAATGGATCTTTAAGAAGAAGACTGGCGCGGATGGTAATGTGACCATCTATAAGGCTCGGCTTGTCGCTAAAGGTTATTGACAAGTTCAAGGAATTGACTACGACGAGACTTTCTCTCCCGTAGCGATGCTGAAGTCCGTCCGAATCATGTTAGCAATTGCCGCATTCTATGATTATGAGATATGGCAAATGGACGTCAAAACGGCATTCCTTAATGGCTTCCTTAAGGAAGAACTGTATATGATGCAGCCGGAAGGTTTTGTCGATCCTGAGAATGCTAACAAGGTATGCAAGCTCTAGCGCTCCATCTATGGGCTGGTGCAAGCATCTCAGAGTTGGAACATTCGCTTTGATGAGGTGATCAAAGCGTTTGTGTTTATACAGACTTGGGGAGAAGCCTGTATTTACAAGAAAGTGAGTGAGAGCTCTGTAGCATTTCTAATATTATATGTGGATGACATATTGCTGATGGGAAATGATGTAGAATTCTTGGAAAGCATAAAGGCCTACTTGAATAAAAGTTTTTCAATGAAGGACCTTGGAGAAGCTGCTTACATATTAGGCATCAAGATCTATAGAGATAGATCAAGACGCCTCATTGGTCTTTCACAAAGCACATACCTTGACAAGATATTGAAGAAGTTCAATATGGATCAGTCCAAGAAAGGGTTCTTGCCTGTATTGCAAGGTATGAGATTGAGCACAGCTCAATGCCCGACCTTGGCAGAAGATAGAGAAATGATGAGTGTCATCCCCTATGCCTCGGCCATAGGTTCTATTATGTATGCCATGTTGTGTACCAGACCTGATGTGAACCTTGCCATAAGTTTGGTGGGGAGGTACCAAAGTGATCCCGGTATGGAACACTAGACAGCGGTCAAGAACATCCTGAAGTACCTGAAAAGGACTAAGGATATGTTTCTCGTTTATGGAGGTGACGAAGAGCTCGTCGTAAAGGGTTACGTTGATGCTAGCTTCGACGCAGATCTGGATGACTCCAAGTCACAAACCGGATACGTGTATATTTTGAATGGAGGGGCAGACAGCTGGTGCAGTTGCAAGCAAAGCGTCGTGGTGGCATCTACATGTGAAGCGGAATACATAGCTGCTTCCGAAGCAGCGCAGGAAGGAGTCTGGATGAAGGAGTTCATCACCGACCTAGGAGTTATTCCAAGCGCGACGGGACCAATGACTCTCTTCTGTGACAACACTGGAGCTATTGCCATTGCCAAGGAGCCCAGGTTTAACAAGAAGACCAAGCACATCAAGCGCCGTTTCAACTACATCCAAAATTATATTCAAGATGGAGACATAGATATTTGTAAAGTGCATACGGATCTGAATGTCGCGGATCCGTTGACTAAACCTCTTCCACGAGCAAAACATGATCAACAATAGAACTCTATGGGTGTTCAATTCATCACAATGTAACTAGATTATTGACTCTAGTGCAAGTAGGAGACTGTTGGAAATATGCCCTAGAGGCAATAATAAAATGGTTATTATTATATTTCCTTGTTCATGATAATTGTCTATTGTTCATGCTTTAATTGTATTATCCGGAAACAGTAATGCATGTGTGAATACACAGACCACAATGTGTCCCTAGTAAGCCTCTAGTTGACTAGCTCGTTGATCAATAGATGGTTATGGTTTCCTGACCATGGACATTGGATGTCATTGATTGTAACGCCCCAGACACACCCGTCGGTGGTCGTTACTCCTGGCAGGATCTAGACTGGGCCCACATATCAATACTAGTCTTTTCTGTGAACTTTGTCCTCACTCGTGCGCACCCGGGAGCAACTTACCGGTCGGTCACCCATCCTGAAACTACTCCAAGCAGAGCAAGCTTAACTTTGGAGTTTTGTTCGAATGGGCTCCCGAAAAAGAAGGAATTCCTTATTGATATGAGTAGTCTATCATCCCTAATAAGCCAGGCTATCACATACACCCCCACTCAGAGGAACCGATGTCCTCGTTGGGCCACAGGAACATTCCCTCTTGACACATACGTTTGTACTTCTAGTCCGGCACATGTGACATGACGTGTGCCACGACGGGTCACAAACGGCATGCACAACATGACCGCACACATGTCCGCAAACATCCGTGTAACCGCGAGGGTCGGCTCTGATACCAACTTGTAACGCCCCAGACACACCCATCGGTGGTCGTTACTCCTGGCAGGATCTAGACTGGCCCCACATATCAATACTAGTATTTTCTGCAAACTTTGTCCTCACTCGTGCGCATCCGGGAGCAACTTACCGGTCGGTCACCCATCCTGAAACTACTCCAAGCAGAGCACGCTTAACTTACCCATCCTGAAACTACTCCAAGCAGAGCACGCTTAACTTTGGAGTTCTGTTCGAATGGGCTCCCGGAAAAGAAGGAATTCCTTATTGATATGAGTAGTCTATCATCCCTAATAAGCCATGCTATCACATTGATAATGGGATCACACCATTAGGAGAATGATGTGATGGACAAGACCCAATTCTAAGCCTAGCACAAGATCGTGTAGTTCGTATGCTAAAGCTTTTCCAATGTCAAGTATAGGTTCCTTAGACCATGAGGTTGTGCAACTCCCGGATACCGTAGGAATACTTTGGGTGTGCCAAACGTCACAACATAACTGGGTGGCTATAAAGGTACACTATGGGTATCTCCGAAAGCATCTGTTAGGTTGGCACGAACCGAGATTGGGATTTGTCACTCCGTATAACAGAGAGGTATCTCTGGGCCCACTCGGTAAGACATCATCGTAATGAGCTCAATGTGACTAAGGGGTTGGTCATGGGATGATGTGTTACGGAATGAGTAAAGAGACTTCCGTAACGAGATTGAACAAGGTATCGGTATACCGACGATCGAATCTCGGGCAAGTACTATACTGATAGACAAAGGGAATAGTATACGGGACTGATTGAATCCTTGACATCGTGGTTCATCCGATGAGATCATCGTGGAACATATGGGAGCCAACATGGGTATCCAGATCCCGCTGTTGGTTATTGGCCGGAGATATGTCTCGGTCATGACTGCATGGTTCCCGAACCCGTAGGGTCTACACATTTAAGGTTCGATGACGCTAGGGTTATAGGGAATGTAATACGTGGTTACTGAATGTTCTTCGGAGTCCCGGATGAGATCCCGGATGTCACGAGGAGTTCCGGAATGGTCCGGAGTTAAAGATTTAGATATGGGAAGTCCCGTTTTGGTCACCGGAAGTGTTCTGGGCGTTATCGGTAATGTACCGGGACCACTGGAAGGGTTCCGGGCGTCCACCAGGAGGGGCCACCAGCCCGAGAGGCTTGCGTGGGCCAAGTGTGGGAAGGGACCAGCCCCTAGGTGGGCTGGTGCGCCTCCCACCAAGACCCAGGGCGCTGGAGAGAGGAAAGGGGGCAAACCCTAGGTGTAGATGGGCCTTAAGGCCCACCATAGGGGGCGCCCCCCTCTCTCCCCCTCCTGGCCGCCCCCCCAGATGGGATCTGGGGCTTCCGCCACCCCTAGGGAGGGAACCCTAGATGGGGTCACAGCCCCTCCCCTCCCCCTATATATAGTGGGGGTTTCGGGGCTGCGAGACGCACGAGTCTCCTCTTCTCTTGGCACAGCCCTACCCCTCTCCCTCCTCGTCTCTCGCAGTGCTTGGCGAAGCCCTGCTAGAGTGCCACGCTCCTCCACGACCGCCACGTCGTCGTGCTGCTGCTGGACGGAGTCTTCCACAACCTCTCCTCTCCCCTTGCTGGATCAAGGCGCGGGCCGGGAGACGTCACTGGGCTGCACGTGTGTTGAACGCAGAGGCGCCATTGTTCGGCGCTTAGATCGGATTCGACTGCGATCTGAATCCCTACGTGTACGACTCCACCGACCGCGTTCTTGCAACGCTTCCGCATCGCGATCTTCAAAGGTATGAAGATGAACTCCCCTCTCGTTGCTAGTAATCTCCATAGATAGATCTTGGTGATGTGTAGGAAAAATTTTGATTTTCTGCAATGATCCCCAACATCTCCAACTTTAGTTGAATCGAGTGTGGCTATGCCCGGTCCTTGTGAAGGTTAAAACAGCACATACTTGAAAAAATATCGTTGTGGTGTTGATGCGTAGGTAAGAACGGTTCTTGCTCAGCCCGTAGCGGCCACGTAAAACTTGCAACAACAAAGTAGAGGACGTCTAACTTGTTTTTGCAGGGTATGTTGTGATGTGATATGGTCAAGACATGATGCTAAATTTTATTGTATGAGATGATCATGTTTTGTAACAGAGTTATCGGCAACTGGCAGGAGCCATATGGTTGTCGCTTTATTATATGAAATGCAATCGCCATGTAATTACTTTACTTTATCACTAAGCGGTATCGATAGTCGTAGAAGCAATAGTTGGCGAGACGACAACGATGCTAAGATGTAGATCAAGGTGTCACGCCGGTGACGATGGTGATCATGACGGTGCCTTGGAGATGAAGATCAAAGGCACAAGATGATGATGGCCGTATCATATCACTTATATTGATTGCATGTGATGTTTATCTTTTATGCATCTTATTTTGCTTAGATTGATGGTAGCATTATAAGATGATCTCTCACTAAATTTGAAGGTATAAGTGTTCTCCCTGAGTATGCACCGTTGCGAAAGTTCGTCGTGCCGAGACACCACGTGATGATCGGGTGTGATAAGCTCTACATTCACATACAACGAGTGTAAGCCTATTTTGCACACGCAGAATACTCGTGTTTAACTTGACAAGCCTAGCATATGCAGATATGGCCTCGGAACACTGGAGACCGAAAGGTCGAGCGTGAATCATATAGTAGATATGATCAACATAAGATGTTCACCATTGAAAACTACTCCATCTCACGTGATGATCAGACATGGTTTAGTTGATATGGATCATGTGATCACTTAGATGATTAGAGGGATGTCTATCTAAGTGGGAGTTCTTAAGTAATTTGATTAATTGAACTTTAATTTATCATGAACTTAGTCCTGGTAGTATTAGCATATCTATGTTGTAGATCAATAGCTCGCGATGTAGCTCCCCGTTTATTTTTACATGTTCCTAGATAAATATAAGTTGAAAGATGTTAGTAGCAATGATGCGGACTAGGTTCGTGTTCTGAGGATTATCCTCATTGTTGCACAGAAGTATTATGTCCTTGATGCACCGCTAGGTGACAAACCTATTGCAGGAGCAGATGCAGATGTTATGAACATTTGGCAAAGCTCAATATGATGTCTACTTAATAGTTTAGTGCACCATGCTTTACGGCTTAGAACCAGGACTTCAAAAAGGTTTTGAACACCACAGAGCATATAAGATGTTCCAAGAGTTGAAATTAGTATTTCATACTCATGCCCGTGTCGAGAGGTATAAGACCTCTGACATTACTTTGCCTACAAGCTGGAGGAGAATAGCTCAACCAGTGAGCATGTGCTCAGATTGTCTGGGTACTACAATTGCTTGAATCAAGTGGGAGTTAATCTTCTACATAAGATAGTAATTGAGATAGTTCTCTAGTCACTATCACCAAGTTAGTAGAACTTTTTGATGAACTATAATATGCAAGGGATGACAAAAGTAATCCCTGATACGTCTCCAACGTGTCTATAATTTTTTATTATTCCATGCTATTATATATGATGTTTTGGATGTTTAATGGGATTTATTATACACTTTTATATTATTTTTGGGACTAACCTATTAACCCAAAGGCCCAGTCCAGATTGTTGTTTTTTTTGCCTATTTCAGGGTTTCGCAGAAAAGGAATATCAAACGGAGTCCAAACGGAATGAAACCTTCGGGAGAGATATTTTTGGAACGATATCTTCAAGAGAGACTTGAGAACCAAGGCAAAGGGGACACGTGGCGTCCACGAGGGTGGGGGGCGCGCCCCCTCCCCCTGGGCACGCCCCCTGCCTCCTGGGCCCCATGTTGCTCCCCCGATGCCCTCCTTCCTCCTATATATACCCATGTACCCTGAAAACATCAAAGCAACAGAGAAAACCCTAATTCCACCGCCGCAACCTTCTGTTCCCGTGAGATCCCATCTTGGGGCCTGTTCCGCAGCTCCGCCGGAGGGGGGGGGTCTTCCACGAAGTGCTTCTACATCAACACCATCGCCTCACCATGAGTTGTGAGTAGTTTACCACAGACCTTCGGGTCCATAGTTACTACCTAGATGGCTTCTTCTCTCTTTTTGGATCTCAATACCAAGTTCTCCTCGGTCTTCAAGGAGATCTATTCGATGTAATCTTTTTGTGGTGTGTTTGTCGTGATCCGATGAATTGTGGGTTTATGATCAAGATTATCTATGAGAAATATTTGGTTCTTTTCTGAATTCTTTTATGTATGATTATAATATCCTTGCAAGTCTCTTTGAATTATCGGTTTGGTTTGGCCTACTAGATCTATAGTTCTTGCAATGGGAGAAGTGCTTGGCTTTGGGTTCAATCTGTTGGGAATGTAGTATTTTAAAATTTTCCTACGATCACGCAAGATCTATCTACTAGATGCATAGCAACGAGAGGGGAGAGTGTGTCTACGTACCCTCGTAGACCGAGAGCGGAAGCGTCAAGTGACGCGGTTGATGTTGTCGAACTTCTTCGCGATCCAACCGATCAAGCACCGAATGTACGGCACCTCCGCGTTCAGCACACGTTCAGCTTGATGACGTCCCACGAGCTCTTGATCCAGTTGAGCTTCACGGGAGAGTTTCGTCAGCACGACGGTGTGGTGACGGATATGATGTATTCACCGGCGCAGGGCTTCGCTTAAGCACTGCAACGGTATGACCGAGGTGTGTTTCTGTGGAGGGGGGCACCGCACACGGCTGGAACAATTCAACTTGTGTGTCTTTGGGTGCCCCCCTGCCCCCGTATATAAAGGAGAAAGGGAGGAGGGCCGGCCGGCCTCCTATGGTGCGGCTAGGGCAATCCTACTAGGAATAGGATTGCAATCCTATTCCTAGTAGGAACTACCAAAGAAGGAAGAGAGGAAAAGGAAAAAGGAGGGAGAGGTGGCGCCCCCCAATACTAGTCCAACTAGGATCCCTTAGGTGGGGCGCCGGCCAGCCCCTATGGGCTGCCTCTCTCTTTCCCTTAAGGCCCACTATGGACCATCCCCCTTCGTAGGGGGTTCCGGTAACCCCCTCCGGCAATCCAGTTAAATCCGAAACTTTTCCGGAACACTTCCGGTGTCCGAATATAGTCGTCCAATATATCAATCTTTATGTCTCGGACATTCCGAGACTCCTCGTCATGTCCGTGATCTAATCCGGGACTCCGAACTACCTTCGGTATATCAATACTCATACTCATAATACCGATCGTCATCAAACGTTAAGCGTGCGGACCCTACGGGTTCGAGAACTATGTAGACATGACCGAGACTCATCTCCGGTCAATAACCAATAGCGGAACCTGGATGCTCATATTGGCTCCTACATATTCTACGAAGATCTTTTATCGGTCAGAACCGCATAACAACATACGTTGTTCCTTTTGTCATCGGTATGTTACTTGTCCGAGATTCGATCGTCGGTATCTCCATACCTAGTTCAATCTCGTTACCGGCAAGTCTCTTTACTCGTACCGTAACACATCATCTCGTGACTAACTTATTAGTCTTTTGCTTGCAAGGCTTATTGTGATGTGTGTTACCGAGAGGGCCCAGAGATACCTCTCCGACACTTCGGAGTGACAAATCCTAATCTTGATCTATGCCAACACCATGAATACTTTCGGAGATACCTGTAGAGCATCTTTATGATCACCCAGTTACATTGTGACGTTTGATAGCACACAAGGTGTTCCTACGGTATTCGGGAGTTGCATAATCTCATAGTCATAGGAACATGTATAAGTCATGAAGAAAGCAATAGCAGTAAAACTAAACGATCAAAGTGTTATGCTAACGGATAGGTCTAGTCCATCACATCATTCTCCTAATGATGTGATCCCGTTGATCAAATGACAACTCATGTCTATGGTTAGGAAACATAACTATCTTTGATCAATGAGCTAGTCTAGTAGAGGCATACTAGGGACACTCTGTTTTGTCTATGTATTCACACATGTACTAAGTTTCCGGTTAATACAATTCTAGCATGAATAATAAACATTTATCATGATATAAGGAAATATAAATAACAACTTTATTATTGCCTCTAGGGCATATTTCCTTCAGTCTCCCACTTGCACTAGAGTCAATAATCTAGCTCACATCGCCATGTGATTTAATACCGATAGTTCACATCGTTATGTGAATAACACCCATAGTTGACATCGCCATGTGACCAACACCCAAAGGCTTTACTAGAGTCAATAATCTAGTTCACATCGCTATGTGATTAATACCCAAGAGTAATAAGGTGTGATCATGTTTTGCTTGTGAGAGAAGTTTAGTCAACGGGTCTGTCACATTCAGATCCGTATGTATTTTGCAAATTTCTATGTCTACAATGCTCTGCATAGAGTTACTCTAGCTAATTACTCCCACTTTCAATATGCATCCAGATTGATACTTAGAGTCATCTGGATTTAGTGTCAAAGCTTGCATCGGCGTAACCCTTTACGACGAACTCTTTATCACCTCCATAATCGAGAAACATTTCCTTAGTCATCCAGTTACTAAGGATAATTTTGACCGCTGTACAGTGATCTACTCCTGGATCACTATTGTACCCCTTGACAAACTCATGGCAAGGTACACAACATGTTTGGTACACAGCATGGCATACTTTATAGAACCTATGGCTGAGGCATAGGGAATGACTTTCATTCTCTCTATATTTTTCTGCCGTGGTCTGGCTTTGAGTCTTACTCAACTTCACACCTTACAAGTCAGGCAAGAACTCCTTCTTTGACTGATCCATTTTGAACTACTTCAAAATCTTAACAAGGTATGTACTCATCGAAAGTCTTATCAAGCGTCTTGATCTATCTCTATAGATCTTGATGCCCAATATGTAAGCAGCTTCACCAAGGTCTTTCTTTGAAAATCTCCTTTCAAACACTCCTTTATGCTTTCCAGAAAATTCTACATCATTTCCGATCGACAATATGTCATTCACATATACTTATCAGAAAGGTTGTAGTGCTCCCACTCACTTCTTGTAAATACAGGCTTCACCGCAAGTCTGTATAAATCTATATGCTTTGATCAACTTATCAAAGCGTATATTCCAACTCCGAGATGCTTGCACCAGTCCATAGATGGATCGCTGGAGCTTGCACATTTTGTTAGCACCTTTAGGATTGACAAAACCTTCTGGTTGCATCATATACAAGTCTTCTTTAATAAATCCATTAAAGAATGCAGTTTTGTTCTCCATTTACCAGATTTCATAAAATGTGGCAATTGCTAACATGATTCGGACAGACTTAAGCATCACTACGGGTGAGAAAGTCTCATCGTAGTCAACTCCTTGAACTTGTTCAAAAACTTTCGCAACAAGTCGAGCTTTGTAAACAGTAACATTACCGTCAGCGTCAGTCTTCCTCTTGAAGATCCATTTATTTTCGATGGCTTGCCGATCATCGGGCAAGTCAACCAAAGTCCACACTTTGTTCTCATACATGGATCCCATCTCAGATTTCATGGCCTCAAGCCATTTTGCGGAATCTGGGCTCATCATCGCTTCCTCATAGTTCGTAGGTTCATCATGGTCCAATAACATGACTTCCAGAACCGGGTTGCCGTACCACTCTGATACGGAACGAACTCTGGTTGATCTACGAAGTTCAGCAGAAACTTGATCTGAAGTTTCATGATCATCATCATTAGCTTCCTCACTAATTGGTGCAGGAATCACTGGAACTAGTTTCTGTGATGTTCCACTTTCCAATTCGGGAGAAGGTACAATTACCTCATCAAGTTCTACTTTCCTCCCACTCACTTCTTTTGAGAGAAACTCCTTCTCTAAAAAGGATCCACTCTTAGCAACAAAGACCTTGCCTTCGGATCTGTGATAGAAGGTGTACCCAACAGTTTCTTTTGGGTATCCTATGAAGATTTACTTCTCCGATTTGGGTTCGAGTTTATCATGTTGAAACTTTTTCACATAAGCATCGCAGTCCCAAACTTAAAGAAATGACAGCTTAGGTTTCTCGTCAAACCACAGTTCATACGGTGTCATCTCCACGGATTTAGATGGTGCCCTATTTAACGTGAATGTAGCTGTCTCTAATGCATAACCCCAAAAGCGATAGTGGTAGATCGGTAAGAGACATCATCGATCGCACCATATCTAATAAAGTACAGTTATGACGTTCGGACACACCATGACACTGTGGTGTTCCAGGTGGCGTGAGTTGTGAAACTATTTCACATTGTTTTTATTGAAGGCCAAACTCGCTAACTCAAATATTTTATCTCTACGATCATATCGTAGAAATTCTTATTTTCTTGTTACGATGATTCTCCACTTCACTCTGAAATTCTTTGAACTTTTCAAATGTTTCAGACTTGTGCTTCATTAAGTAGATATACCCATATCTTCTTAAATCATCAGTGAAGGTCAGAAAATAACGATACCTGCCGCGAGCTTCAACACTCATTGGTCTGCATACATCAGTATGTATGATTTCCAACAACTCTGTTGCTCGCTCCACGGTTCCGGAGAACGGAGTTTTAGTCATCTTGCCCATGAGGCATGGTTCGCAAGCACCAAGTGATTCATAATCAAGTGATTCCAAAAGTCCATCACTATGGAGTTTCTTCATGCGCTTTACACCAATAGGACCTAAACGGCAGTGCCACAAATAAGTTGCACTATCATTATTAACCTTGCATCTTTTGGCTTCAATATTATGAATATGTGTATCACATGATCGAGATCCAACAAACCATTTTCATTGGGTGTATGACCATAGAATGTTTTATTCATGTAAACAGAACAACAATTATTCTCTAACTTACATGAATAACCGTATTGCAATAAACATGATCAAATCATATTCATGCTCAACACAAACACCAAATAACACTTATTTAGGTTCAACACTAATCCCGAAAGTATAGGGAGTGTGCGATGATGATCGTATCAATCTTGGAACCACTTCCAATACACATCGTCACTTCATCCTTTAACTAGTTTCTGTTCATTATGCAACTCCCATTTCGAGTTACTACTCTTTAGCAACTGAACCAATATCAAATACCGAGGGGTTGCTATGAACACTAGTAAAATACACATCAATAATCTGTATATCAAATATACCTCTGTTCACTTTGACATCCTTCTTATCCGCCAAATATCTAGGGCAGTTCCACTTCTAGTGACCATTTCCTTTGCAGTAGAAGCACTTAGTTTTAGGCTTGAGTTTAGCTTTGGGTTTCTTCACGGGAGTGACAACTTGCTTGTCATTCTTCTTGAAGTTCCCCTTCTATCCCTTTGCCCTTTACTTGAAACAAGTGGTCTGGTTAACCATCAACACTTGATGCTCTTTCTTGATTTCTACCTTCGCCGATTTCAGCATCGTGAAGAGCTTGGGAATTACTTTCGTCATCCCTTGCATATTATAGTTCATCACGAAGTTCTACTAACTTGGTGATAGTGTCTAGAGAACTTTGTCAATTACTATCTTATCTGGAAGATTAACTCCCACTTGATTCAAGCAATTGTACTACCCAGACAATCTGAGCACATGCTCACTGGTTGAGCTATTCTCCTCCATCTTGTAGGAAAAGTACTGTCAGAGGTCTTATACCTCTCGACACGGGTATGAGTATGAAATACTAATTTCAACTCTTGGAACATCTTATATGCTCCGTGGCGTTCAAAACATTTTTGAATTCCCGGTTCTAAGCCGCAAAGCATGGTGCACTTAAACTATCAAGTAGTCATCATACCGAGCTTTTGTCAAAACGTTCATAACGTCTACATCTGCTCCTGCAATAGGTCTGTCACCTAGCGGTGCATCAAGGACATAATTCTTCTGTGCAGCAATGAGGATAATCCTCAGATCACGGAACAATTCCGCATCATTGCTACTAATATCTTTCAACTTGGTTTTCTCTAGGAACATATAAAAAATAAACGTGGAGCAACATCGCGAGCTATTGATCTACAACATAGATATGCTAATACTACCAAGACTAAGTTCATGATAAATTAAAGTTCAATTAATCATATTACTTAAGAACTCCGACTTAGATAGACATCCCTCCGGTCATCTAAATTATCACGTGATCCAAATCAACTAAACCATGTCCGATCATCACGTGAGATGGAGTAGTTTCAATGGTGAACATCTTATGTTGATCATATCTACTATATGATTCACGCTCGACCTTTCGGTCTCCAGTGTTCTGAGGCCATATCTGCATATGCTAGGCTCGTCAAGTTTAACCCGAGTATTCTGCGTGTGCAAAACTGACTTACACCCGTTGTATTTGAACGTAGAGCTTATCACACCCGATCATCACGTGGTGTCTCGGCACGACGAACTTTCGCAACGGTGCATACTCAGGGAGAACACTTATACCTCGAAATTTAGTAAGGGATCATCTTATAATGCTACCGTCGTTCTAAGCAAAATAAGAAGCATAATAAGATAAACATCACATGCAATCAAAATATGTGACATGATATGGCCATCATCATCTTGTGCGTTTGATCTCCATCTCCAAAGCACCATCATGATCACCTTCGTCACCGGCGCGACACCTTGATCTCCATCGTAGCATCGTTGTCGTCTCGCCAACTATTGCTTCTACGACTATCGCTACCGCTTAGTGATAAAGTAAAGCAATTACATGGCGATTGCATTTCATACAATAAAGCGACAACCATATGGCTCCTGCCAGTTGCCGATAACATTACAAAACATGATCATCTCATACAAAACCGTATAACTCATCATGTCTTGACCATATCACATCACAACTTGCCCTGCAAAAACAAGTTAGACGTCCTCTACTTTGTTGTTGCAAGTTTTACGTGGCTGCTACGGGCTTAGCAAGAACCGTTCTTACCTACGCATACAAAACCACAACGATGTTTCGTCAAGTATGTGCTGTTTTAACCTTCACAAGGACCGGGCGTAGCCACACTTGATTCAGCTAAAGTGAGAGAGACAGACACCCGCCAGTCACCTTTAAGCAACGAGTGCTCGTAATGGTGAAACCAGTCTCGCATAAGCGTACGCGTAATGTCGGTTCGGGCCACTTCATCTCACAATACCGCCGAAGCAAAGTATGACATGCTGGTAAGCAGTATGACTAGTATCGTCCACAACTCATTGTGTTCTACTCGTGCATATCATCTACGCATAGACCTGGCTCATGATGCCACTGTTGGGAACGTAGTATTTTAAAATTTTCCTACGATCACGCAAGATCTATCTACTAGATGCATAGCAACGAGAGGGGAGAGTGTGTCTACGTACCCTCGTAGACCGGGAGCGGAAGCGTCAAGTGACGCGGTTGACGTTGTCGAACTTCTTCGCGATCCAACCAATCAAGCACCGAACGTACGGCACCTCCGCGTTCAGCACACGTTCAGCTTGATGACGTCCCACGAGCTCTTGATCCAGTTGAGCTTCACGGGAGAGTTTCGTCAGCACGACGGTGTGGTGACGGATATGATGTATTCACCGGCGCAGGGCTTCGCTTAAGCACTGCAACGGTATGACCGAGGTGTGTTTCTGTGGAGGGGGGCACCGCACACGGCTGGAACAATTCAACTTGTGTGTCTTTGGGTGCCCCCCTGCCCCCGTATATAAAGGAGCAAGGGAGGAGGGCCGGCCGGCCTCCTATGGTGCGGCTAGGGCAATCCTACTAGGAATAGGATTGCAATCCTAGTCCTAGTAGGAACTACAAAAGAAGGAAGAGAGGAAAAGGAAAAAGGAGGGAGAGGTGGCGCCCCCCAATCCTAGTCCAACTAGGATCCCTTAGGTGGGGCGCCGGCCAGGCCCTATGGGCTGCCTCTCTCTTTCCCTTAAGGCCCACTATGGACCATCCCCCTTCGTAGGGGGTTCCGGTAACCCCCTCCGGCAATCCAGTTAAATCCGAAACTTTTCCGGAACACTTCCGGTGTCCGAATATAGTCGTCCAATATATCAATCTTTATGTCTCGGACATTCCGAGACTCCTCGTCATGTCCGTGATCTCATCCGGGACTCCGAACTACCTTCGGTACATCAATACTCATAAACTCATAATATCGATCGTCATCAAACGTTAAGCGTGCGGACCCTACGGGTTCGAGAACTATGTAGACATGACCTCCGGTCAATAACCAATAGCGGAACCTGGATGCTCATATTGGCTCCTACATATTCTACGAAGATCTTTTATCGGTCAGAACCGCATAACAACATACGTTGTTCCTTTTGTCATCGGTATGTTACTTGTCCGAGATTCGATCGTCGGTATCTCCATACCTAGTTCAATCTCGTTACCGGCAAGTCTCTTTACTCGTACCGTAACACATCATCTCGTGACTAACTTATTAGTCTTTTGCTTGCAAGGCGTATTGTGATGTGTGTTACCGAGAGGGCCCAGAGATACCTCTCCGACACTTCAGAGTGACAAATCCTAATCTTGATCTATGCCAACACCACGAATACTTTCGGAGATACCTGTAGAGCATCTTTATGATCACCCAGTTACGTTGTGACGTTTGATAGCACACAAGGTGTTCCTACGGTATTCGGGAGTTGCATAATCTCATAGTCATAGGAACATGTATAAGTCATGAAGAAAGCAATAGCAGTAAAACTAAACGATCAAAGTGCTATGCTAACGGATGGGTCTAGTCCATCACATCATTCTCCTAATGATGTGATCCCGTTGATCAAATGACAACTCATGTCTATGGTTAGGAAACATAACCATCTTTGATCAATGAGCTAGTCTAGTAGAGGCATACTAGGGACACTCTGTTTTGTCTATGTATTCACACATGTACTAAGTTTCCGGTTAATACAATTCTAGCATGAATAATAAACATTTATCATGATATAAGGAAATATAAATAACAACTTTATTATTGCCTCTAGGGCATATTTCCTTCACAATCTTGCGGTGTCCTTTCCTAGTGACAGCGGGGCCAGCAAGGCACGTATAGTATTGTTGCCATCGAGGATAAAAAGATGGGGTTTATATCATATTGCTTGAGTTTATCCCTCTACATCATGTCATCTTGCTTAAAGCATTACTCTATTCTTATGAACTTAATACTCTAGATGCATGCTGGATAGCGGTCGATGTGTGGAGTAATAGTAGTAGATGCAGAATCATTTCGGTCTACTTGTCACGGACGTGATGCCTATATATAATGATCATGCCTAGACATTCTCATAATTATTTGCTTTTCTATCAATTGCTCGACAGTAATTCGTTCACCCACCATAGAAATCTGCTATCATGAGAGAAGCCACTAGTGAAACCTATGGGCCCCGGGTCTATTCTCAACATATCAATCTACAATCTACTTTACTTTGATGTTTTTACTTTCTGTTCTTATATCCAAAAATACCAAAAATATCAAACTATCCTATCTATCAGATCTCGCTTTCGTAAGTGACCGTAAAGGGATTGACAACCCCTTATCACGTTGGCTGCGAAGTTCTTATTTGTTTGTGCAGGTGCGAGGGACTTGCGCATGGTCTCCTACTGGATTGATACCTTGGTTCTCAAAAACTGAGGGAATTACTTACGCTACTGTGCTGCATCACCCTTTCCTCTTCGAGGGAATACAACGCAAGCTCGAGAAGTAGCAAGAAGAATTTTTGGCGCCGTTGCCGGGGAGGCTTACGCAAAAGTCATATACCAAGTACCTATCACAAGCCCTTATCCTTCACATTACTTTTTTTTGCCTCTCGTTTTCCTCTCCCCCACTTCACCCTTGTCGTTTTATTTGCCCTTCTTTTTGCCGTGTGTTTATGGTTCGCCTTGCCTTGTCGTCATGGCTAGTCCCTTATCCGCTCCTTTGTCCCCCGAGTTTGAAGTTCTTTACTTCAATCAAAAACAAGGAGAAAAATTAAAAGAGGCTTGGTTCAGGATGATGAAATCTTATCGTAACTGTACCTTAGAGGTGAATTTTAGGATTGTACTTCGCAAGTTTTATGTTGGACTAAATATGTCCCATAGACAACTCTTGGATTGCGTTGCCAAAGGATTTTTTTTATCAAAATTGATCCTAGTATTGCGCATGAACTTATAGAGGAAATAGTGGGAACACTACCTCAACAAAAAGGGTTACATCAGACCCAGGAAGAGACACAACTTTTTGAGAAAATTTGCGAAGTAACAAAAATATTACAAAAATCTCTTGAACCTCTTAAGAGTGTTAGTGGAAATCTCCACCGCATGAATATGTTGATTTCCCTTTGTAATAAGCGGTTGGATTCATTAGATATAAAGATTTCTGAATATGAAGGGAAACGTAAAGAACCTCCCGGATTCGAGCTTGACACCATTAAAAGGGTAAAGATCAAAGATGGCAATACCTAGATCTATCCTTGTATCGTGCCTAGCTAGGGGCGTTAAACGATTGCGCTTGTTGGGAGGAACCCAATTTTATTTTCTTTGTTTTTGCTTCTATTTAGGAATAAATATTGCATCTAGCTTTTGTTTAAATGTGGTTATGTGTTTTAATTAGTGTTTGTGCCAAGTAGAACCTTTGGGAAGACTTGTGTGAAGTTTATATGATCTTGCTGTAAAAAACAGAAACGTTAGCGCTCACTAGAATAGTCACCAGATTTTACAAGAGAGTGCAATTTAGTTGATTCTTTTTGCAGATGATTAATAGACCAAATTCCTCACGTGTACCAATTTATTTCAATTTTTTTGGAGTTACAGAAGTATGCGAAAGTTACAGATTACTACAGACTGTTCTGTTTTTGACAGATTCTGTTTTTCGTGTTTCTTTGCTTATTTTGATGAATCTATGAGTAGTATTGGAGGATATGAATCATAGATAAGTTGGAATATAGTAGGTTTAACACCAATATAAACAAATAATGAGTTCATTACAGTACCTTTGAGTGGTGGTTTGGTTTCTTATACTAACGGAGCTCACGAGATTTTTGGCTAAGTTTTGTGTTGTGAAGTTTTCAAGTTTTGAGAATGGCTTTGATGGACTATGGAAAAAAGAGTGGCAAGATCCTAAGCTTGGGCATCCCAAGGTAAAATTCAAGGATAACCAAAAGCCTAAGCTTGGGGATGCCCCGGGAAGGCATCCCCTCTTTCGTCTTCATCTATCGGTAACCATACTCGGGACTATATTTTTATTCACCACATGATATGTGTTTTACTTGGAGCGTCATGTATGATTTGAGTCTTTGCTTGTTAGTTTGCCACAATCATCCTTGCTGGACACACCTTTTTAAGAGAGATAAATATGGCCTAGAATTTGTTATAACACTCTATGTGTTTCACTTATATCTTTTGAGCTAAATAGTTTTGCTCTAGTGCTTCACTTTTATATTTTAGAGCACGATGGTGATTTTATTTTGTAGAAATCACTGATCTCTCATGCTTCACTTATATCCTTTTGAGAGTCTTTTAGAACAGCATGGTAATGTGCTTTGGTTATAAAACTAGTCCTAATATGATAGGCGTCCAAGATGAATGTAGTAAAAACTGGACGCGGTGTTTTGGCTCCTAGGTGCATATGCACCCGTTGTCTAAATACACATTTTGAAAATTTGAAAAATTCGGAACAAAAATTTCGCGGGTACATCAGGACATTCTATGTGCATGCACAAAGTTTCGGTAAAAAACAACATTTTTTGTGGCTTGCGTAAAAAAGATAAAGAAATGCAAAATAAATAGTTGTAATGAAGCATCAAAACTTGTCTTTTTTACACAAGCCAGAAAAACTCTTGTTTTTAACCAAAAACTTTGTGCACGCACATAGAATGTCCGAATATACACGTGGGATTTTTGTTAGGAATTTTTTAACTTTTCAAAATGTGTATTTAGACAATGGGTGCATATGCACCTAGGAGCCATTGCGAATTTCCGGTAAAAACTTTCATACAAAGTGCGTTGAATATGATGAGAAGTTTGATACTTGATGATTGTTTCAGATATGAGGATAGTGATATTAGAGTCATGCTAGTGGATTTATTATGAATTTGAGAAATACTTGTGTTAAAGTTTGTGATTCCCGTAGCATGCACGTATGGTGAACCGCTATGTGACGAAGTTAGAGCATGAGGTATTTGTAGAGTGTCATCCTTTGTGCGGAGGTCGGAGGCGCGTGATGACTCGTAAATTTTTGCAATAAGTATATGAGTTCTTTATGACTAATGATGAGTCCATGGATTATGCGCACTCTCACCCTTACACCATTGCTAGCCTCTCTTGTACCACGCAACTTTCGCCGGTACCATACACCCACTATATACCTTCCTCAAAACAGCCACCATATACCTTCCTCAAAACAGCCACCATACCTACCTATCATGGCATTTCCATAGCCATTCCGAGATATATTGCCATGCAACTTTCCATCGCTCCGTTCATATGACACGCTTCATATTGTCATATTGCCATGCATGATCATGTAGTTGACATCGTATTTGTGGCAAGGCCACCATGCATAATTTTTCATACATGTCACTCTTGATTCATTGCACATCCCGGTACACCGTCGGAGGCATTCATATAGAGTCATACTTTGTTCTAGTATCGAGTTGTAATATCGAGTTGTAAATCAATATAAGTGTGATCATCATTATTAGAGCATTGTCCCAAAGAAAAAAAAAAGGAAAGGCCAAGAAAAAGAAAGGCCCAAAAAAAGAAAAAAAAAGAAAAAAAAAAGAAAAAAAGGAAAAGAAAAGAAAAGGGACAATGCTACTATCTTTTTCCACACTTGTGCTTCAAAGTAGCACCATGTTCTTCATGATAGAGAGTCTCATGTTTAGTCACTTTCATATACTAGTGGGAATTTTCATTATAGAACTTGGCTTGTATATTCCGACGATGGGCTTCCTCAAATGCCCTAGGTCTTCATGAGCAAGCAAGTTGGATCCACACCCACTTAGTTTCTTTTGTTGAGCTTTCATACATTTTTAGCTCTAATGCATCCGTTGCATGGCAATCCCTACTCACTCACATTGATATCTATTGATGGGCATCTCCATAGCCCGTTGATACCCCTAGTCTATGTGAGACTATCTTCCTCCTTTTTGTCTTCTCCACAACCACCACTCTATTCCACCCATAGTGCTATATCCATGGCTCACGCTCATGTATTGCGTGAAAGTTGAAAGGTTTGAAAAAATTGAGTATGAAAACAATTGTTTGGCTGAAACCGGGGTTGTGCATCATATGAATATTTTGTGTGATGAAGAGGGAGCATAGCCAGACTATATGATTTTGTAGGGATAACTTTCTTTGGCCATGTTATTTTGAGAAGACATGATTGCTTTGTTAGTATGCTTGAAGTATTATTATTTCTTATGTCAATATAGACTTTTGTCTTGAATCTTTCGGATCTGAACATTCATGCCACAATAAAGATAATTACATTGAAAAATATGTTGGTTAGCATTCCACATCAAAAATTCTGTTTTTATCATTTATCTACTCGAGGACGAGCAGGAATTAAGCTTGGGGATGCTTGATACGTCTCCAACGTATCTATAATTTTTTATTGTTTCATGCTATTACATATGATATTTTGGATGTTTAATGGGCTTTATTATACACTTTTATATTATTTTTGGGACTAACCTATTAACCCAAAGGCCCAGTCCAGATTGCTGTTTTTTGCCTATTTCAGGGTTTCGCAGAAAAGGAATATCAAACGGAGTCCAAACAGAATGAAACCTTCGGGAGAGATATTTTTGGAACGATATCTTCACGAGAGACTTGAGAACCAAAGTAGAGGGGACACATGGCGTCCACGAGGGTGGGGGCGCGCCCCCTCCCCCTGGGCGCGCCTCCCTGCCTCGTGGGCCCCACGTTGCTCCCCCAATGCCCTCCTTCCTCCTATATATACCCATGTACCCTAAAAACATCGAAGAAACAGAGAAAACCATAATTCCACTGCCGCAACCTTCTGTTCTCGCGAGATCCCATCTTGGGGCCTGTTTTGGAGCTCCGCCGGAGGGGGGATCTTCCACGGAGTGCTTCTACATCAACACCATCGCCTCACCATGAGTTGTGAGTAGTTTACCACAGACCTTCGGGTCCATAGTTAGTACCTATATGGCTTCTTCTCTCTTTTTGGATCTCAATACCAAGTTCTCCTCGGTCTTCGAGGAGAACTATTTGATGAAATCTTTTTGCGGTGTGTTTGTCGAGATTTGATGAATTGTCGGTTTATGATCAAGATTATCTATGAGAAATATTTGGTTCTTTTCTAAATTCTTTTATGTATGATTATAATATCCTTGCAAGTCTCTTCGAATTATCGGTTTGGTTTGGCCTACTAGATCTATAGTTCTTGCAATGGGAGAAGTGCTTGGCTTTCGGTTCAATCTTGCGGTCTTGCAGTGTCCTTTCCCAGTGACAGCAGGGGCAGCAAGGCACGTATAGTATTGTTGCCATCGAGGATAAAAAGATGGGGTTTATATCATATTGCTTGAGTTTATCCCTCTACATCATGTCATCTTGCTTAAAGCATTACTCTGTTCTTATGAACTTAACACTCTAGATGCATGCTGGATAGCAGTCGATGTGTGGAGTAATAGTAGTAGATACAGAACCGTTTCGGTCTACTTGTCACGAATGTGATGCCTATATATAATGATCATGCCTAGATATTCTCATAATTATTCGCTTTTCTATCAATTGCTCGACAGTAATTCGTTCACCCACCTTAGAAATCTGCTATCATGAGAGAAGCCACTTGTGAAACCTATGGCCCCCGGGTCTATTCTTAACATATCAATCTACAATCTACTTTACTTTGTTGTTTTTACTTTCTGTTCTTATATCCAAATATATCAAACTATCATATCTATCATATCTCACTTTCGTAAGTGACCGTAAAGGGATTGACAACCCCTTATCGCGTTGGTTGCGAAGTTCTTATTTGTTTGTGCAGGTGCGAGGGACTTGCGCGTGGTCTCCTACTGGATTGATACCTTGGTTCTCAAAAACTGAGGGAAATACTTACGCTACTGTGCTTCATCACCATTTCCTCTTCGAGGGAATACAACACAAGCTCGAGAAGTAGCAATCCTCGAGCTCTTCGCGATGCTGAAATCGGCGAAGGTAGAAATCAAGAAAGAGCATCAAGTGTTGATGGTTAACAAGACCACTTGTTTCAAGTAAAGGTAAAATGGATAGAAGGGGAACTTCAAGAAGAATGGGAAGCAAGTTTTCACTCCCGTGAAGAAGCCAAAGCTAAACTCAAGCCTGAACACAAGTGCTTCTACTGCAAAGGAAATGGTCACTGGAAGTGGAACTGCCCTAGATACTTGGCGGATAAGAAGGATGGCAAAGTGAAAAAGGTATATTTGATATACAGATTATTGATATGTACTTTACTAGTGTTCATAGCAACCCATGGGTATTCGATACCGGTTCAGCTGCTAAAATTAGTAAACTCGAAATGAGAGTTGCAGAATGAACAGAGAGTAGTTAAAAGGTGAAGTGACGATGTGTGTTGGAAGTGGTTCCAAGATTGATATGATCATCATCACACACTCCCTATACTTTTGACATTACTGTAGAACCTATATAAATCTTATTTGGCATTTGCGTTGAGCATGAATATGATTTGATCATGTTTGTTGCAATACGGTTATTCATTTAAAGTCATAGAATAGTTGTTACTCTGTTTACATGAATAAAACCTTCGATGGTCATACACCCAATGAAAATAGTTTGTTGGATCTCGATCGTAGTAATACACATATTCATAATATTGAAGCCAAAAGATACAAAGTTGATAATGATAGTGCAACTTATTTGTGACACTGCCATTTAGGTCATCTTGGTGTAAAGCAAATGAAGAAACTCCATGCTGATGAGCTTTTGGAATCACTTGATTATGAATCACTCGGTGCTTGTGAACCATGCCTCATGGGCAAGATGACTAAAACTCCGTTCTCCGGAACAATGGAGCGAGCAACTGATTTGTTGGAAATCATACATACTGATGTATATGGACTGATGAGTGTTGAGCTCGCGGCGGGTATCGTTATTTTCTGACCTTCACTAATGATTTGAGCAGATATGGGTATATCTACTTGATGAAGCACAAGTTTGAAACATTTGAAAAGTTCAAAGAATTTCATAGTGAAGTAGAGAATCATGGTAACAAAAAAATATTAAGTCTCTATGATCTGATCGCGGAGGCGAATATTTGAGTTACGAGTTTGGTCTTCATTTAAAACAATGTGGAATAGTTTCACAGCTCACGCCACCCAGAACACCACAGCGTAATGGTGTGTTCGAACGTCGTAATCGTACTTTATTAGATATGGTGCAATCTATGATTTCTCTTACCGATTTACCACTATCCTTTTGGGTTATGCATTAGAGACAGCTGCATTCACGTTAAATAAGGGCACCATCTAAATCCGTTGAGATGACGCCTTATGAACTGTGGTTTGGCAAGAAACCAAAGTTGTTGTTTCTTAAAGTTTGGGGCTGCGATGCTTATGTGAAAAAGCTTCAACCTGATAAGCTCGAACCCAAGTCGGAGAAATGTGTCTTCATAGGATGCCCAAAGGAGACTGTTGGGTACACCTTCTATCACAGATACGAAGGCAAGATATTCGTTGCTAAGAATGGATCCTTTGTAGAGAAGGAGTTTCTCTCGAAAGAAGTGAGTGGGAGTAAAGTGAAACTTGATGAGGTAATTGTACCTTCTCCCGAATTGGAAAGTAGTACTTCACAGAAACTAGTTCTAGTGATTCCTACACCAATCAGCGAGGAAACTAATGATGATGATCATGAAACTTTAGATCAAGTTACTACTGAACCTCGTAGGTCAACCAGAGTGTGTTCCGCACCAGAGTGGTACGGTAACCCGGTTTTGTAAGTCATGTTACTAGACCATGATGAACCTACGAACTATGAGGAAGCGATGATGAGCCCAGATTCCGCAAAATGGCTTGAGGCCATGAAATGTGAGATGGGATCCATGTATGAGAAAAAAGTGTGGACTTTGGTTGACTTGCCCGATGATTGGCAACCATTGAAAATAAATGGATTTTAAGAGTAAGACTGACGCCGATGGTAATGTTAGTGTATATAAAGCTCGACTTGTTGCGAAAGGTTTTCGACAAGTTCAAGGAGTTGACTACGATGAGACTTTCTCACCCGTAGCGATGCTTAAGTCTGTCCGAATCATGTTAGCAATTGTCGCATTTTATGAAATCTGGCAAATGGATAACAAAACTGCGTTCTTTAATGGATTTATTAAAGAAGAGTTGTATATGATGCAACCAGAAGGTTTTGTCAATCCTAAAGGTGCTAACAAAATGTGCAAGCTCCAACGATCCATCTATGGACTGGTGCAAGCATCTCGGAGTTGGAATATACGCTCTAATAAATTGATCAAAGCATATAGTTTTATACAGACTTGCGGTGAAGCCTGTATTTACAAGAAAGTGAGTGGGAGCACTACAACATTTCTGATAAGTATATGTGAATGACATATTGTTGATCAGAAATAATGTACAATTTTCTGGAAAGCATAAAGGAGTGTTTGAAAGGAGTTTTTCAAAGAAAGACCTCGGTTAAGCTTCTTACATATTAAGCATCAATATCTATAAAGATAGATCAAGACGCTTGATAAATTCAAGGAGTACATACCTTGACAAGTTTTTGAAGTAGTTCAAAATGGAACAGTCAAAGAAGGAGTTCTTGCCTGTGCTGAAAGGTGTGAAGTTGAGTAAAGACTCAAAACCCGACCACGGTAGAAAATAGAAAGAGAATGAAAAGTCATTTCCCTATGCCTCAGTCATAGATTCTATAAAGTATGCTATGCTGTGTACCACACCTATTGTGTACCTCACCATAAGTTTGGCAAGAGGGTACAATAGTGATCCAGGAGTGGACCACTGGACAGCGGTCAAAATTATCCTTAGTGGAATAAGGAAATGTTTCTCGATTATGGAGATGAAAAAGAGTTCGTGCAGAGTATTGTAGACATAGAAATTTGCTAAATACATACGGATCTGAATGTAATAGACCCATTGACTAAAGCTCTCTCACAAGCAAAACATGATCACACCTTAGTACTGTTTGGGTGTTAATCACATGGCGATGTGAACTAGATTATTGACTCTAGTAAACCCTTTGTATGTTGGTCATATGGCGATGTGAACTATGGGTGTTAATCACATGATGATGTGAACTAGCTGTGTTAATCACATGGTGATGTGAGCCAGATTATTGACTCTAGTGCAAGTGGGAGACTGAAGGAAATATGCCCTAGAAGCAATAATAAAATTGTTATTTATATTTCCTTATATCATGATAAATGTTTATTATTCATGCTAGAATTGTATTAACCAGAAACTTAGTACATGTATGAATACATAGACAAAACAGAGTGTCCCAAGTATGCCTATACTAGACTAGCTCATTGATCAAAGATGGTTATGTTTCCTAGCCATAGACATGAGTTGTCATTTGATCAATGGGATCACATCATTAGGAGAATGATGTGATGGACAAGACCCATCTGTTAGCCTAGCACAATGATCGTTTAGTTTTATTGTTATTGCTTTCCTCATGACTTATACATGTTCCTCTGACTATGAGATTATGCAACTCCGGAATACCGGAGGAACACCTTGTGTGCTATCAAACGTCACGTAACTCGGTGACTATAAAGATGCTCTACAGGTGTCTCTGCTACTTCTCGATCTTGCGTTGTATTCCCTCAAAGAGAAAAGGGAGATGCAGCACAGTAGCGTAAGTATTTCCCTCAGTTTTTGAGAACCAAGGTATCAATCCAGTAGGAGACCACGCGCGAGTCCCTCGCACCTGCACAAACAAATAAGAACTTCGCAGCCAACGCGATAAGGGGTTGTCAATCCCTTTACGGTCACTTACGAAAGTGAGATCTGATAGAGATGATAGTTTGATATTTTTGGTATTTTTTATTATAAGAACAGAAAGTAAAAGCGGAAAAAGTAAAGTAGATGTAGATTGATATGTTGAGAATAGACCCGGGGGCCATAGTGTTCTCTAGTGGCTTCTCTCATGATAGCAATATTCTACGACGGGTAAACAAATTACTGTCGAGCAATTGATAGAAAAGCGAATAATTATGAGACTATGTAGGCATGATCATTATATATAGGCATCACGTCCGAGACAAGTAGACCGAAATGATTCTGAATCTACTACTATTACTCCACACATCGACCGCTATCCAGCATGCATCTAGTGTATTGAGTTCATAAGAACAGAGTAACACCTTAAGCAAGATGACATGATGTAGATGCATAAACTCAAGCAAGATGATATAAACCCCATCTTTTTATCCTCGATGGCAACAATCCAATACGTGCCTTGCTGCCCCTATTGTCACTGGGAAAGGACACCGCAAGATTGAACCCAAAGCCAAGCACTTCTCCCATTGCAAGAACTATAGATCTAGTAGGCCAAACCAAACCAATAATTCGAAGAGACTTGCAAGGATATTATAATCATACATAAAGAGTTCAGAGAAGAACCAAATATTTCTCATATATAATCTTGATCATAAACCCACAATTCATCGGATCTCTACAAACACACTGCAAAAAGAGATTACATCAAATAGATCTCCTCGAAGACTAAGGAGAACTTTGTATTGAGATCCAAAGAGAGAGAAGAAGCCATCTAGATACTAGCTATGGACCCGAAGGTCTGTGGTAAACTACTCACAACTCATGGTGAGGCGATGATGATGATGTAGAAGCACTCTGATGGGCCTCTAACCCCTCGTTGGTTACCCCAAGTGGAAGGTGTGAGATGCAGTGTTGTGGAAGTTTTTCCCTTAGCAAAGATGCCAAGGATCGAATCCCCAGAGACTCCTAGGTTCAACAAGTAGGTGTCAACTGCTAACGGCGCCAGATATTAGCAATCAACGTGGACCTGCACACAGATACAAATAACTTTGCTCCCAACGAGTACAGAGAGGTTGTCAATCCCTCCGGCCTTGTAGTTCACAAAGGATTAAACGCAAGTGATAGTAGTGATAGATAATGTTTGCAATAGTAAGTAAAAGCGAAAAGTAAATAGCGGATGTGATCAATGATGGTAATATGGACCGGAGTATCATGATGTTCACTAGTGATGTCTCTCTCCCAAAAGACGATAAAACAGCTATGTGAGGTAAACGAATTATAGCTGGGCAATTGACAGGACCACGAACGCAAACCAATGCTGACTACATTGCAAGAAAGGTTGAGGTTCAAAGCATGGGCGGTACGCCAAAGTAAGTAGACCGAAATCCATCAATATCTACTACTAATCATCCACCTTGAGATATCTATCCAGAACATCTCGCTGGTATTAAGTTGCGAGTCGCACCCATAGTGTAAACTCAATGCAACAGACAACTGCATTAAAAGAACTTTGCGTAAAGTAAACAATCCTTGCACCTGCGGGCACAAGCACCGTTGTTTTCCCCCTTGTGGCAACAACACATCCCCTAGACTCATGTTTCTGTCACTCAAACTAGTCATCGAGGGGCATGAACCCACAATCAAGCATAACGTTCCCTCTTGGAGTCACTACGTATTACTTGGCCAAAGCAATAAATAACAACGGAGAACATGCAAGAATTACTTACGAACATAAATATAAAAGAGGTAGATCAAATATATTACTCAATCACAATCTGAACATAATCTCATAATCCATCGGATCCCAGCATAAGGATTACATATGTGCCTCGATCATGTAGGGCAGCTCACGAGGACTAATTATTGAAGCACAAGAACGGGAGGAGAACATCACATAGCTACTGGTCATGGACTCATGGTCCAAGGGAGACTACTCACAACTCATCCGGGAGGCGTCCATGGTGGTGGAGAGGCTCCCGATGGTGATCCTCCCCTCCGGCAGGGTGCCGGGAAGAGTTCTCCTGGTACTCCCGATCTTGGAAGCGGCGGCGGCGGCGGAACAGAGATGAGATCGCGAAAAAGAGTTCCCGTCCCGAGGGTTTCGAAGGACGCTCTAAATATATGCCAAACGGGGGCACCAGACGGGGCTCGGGGGGCCCAGGCGCCCCCCCGGCGCGGCCCAGGGGGGGCGCCGCCAGGGCGCCTGGGGCCCTGGTGCCCCCCCCCCCCCGGCTGTACTTCGGGCGCAAGGTAGGTTTCGGAACGCTGATTTTTTATATAATTTTTCTGGATTTTTCCTGACAGTTCTCGTAATGTGAAAACCTGAAATACAAAAACAGCCGAAAACAGAAACTGGCACTGGGGTGCACTGGATTAGTAGGTTAGTCCAAATATGATCAAAAGTGTATGGAAGTGTATAAATATCATAGCAATATCACCCAAAAGTGGCATGGAGCAAGCAGAAATTATAGATACGTTTTGGACGTATCAACATCCCCAAGCTTAATTCCTGCTCGTCCTCGAGTAGGTAAATGATAACAAGAATAATTTCTGTGGTGACATGCTATTAACCATATAGGAATTTTTCATAGTCATATGACAAAAGCTTACTGAGACAATGATTCTATAGTAATTAAATTGCCTCATGAGAAAATCACAAATGACTGAAAGTTTTACAATATGAAACTGAAACATCAAAAAGATTTGCAATGAACACGATGTGCAAATATGATAAAGTGATATCTAGCTTGCCCCCTTTAGTGAAGCAAAACATAAATGCAGGGGCACCTTCAAGGTTTAAGTGATGACTAGATACAATGATTTCAAAATAAACAATATCACAATCATGCAAAAGACAATGCTACTTTGGAACAATGCACATTACACTTAGAATGACGATCATGCTCTCAGTAGTTTGTGCTTGAAGAAAGAAGGTGGAGACTCAACTTAAAAGCAAAAGAAAGGTTATGTGCTAGAGCTTTTTTATTTTGAAAACATAGAAGCAATTTTGTCAACGGTAGTAGTACTTCATATGTGTCATGCATAAGACATCCTATAAGTTGCAAGCCTCATGCATCGAATACCAATAGTGCTCGCACCTTGTCCTAATTAGCTCGGATTTCCATGGGTTATCATTGCATTACATATGTTTCAACCAAGTGTCACAAAGGGGTACCTCTATGCCACCTGTACAAAGGTCCAAGGAGATAAATCGCATTTGATTTCTCGTTTTTTGATAGATCTCAACTTGAGGACATCCATACCGGGACAACATAGAAAATAGATGATGGACTCCTCTTTAATGCATAAGAATATTCTCATAAGAGACTGAGAATTAATGTCCAAGCTAAAACTTCCACCATGATACATGGCTTTGGTTGGCGGCCCAATGTTCTTCTCTAACAATATGCATACTCATTCAACCCATGGCAAATTACCCTTACTTCAGACAAGACGAACATGCATAGCAACTCACATGATATTCCACAAAAGTGTGACAGTTGATGGCGTCCCCAGAAACATGGTTACCGCTCAGCAAGCAACTTATAAGAAATAAGATACATAGGCAACATATTCTTTACCACAATAGTTTTTAAGCTACTTTCCCATGAGCTATGTATTGCAAAGTTAGTCCGCTTAGTACAGGTGGAGGTTAGCAAAAGACTAGGAGCGACCAACTAAGAGAGCAATGACGGTCATAATCATGCAGAGCGACAAAGCAACATTGAATCAGGCATGGAAGTTATATCGCTACTCAGAAATAAAAGATCATCAAGGCCTGACAGACTTTCTTTACAGTCTTAAATATGTGTGAGCATACGCCAAGTCAATCAAAATAAATTCTTGAAGGAAGATATTACTAAACCATACCACATCATAGGCAAACAAATCATGTTGGTACTCCAATAACACATAGGGAATCCCCCAGCTATTTGAGACTAACCATAAGAAAACCTGAACTACTAAGCGCCATTATGCACGTAGCATCTTTATCATAGACATATCAACCAATGCAATGGAAGCAAACTCTCTTAATACGATAAGCATGATAATTAAAGAGAGTTCAAGCAACCAACTAAACAAAAGCTCTTTGAAAAGATAAGCATGAATACTAAGAGCAGAGCATGATAGTAGCTATTAAAAGACAAAGAACACACACAGCAAAGATAGACATGAAAATTCTATGTTATGTTCTAGGTAGAAGTGGAGCGTGTTTCTCTCCCACTTAAAGAATGCTGAGTTCCGACTCGTTATGAAAAACTAAAAAGAAAACTAAAAGCAAGACGCTCCAAGCATAGCACATAACACATGAAGTGATTAAAATATAGTGAAGCGAAAGACGAACTGATAATGTTGATGGAGAAGGGGATGCACGGGGGCATCCCCAAGCTTAGACGCTTGAGTCTCCTTGAATATTTCTTGGGGGTGCACGGGGGCATCCCCAAGCTTGAGCGCTTGACACTCCTGAATCTTTTTATCATCTTCCCTCGCACACTTGAAAACTCCCTTCATACATAACTCATTATAATCTGATTAGCGAGGTTAGTACCCTTAATGAAATAATTGTTCCTTGCTGGAAATAAAGATATTCTTGAAGTTCTACTGTTTCTCAAGATTGCCAAAAGGTTTTTGCAAAGAAAAAGCAAGCTCTTGGTTTGCAAAATGAAGGAAAGGCAAAACAGGACAGAATCTGTGAAAAACAGAACAGCAGGTAGTAATTTATTTGTTTGGGGCACTTCTGCAACTCAAATCAAAAAACTCAGAACAGATGCACGAAAGAAAATTATATAGAGAACGCTGTCGAAAAAATTCAGACAAAAAAGATGATCTGGTGATTTTATACGAATTTTTCTATCCAAGGACAGAATCTGTTTCCTGGACAGCACCTCACAACTTTTGAACTTTCTAGCAATCAGAGGCTATACTTGGCACAAATTGAAAAGCAAAGATACAATGATGATGCTACTGTAGTAAACAACATCAAGACACAACAAAAGCAAAATAAAAATTTTATTCATGTGGGCTGCCTCCCAAAAGCGCTTTCTTTTATGCCTTTAAGCTAGGCATAATGCAGAAATGATGCTCTCGTAGGAATAAGAGTTGAAGAACAAAAGAGAGCATCAAGAAGCACATATAAATCATATTTAAGTCTACCCCTCTTCCTATTCATTGGAATCTTGTAAAGAAATAAATTATTGAAGCATAAAGCAATAAGCATAGGAAGACAAAACAAGTGCAGCTTCAAAACCTTCAACATAAAGAGAGGGAACTTGATATTATTAAGATATTTAGAACCACGTCTCCCTCTCTCATTATAAATTTCAGTGGCATCATGGATGAACTCAACAATATAAGCATCACATAAAGCATTGTTACCATGATCCACACGCAAAAAGGTACTCTTACTCTCCACATAAGCATCATGAAGAAGATAAAAATTATTATAAAAGAGAGACATAAGCTCTTGCCAATCAAGCAAGTGCGAGTTATCGAGAAGCTTATACCAATCTGAAGCTTTATCTATAAGTGATACGGCGAACAATTTCCTCATGACAAACTCCCTTGATACACCTGCAAGCTTAAATAATGAACATAGTTGTGACAGATATAGCAAGTGTTCACCGGCATGTCTGTCTCCTGCATAACGATTAGCCAAGATATAATTGATAATACCAGCTGGTATTTTATAGGGCACAATTTTAGTAGGGGGAGGAGCAACCACCACAGGTGTGGGGCGTCTTCCCGCAAGCAACGATCCAATAGCAAGGTTGTCCATAAGCATAACTAGTGAAATACATGAAGAAAACTGAAAGGTAAACTAACAAGACTAAAAAGCAAAGGTAAAAGATAGCGTGCAACTCCCCTATCCTGAAGAGTGGAGTCCCCGGCAACGGCGCCAGAAAAACTCCTTGATGGGCCTCTAACCCCTCGTTGGTTACCCCAAGTGGAAGGTGTGAGATGCAGTGTTGTGGAAGTTTTTCCCTTAGCAAAGATGCCAAGGATCGAATCCCTAGAGACTCCTAGGTTCAACAAGTAGGTGTCAACTTCTAACGGCGCCAGATATTAGCAATCAACGTGGACCTGCACACAGATACAAATAACTTTGCTCCCAACGAGTACAGAGAGGTTGTCAATCCCTCCGGCCTTGTAGTTCACAAAGGATTAAACGCAAGTGATAGTAGTGATAGGTAATGTTTGCAATAGTAAGTAAAAGCGAAAAGTAAATAGCGGATGTGATTAATGATGGTAATATGGACCGGAGTCTCATGATGTTCACTAGTGATGTCTCTCTCCCAAAAGACGATAAAACAGCTATGTGAGGTAAACGAATTACAGCTGGGCAATTGACAGGACCATGAACGCAAACCAATGCTGACTACGTTGCAAGAAAGGTTGAGGTTCAAAGCATGGGCGGTACGCCAAAGTAAGTAGACCGAAATCCATCAATATCTACTACTAATCATCCACCTTGAGATATCTATCCAGAACATCTCGCTGGTATTAAGTTGCGAGTCCCACCCATAGTGTAAACTCAATGCAACAGACAACTACATTAAAAGAACTTTGCGTAAAGTAAACAATCCTTGCACCCGCGGGCACAAGCACCGTTGTTTTCCCCCTTGTGGCAACAGCACATCCCCTAGACTCATGTTTCTGTCACTCAAACTAGTCATCGAGGGGCATGAACCCACAATCAAGCATAACGTTCCCTCTTGGAGTCACTACGTATTACTTGGCCAAAGCAATAAATAACAACGGAGAACATGCAATAATTACTTACGAACATAAATATAAAAGAGGTAGATCAAATATATTACTCAATCACAATCTGAACATAATCTCATAATCCATCGGATCCCAGCAAACTCATCATAGCAACAGCATAAGGATTACATATGTGCCTCGATCATGTAGGGCAGCTCACGAGGACTAATTAGTGAAGCACAAGAACGAGAGGAGAACATCACATAGCTACTGGTCATGGACTCATGGTCCAAGGGAGACTACTCACAACTCATCCGGGAGGCGTCCATGGTGGTGGAGAGGCTCCCGATGGTGATCCTCCCCTCCGGCAGGGTGCCGGGAAGAGTTCTCCTGGTGCTCCCGATCTTGGAAGCGGCGGCGGCGGCGGAACAGAGATGAGATCGCAAAAAAGAGTTCCCGTCCCGAGGGTTTCGAAGGACGCTCTAAATATATGCCAAAGGGGGGCACCAGACGGGGCTCGGGGGGCCCAGGCGCGGCCCAGGGGGGGCGCGCCGCCAGGGCGCCTTGGGCCCTGGTGCCCCCCCCCCCCGGCTGTACTTCGGGCGCAAGGTAGGTTTCAGAACGCTGATTTTTTATATAATTTTTCTGGATTTTTCCTGACAGTTCTCGTAATGTGAAAACCTGAAATACAAAAACAGCCGAAAACAGAAACTGGCACTGGGGTGCACTGGATTAGTAGGTTAGTCCAAATATGATCAAAAGTGTATGGAAGTGTATAAATATCATAGCAATATCACCCAAAAGTGGCATGGAGCAAGCAGAAATTATAGATACGTTTTGGACGTATCACACTCCGTGGTAGATCCCCCCTCCGGCGGAGCTCCGGAACAGGCCCCAAGATGGGATCTCACGGGAACAGAAGGTTACGACGGTGGAACTAGGGTTTTCTCTTCTCTTCTGATGGTTTCGGGGTACGTAGGCTTATATAGGAGGAAGGAGGGTACCGGGGGCCATACGTGGGACCCATGAGGCAGGGGGCGCGCCCCCCACCTTCGTGGGCACCACGTGGCCCCTACTCTGTGGTTCTCAAGTCTCCCGTGCGTGATTTTCTCCAAAAAAATCTCTCCCGAAGGTTTCATTCCGTTTGGACTCCGTTTGATATTCCTTTTCTGCAAAACTCTGAAACAGGCAAAAAATAGCAATCTGGACTGGGCCTTTGGGTAAGTAGGTTAGTCCCAAAAATAATATAAAAGTGTATGACAAAGCCCATTAAACATCCAAAACATCATAAATAATAGCATGGAACAATCAAAAATTATAGATACGTCGGAGACGTATCAAGCTTCCCCAAGCTTTATTCCTGCTCGTCCTCGAGTAGGTGAATGATAAAAACATAATTTTTTATGTGGAATGCTAACCAACAAAGTTTTTCAATGTAATTCTCTTAATTGTGGCATGAATGTTCAGATCTGAAAGATTCAAGACAAAAGTCTATATTGACATAAGAAATAGTAATACTTCGAGAATACTAACAAAGCAATCATGTCTTCTCAAAACACTATGGCTAAAGAAAGTTATCCCTAAAATATGCATATCATGCACAACCCCGATTTCAGCCAAACAATTGTTTTCATACTCAATTTTTCAAACCTTTCAACTTTCACGCAATACATGAGCGTGAGCCATGGACATAGCACTATGGGTGGAATAGAGAGGTGGTTGTGTATAAGACAAAAAGGAGGGACATAGTCTCACATCGACTAGGCGTATCAACGGGCTATGGAGATGCCCATCAATAGATATCAATGTGAGTGACTAGGGATTGCCATGCAACGGATGCACTAGAGCTAAATATGTATGAAAGCTCAACAAAAGAAACTAGTGGGTGTGCATCCAACTTGCTTGCTCACGAAGACCTAGGGTATTTGAGGAAGCCCATCGTTGGAATATACAAGCCAAGTTCTATAATGAAAATTCCCACTAGTATATGAAAGTGACTAAACATGAGACTCTCTATCATGAAGAACATGGTGCTACTTTGAAGCACAAGTGTGGAAAAAGATAGTAGCGATTGTCCCTTTTTCTTTTTTTCTTTTTTTTGGGCCTTTATTTTTTTTCTTTGGCCTTTTTTTTGTGGAGGGGCTTTATTGATTTAGCCTTTCCTCATGTGGGACAATGATCTAATAATGATGATCATCAAACTTTCATTGAATTACAACTCGATATTACAACTCGATACTAGAACAAGTATGACTCTATATGAATGCCTCCGGCGATGTACCGGGATGTGCAATGAATCAAGAGTGACATGTATGAAAAATTATGCATCGTGGCCTTGCCACAAATACGATGTCAACTACATGATCATGCATGGCAATATGACAATATGATGCGTGTCATATGAACGGAACGGCGGAAAGTTGCATGGCAATATATCTCGGAATGGCTATTGAAATGCCATGATAGGTAGGTATGGTGGCTGTTTTAAGGAATAATATGGTGGCTGTTTTGAGGAATAATATGGTGGCTGTTTTGAGGAAGGATATATAGTGGGTGTATGGTACCGGCGAAAGTTGTGCGGTACAAGAGAGGCTAGCAATGGTGGAAGGGTGAGAGTGCGTATAATCCATGGACTCAACATTAGTCATAAGAACTCATATACTTATTGCAAAAATCTACGAGTCATCAAAACAAAGCAATCAACGCATGCTCCTATGGGGGAGGTTGGTAGGAGTTAACCATCACGCGCCCCCGACCTCCGCACAAAGGTTGACACTCTACAAATACCTCATGCTCTAACTTCGTCACATAGCGGTTCACCATACGTGCATGCTACGGGAATCACAAACTTTAACACAAGCATTTCTCAATTTCATAATAACTCCACTAGAATGACTCTAATATCACTATCCTCATATCTCAAAACATTTATCAAGCATCCAACTTCTCATCATATTCAATGCACTTAGTGTGAAAGTTTTTACTACATTGATATTGGATGTCTATCATGTGAAGACTAGTTTTATAGCCTAAACACATTACCATGCTGTTTTAATATACTCTCAAATGGATATAAGTGAAGCATGAGAGTTCAAAAATTTCTTCAAAATATTATCACCACCGTGCTCTAAAAGATATAAGTGAAGCACTAGAGCAAAAACTATTCAACTCAAAAGATATAAGTGAAGCACATAGAGTGTTCTAACAATTCCTAGGCCATATTTAACTCTCTCAAATAGGTGTCTCCAGCAAGGATAATTGTGGCAAACTAACAAGCAAAGAATCAAATTATGCAAGACGCTCCAAGCAAAACACATATCATGTGGTGAATAAAAATATAGCTCCGAGTATAGTTACCGATGGATGAAGACGAAGGAGGGGATGCCTTCCCGGGGCATCCCCAAGCTTAGACTTTTGGTTGTCCTTAAATTTTACCTTGGGGTGCCATGGGCATCCCCAATCTTAGGCTCTTGCCACTCTTTGTTCCAAAGTCCATCAAAGCAATACTCAAAACTTGAAAACTTCACAACACAAAACTTAGAGAAAAATCTTGTGAGCTCCGTTAGCATAAGAAAGCAAACCACTACTCAAAGGTTGAAAGTACATGTAGTCCCCATGTGTGGTTTTGGTAATTAATGAGAATCCTAATGGACTAATGTTTGCATTGAGTTATACATTTGAAGGAAGGTTCCATTTCCAATGCATGAAGAATATTGGATGAACCGAAGGATGTTTGTTCCACGGTGATGCAAGAAGGAGATAGAATGGATTCGAAATGAATGCCATATACATATTGTTCTGTATGCATGAAGGCTTATGGGTTGAACCATGATGGATCAAGATCTTCAGAGAATGATTAAAGAGAAGAATTCTACATATGCTTGAAGATAGGATCATCATGAGTTCATATGTTGAGTCATGGATTATTATGTCTTGAAGCAAGTAATTCAAGTGAAGAATTCATTGCGCCTCTCAAGATACTATATTGGAGCATGAGAACGAGCAAATGATGTCCAATATGATATTCAAGGAGAAACTTGATATGGTCATGGTGAATTGAGATATTGGTTATTATGTCTTGAAGAAATGAAGCATAGTGAAGATATCACTAGGGCCTTCAAGACATCAATATTAATCATGGAGCAAAGATAAATGTTGACCAAGATGAATATCAAAGATTGACCTCTAAGATGGTCAACACACAAGCGCATGTCATGTGCCACATGAGATCTTGTGGTATGGTAAGAATTTATCAATTGCGCTTTGTGTACTAACCCATACTATGTGTTATGTATGTTATGTGGGTTAGGTAATTCTCATGAGCTTGGTGCTTATAATAAAGCTTGGTGCTCATCAACGTATGTCATCAAGTAATTAATGTTGATGGACAAGTAAAGATGAATGCAAAGGAAAGCTTCCCTCATTGTGTATGGGGGAGCTACTTGAAGACATCTACAATGACTTGCCTTCAACTTGAGCCGTGAAGAAACATCAATATAAATCTCAAGTGAAAGGATCTAGTCAAAGGTATTAGTTCCTTTGGCTTTAGATGTGAGGATCGATGACCATCGAAAAGGATATATGCTCAAGAATGAGTTTCCGGAAGCTATCTAGTATAGTTCTTTTATGATTCTTGAGTTATAGGGATCCCGCACTATTAAGAGGGGATCAAAGGGGTTAGTGATAGATTTTCTCAAGCCAACATCTTCTATTTCTACTTCCTCACATCATATTCCAACATTGGCATATTTCACTCCTATCCAATACAAATACAATATGCCTATACATCTACCAAAGTAAATCCATAGCCAAATAGGTTCCCAAATATATGATAAAAGCTTTGCATAACTTGCGTCCTCCTTTTTGGTTCATCTTGGGTGGTTCTCCATGTGAGGACCTGGGATTTTTCCATAGCTTCAAAACGAGCCCAAGATCATCAAAATCGGAGTCCGGATGTAAAAGTTATGCATGTTTCAGTTTTGGGGTTCCTGCTGTTTTTTTATAGGCCGGACATCCGGGGCTTGGTCGGATGTCCGGGCTCACGGGACGCCCCGGATGTCCGGGATCCTCCCGGATATCCGGCCGTCGATGTCCAGAAACTATACCGAGATGTTGGTTGTGCCTGCCGGATGTCCGGCACTTGTCCGGATGTCCGGGGCCCCAACTTTGGCCAGATGTCCGGGCCTTGCCCAGATGTCCGGGCCCTGTACTCCAGCCTCTGTTTTTCACATACGTGTGTGTACATTTCTGAGCCGCCGGATGTCCGGCCATTGCCCGGATGTCCGGCCCAGCGCTGCCACTTGCACTAAAACGGCTAGTTTTCTTGGCACACTATATATACCCCTCTACCCATCCGGTAGAGGGTTGACCACTCCATTCTAAATATCCCAAGAACCCTAAGTGGCTCCCTCTCACTTCTCCTACACCAAATCTTAGATCCCGGAGAGATTCGTGAGTGTTCTTGAGAGATTTTCCAATCAAGTGATAGATCCACTCCCTCTCCCTCTTGTGACCAAAGGAATTTGTGATTTGAGCAAGTCTTGAGCATTTCCCCCTTGATCTTGTTACTCTTGGAGGTTGGAGACTCCTAGGCGGTAGCAGTGCTCCAGTGAGGAATCAACTTGTGATTTGCCCCCCGGAAAGTTTGTGAAGGTTTGGAGGCCGCCTCAAGGTCTACCACTAGTGGTTGAGAAACGCCTTCGTGGTGTTGTCTCAAAGGGAGAATAGGGTGAGCCTTCGTGGTGTTGGTGTGCCTTCGTGGTAACATCCACCTCTCTAACGGTGACTAGCTTCCCTCCAAGGAAGTGAACATCGGGATACATCCTCGTCTCCGTGTCTTCGGTTATTTCTAACCCTAGCCACTACTTGTGGTTTACTTTGGTCTCTTGACCTTGCATTCACTATATATTGTTGTCCTCATTATATTGTGTTGGTTATTGCCTTGTAGAGATTATTTAGGCCTACACTTTATATCCCGCGATTCATACTTGTTACCATTGATATATCTTGTCATTAGTATGAATTGCTAACTTGTGTCATATACCTCCATATCTTGTGATATTGCTCAAGTAAGTTTGTGTAACTTACTTGTTCTTGTTAGTATCCTTGTTGTGCTCATCTTATTTATAATAAGTTGTTGGTGCACTTAGTTGAGCCTAGTGTATTTCGGATTTGTGCTTGCAAAGTATCCTCTTAGTTTATTTCCGCATTAGGACTAAGCCAAATCCGTAGAAGTTTTTAAAACGCCTATTCACCCCCCCTCTAGGCGACATCGTGGTCCTTTCAATTGGTATCAGAGCCTGGTCTCTCCTTATTAGGCTTCACCGCCTAGAGAGTAACAATGTCAACTAGTGAACTAGTGCACGATGACACATTTTGTTTTAATGGCACAAATTACATTATGTGGAGATTACACATGCTTTTTCACTTTCGGGCCATGGGTCCAAATGCTTTGGGGATTGTTGTTGTAGGGGATTCACATCTAAAGGATGGACAATCTCCATCACTTGAGGATATGCATCTTGATAGTCAAGTTTTGAGTGCCATTCACCAAGCTATATCCTTCGAAGTGTTTAAGGAAATCTTGACTTGCAAGTCGGCTCATGAGGCTTGGACCAAACTTGAAGATATATATGGTGGGTCCAATCTTGATGAAGACAATTTTATTTTCGGGGAGTTAATGGAGGAGTTCTCCACATTTTTAAATCATGAAGAACTCTCTATTGCTTCCACCTCCAATTACTTGGACACTTCAATATCTTCCACTTCACCAACATGTGGCGTTCCACAAGGCAATGACATGGTGAGTGAAGAAATATCTTGTGATGATGGTGTTAAGCTCATTTCAGATGATATGCTTGATCTCCCATGTTGCCATGATAGAAATGCCTTGGTTTCCTCTAGTTGTTATATGACTAACCATGTAGAGGAAATCAATAAAGATGAGGCATGCTTGATTGATGAAGAACTCTCTTTTCCAAAAGAATCATCATCAACCCCCTCTGTTCACATGTGCCTCATGGCAAGAGGTAATGACGAGGTATCATCTTGTCTTAGTGATAATGATGATAGTTGTAATGAGGATGATGATGATGAATTGACTCAAAATCTCTATGAGATTGGGAACACTCTTCATAGAGCTAAGAATAACACTTATAAAAGGTTCCAAGATGTTCTTGATTGTTTTCAAAAACGTAATGACTTATTTCTTAACGAGCAAGCGAAAAGTGAACAACTTGAACATGAGCTTGCTAAGGCTCATCAATGTCTTAGTGACTTTAGGTCTTTAAAAGAGGAGATTGAAGTTACTCATTGTAAACTTAAAGAGGATTTTGAGCACCTTGACCTTGGCTACAAGAATGTCAAAGGAGAGCTCACCTAACTTTCTAAGTCTCATGAGGAACTTCAAGCTACTCATGCGGAGTCTCTAGTTTCTACATGCTCCTCTCATATTGATAATGATTCTTGTGCTACTAACTCTATCTTGTGTGAAGCATCGATATTGAAAGAAAATGTTGAGCTAAGGAATCAACTTGATTTGCTAACTAGCAATTATGGGAAATTGGAAGAAACTCATAAAAAGCTCTCAGGCACTCATGAGGATCTTCTAATCTCTCATGATGGGTTAAAGTTATCTCATGAGGCTATGGTCACCAAGGTAAAATCATGTGAGTCTCATGTGGATATTAGCACATCCTCTACTCGAAATGCCTTATTGCAATGTGCTGGTCCTTGCAATTCCTCTCTACATGATATTGGTACACCTCATGATGAATTGATCACCTTGTCCTATTGCTCTAACCATGAAGTTTCTACTTCCACTACTCCTCTTGTTTCTAGTCTTGAAACTAACCATGTAGAGGAAAGTAATAAGCTCAAGGCCCAAGTCACTAGTTTGAAGAAAGACTTGGAAAAGTGCAATGATGGACATAGTTTTCACTCCAACAAGAAGAAATCCATGAACAAGAAAAGGGGGCAAGGCCGAGCCAAGAATGAGCCCAACATTTCTTGCCTTAAATGCAAAAAGGTTGGACATCACGTGAGATATTGTCCACTAAAGAAAAGGACTTATAAAGGGAAGCTACATGGAAAGCAGACTCAAGCTCAATCTCAAGTTCAACCTCAAGTTGAAGAACGGGCACTATCCATGATGAACCATGTTATTACTTCCCAAGTTGAGAAAGTAAAGAAGAAGAGAAGGGGGAGTACATGTTGCTATATTTGCCGTAAGAAGGGACACATAGCTTCATCATGTCCAAATAGTAACATCTTTAAGCCTCCAATTATCAACGATCATTATTCACTTAGGAAGAATATTGATGGTAATATGTTTGCCAAATATATTGGTGCCCAAAGTGGTTTGAAAGTGGATAAGACCATTTGGGTTGCCAAGACTATTGTTACTAACTTCTTAGGACCCAACGTGGTTGGGGACCATCGAGTTCAAAATTGATCAATAGGTGTGTGGAGGGCATTGGAGACTTGGCTAGTTCATGAAGAAAAATGATTCTCACCATTCATTATGGTTCAAACCAAGTCAAGTGAATTATCATCATATTTTGTCATTCCAATGCTCCTCATGGCGGTAACTTGTATTTATATTGTCTACATTGAAAGTTACTAGCCCCATGCATGTTTAGGTTTTGTTCCTAGCATGTGTTTGTATATGTTGTGCCTCCTAATATGCTTGATTCGTGTTATCTAGCTTGTGTAGGTTGCTATGCACATCATATAGTTGTATGTGTGGTTTCGAGCCTTTATTGATTCATTAGTTGAATCTTCCTTGGCTCTTTTGAGATATTAATAGATCATCACATTATGGGGGAGTGTTATGTTTTACACATATCACAAACCTTAAATGTATATATATGTAGGATACTACCTAGTATTGTTAGTGCAATATTATCTAGTTACTATGTGGTATGTAAAGTTCATTTGAAACTCAAATTCTCATCCATTAATTATCCTTAGTTGGGTTTTATTTGCTTCTTATGGATAATACATGGATCATCATATTATGGGGGAGTGATATGCTTTGTGCATATCACAAACCTTGTTAATATGAACAATTAATGGATGCCACTTAGAATTTTTATTTGAGATTATCTTATATCTCCGTGGCACGTAATGCCTTGTTTACGTATGGCATTCTTGTGCGGTTTTGGCCCATGGTTATCTTTAAAATCATATTTGTAAAACCGTTTGATTAAAGCTATTCCAATTTTTGCTTTGCATAATGATCTATCTAGTTGGAATGTTAATAACATGCTATCCAAGCATTGTGTTTATTTCTAAAATCTCATGTTATGCTTGTGTTAGTATAGATGATCATGTACTTATTTGGTTTCTACACCAAATGATAACCCGAAATACCATTTTGTTCGAATTCATCTTATTTGATCTATATGAGAGTTTGTTATCTCATTGTTTATAGTGTCCTATATCTACTTGAGTGAGATATTCCTATGAGTATGTGTGCAATGCATATCTTATATGCTTATTGTTTTTTTCCTTGGTTCATATGTTGAACTTTGTGTGCTATCATACATTGATTTGTCACTTTGATTCATTCTGGATAACATGTATGACTAGTGATGTTATTGGAAGTATTAACGGTTATGTGTTCATTTGTCCAATTTGTATCTCCCTGGATTTTGGTAGGCTTGTGCATGCATATTTACTATGTGTAAATTCACGTGCCTTGTTTGCTTTATTTGATCCAATATATATATATATATAGTAAATCCATCAAATTCTTAATAGCTAAGATGTGCATGAAATTCAAATTCATATCAATATGCACATATTTAAATGGTTTTACCCTATGTGTTGTAGTTATGATAACTACTTTGGACCCTATAAGTTTGGGGACCATATGGTACTTAAAATGTTTTAGGTACATTTGAGAAGCATTGGGTGCTTGGCTTATTCATGAAGGTGGTGACACTATGAGGAAATTAGAGCCAAGCTTGGACATTTTATTAATCTACGACTTCATACCAATGCTATCTCGGTAACAAGTATTTACTTCATGCATATATACAGAAATGGGGTCAACCTTGTGTAGGTTGCATCATGACATGAATTTCTTGACTCGTTCCTGTGATACTTGTTTCCTTTCTCAAAGCATCCCAACAATGATCTTTTGTTGCTAGTTGTGATGTCTTTGATGGTTTTGTGTTTGGAGTTCATTAATATACGATAAGATTACATTAAGCCATGTGCTATACTTTCAAGCAAAGATCTCATTGGTATATTTTATGTCTCCCGTTTGGATATCTTATTATTTCCTTTTGTAACTATTTCATATGTACATCCTTCTTTGTGGATATATATCATGATATGTGGATTATCATCATGATTGTCATCTACCTAGAATCTTATACACGTAAGACAAGTTACATCTCTAGTTGATATCCCTATTCTTTCATGTCCACCGTTTCATTCTCTTTTTATATCTTTGGTGGCTTCATGGAAGCATTTGTTGTATGAGTGCGTGTCTTACCTATTTGCATCTTAGTGCACTCATGTTTGGTGAAGATTGTTGTCCTCGTGCTTGTCTTGACAAGCCTATTATTTCCTATCTTCATCATGGGTTGTCACAAGCTTTGATTTTTTAATTTGCTATTAGTGAGGTTGTGAACCCATTTGCTTGATGTGTGTGTGACCTTCTTAACTTCGTGTGTGTGGGAAGGACATGTCTTGCACCTTGTATCTCATTCACTTAAGACTATGTTGATGCTTAATTATCATCCTTATACTAGTCTTCTCAATTGCTTTGACGTGACTCACACACATCATTTTGGTTGTGCCTATTCTTAGGTTGCCTCATTTACATGTTGCTCAACCATATGTTTGTTGCAAATGCTAGGCTTCTTTTCTTATCCATGCTTGCTTGCAATTGTTTTATGTTCCTATTGATTTTGGGGAAGTGATGATCCTATTTTGTGCACTTGTATCCAAATACAAAAATTCTAAATAGTGCACAAATCATGGGGAGCTTCTCTATTTTCCTTAGAACACTCCTTTACCCAAATCATAATATTCTTTTATCCTTTGGCTCGCCGGATCTTTTGATTGCTTGCTTCACTTTGTGTTATGCAAATGAGATCAATTTGTGCCATGTGCTTTGTGCCACGTGCCTTGCTATTATGACTAGGCTCAAGTTGTATAATAGTTGATATCATGTTCTTATCAATTGCAACCTTTCTTTTTGTGTATACGAGTTTCTTTGTGGATACATATCATGATTATTATTGGCCACTTAGAAATTTTTATACATGAAAAAGTTCATATCTTCGTATCTGATTGCATTCTATAGATTCTGAGCTCCTTTAAATGTTCATCATTGAATATGTGCATTTGTTTTCACTCACATTTTGTGATATGCACACATCAAGGAGGAACTCATACTATATTGGTCTACTAGATGGTTCGTCTTCCATTTTGGCATTTGGTGCCAATGGGGGAGAAGTTTAGAGGGTTTAAGATAAATATCTTGTGTAGTTCTTGTTGTCACTCATGCATATCAACCCTTGTTATATATTATTATTGCATGAATGAGTATTGTATATAGAGAAATCTCCTCCTAGTTTATGTCAACCAATATATGCAATAACATTCAAAGTTCATTCACACATGCATATATTGTTGGGGAGATTGCTCTATATATTATGGGTGTACTATCATCAAATGCTTGTGTAGTGTCTTGATGATAGTACAACCATCCCAAGTATACAATTTATCCTCGGGTAAATTGCATACTTGTGCTTAAATTCATTATATAAACCCTCTTGTTGAGATTGTCATCAATTACCAAAATGGGGGAGATTGAAAGTACATGTAGTCCCCATGTGTGGTTTTGGTAATTAATGAGAATCCTAATGGACTAATGTTTGCATTGAGTTATACATTTGAAGGAAGGTTCCATTTCCAATGCATGAAGAATATTGGATGAACCGAAGGATGTTTGTTCCACGGTGATGCAAGAAGGAGATAGAATGGATTCGAAATGAATGCCATATACATATTGTTCTGTATGCATGAAGGCTTATGGGTTGAACCATGATGGATCAAGATCTTCAGAGAATGATTAAAGAGAAGAATTCTACATATGCTTGAAGATAGGATCATCATGAGTTCATATGTTGAGTCATGGATTATTATGTCTTGAAGCAAGTAATTCAAGTGAAGAATTCATTGCGCCTCTCAAGATACTATATTGGAGCATGAGAACGAGCAAATGATGTCCAATATGATATTCAAGGAGAAACTTGATATGGTCATGGTGAATTGAGATATTGGTTATTATGTCTTGAAGAAATGAAGCATAGTGAAGATATCACTAGGGCCTTCAAGACATCAATATTAATCATGGAGCAAAGATAAATGTTGACCAAGATGAAGATCAAAGATTGACCTCTAAGATGGTCAACACACAAGCGCATGTCATGTGCCACATGAGATCTTGTGGTATGGTAAGAATTTATCAATTGCGCTTTGTGTACTAACCCATACTATGTGTTGTGTATGTTATGTGGGTTAGGTAATTCTCATGAGCTTGGTGCTTATAATAAAGCTTGGTGCTCATCAACGTATGTCATCAAGTAATTAATGTTGATGGACAAGTAAAGATGAATGCAAAGGAAAGCTTCCCTCATTGTGTATGGGGGAGCTACTTGAAGACATCTACAATGACTTGCCTTCAACTTGAGCCGTGAAGAAACATCAATATAAATCTCAAGTGAAAGGATCTAGTCAAAGGTATTAGTTCCTTTGGCTTTAGATGTGAGGATCGATGACCATCGAAAAGGATATATGCTCAAGAATGAGTTTCCGGAAGCTATCTAGTATAGTTCTTTTATGATTCTTGAGTTATAGGGATCTCGCACTATTAAGAGGGGATCAAAGGGGTTAGTGATAGATTTGCTCAAGCCAACATCTTCTATTTCTACTTCCTCACATCATATTCCAACATAGGCATATTTCACTCCTATCCAATACAAATACAATATGCCTATACATCTACCAAAGTAAATCCATAGCCAAATAGGTTCCCAAATATATGATAAAAGCTTTGCATAACTTGCGTCCTCCTTTTTGGTTCATCTTGGGTGGTTCTCCATGTGAGGACCTGGGATTTTTCCATAGCTTCAAAACGAGCCCAAGATCATCAAAATCGGAGTCCGGATGTAAAAGTTATGCATGTTTCAGTTTTGGGGTTCCTGCTGTTTTTTTATAGGCCGGACATCCGGGGCTTGGTCGGATGTCCGGGCTCACGGGACGCCCCGGATGTCCGGGATCCTCCCGGATATCCGGCCGTCGATGTCCAGAAACTATACCGAGATGTTGGTTGTGCCTGCCGGATGTCCGGCACTTGTCCGGATGTCCGGGGCCCCAACTTTGGCCAGATGTCCGGGCCTTGCCCAGATGTCCGGGCCCTGTACTCCAGCCTCTGTTTTTCACATACGTGTGTGTACATTTCTCAGCCGCCGGATGTCCGGCCATTGCCCGGATGTCCGGCCCAGCGCTGCCACTTGCACTAAAACGGCTAGTTTTCTTGGCACACTATATATACCCCTCTACCCATCCGGTAGAGGGTTGACCACTCCATTCTAAATATCCCAAGAACCCTAAGTGGCTCCCTCTCACTTCTCCTACACCAAATCTTAGATCCCGGAGAGATTCGTGAGTGTTCTTGAGAGATTTTCCAATCAAGTGATAGATCCACTCCCTCTCCCTCTTGTGACCAAAGGAATTTGTGATTTGAGCAAGTCTTGAGCATTTCCCCCTTGATCTTGTTACTCTTGGAGGTTGGAGACTCCTAGGCGGTAGGAGTGCTCCGGTGAGGAATCAACTTGTGATTTGCCCCCCGGAAAGTTTGTGAAGGTTTGGAGGCCGCCTCAAGGTCTACCACTAGTGGTTGAGAAACGCCTTCGTGGTGTTGTCTCAAAGGGAGAATAGGGTGAGCCTTCGTGGCGTTGGTGTGCCTTCGTGGTAACATCCACCTCTCTAACGGTGACTAGCTTCCCTCCAAGGAAGTGAACATCGGGATACATCCTCGTCTCCGTGTCTTTGGTTATTTCTAACCCTAGCCACTACTTGTGGTTTACTTTGGTCTCTTGACCTTGCATTCACTATATATTGTTGTCCTCATTATATTGTGTTGGTTATTGCCTTGTAGAGATTATTTAGGCCTACACTTTATATCCCGCGATTCATACTTGTTACCATTGATATATCTTGTCATTAGTATGAATTGCTAACTTGTGTCATATACCTCCATATCTTGTGATATTGCTCAAGTAAGTTTGTGTAACTTACTTGTTCTTGTTAGTATCCTTGTTGTGCTCATCTTATTTATAATAAGTTGTTGGTGCACTTAGTTGAGCCTAGTGTATTTCGGATTTGTGCTTGCAAAGTATCCTCTTAGTTTATTTCCGCATTAGGACTAAGCCAAATCCGTAGAAGTTTTTAAAACGCCTATTCACCCCCCCTCTAGGCGACATCGTGGTCCTTTCAAAGGTACTGCAATGAATTCATTCTTTGTTTAAATTGGTGTTAAACCTACTGTATTCCAACTTCTCTATGGTTCATACCTCCCAATATTACTCATAGTTGCATTGAAATAAGCAAACAGCACACGAAAAACAGAATCTGTCAAAAATAGAATAGTCTGTAGTAATCTGCAGGTTTCGCATTCTTCTGTAACTCCAAAAGATTCAAACTAAAATCAAGATCACATAAACTTCACACAAGTCTTCCCAGGTTCTACTTGGCACAAACACTAAACAAAACACAAAACCACATCTAAACAGAAGCTAGATGCAATATTTATTCCCTAATAGCAGCAAAAACAAAAAATATATAATCGGGTTGCCTCCCAAGAAGCGCTATCGTTTTACGCCCCTAGCTAGGCACGATACATGAATAGATCTAGGTATTGCCATCTTTGGAAGGCAATCCATAAGTGGCTCTCATAATAGATTCATATGGTAATTTGATTTTCTTTCTAGGAAAGTGTGCAATGCCTTTCCTTAACGGAAATTGGAATCTAATATTTCCTTCCTTCATATCAATAATTGCACCAATCGTTCTAAGGAAAGGTCTACCAAGAATAATAGGACATGAAGGATTTCAATCTATACCAAGAACAATGAAATATACGGGCACATAATTCCTATATGCAACAATAAGAACATCATTAATCCTTCCCATAGGTTTCTTAATAGTGGAATCCGCAAGATGCAAATTTAAAGAACAGTCATCAAGCTCATGGAACCCTAGCAAATCACACAAAGTTTTTGGGATAGTGGAGACACTTGCACCCAAATAACACAACGCAAAGCATTCATGATCTTTAATTTTTATTTTGATAGTAGGTTCCCACTCATCATAAAGCTTTCTAGGGATAGAAACTTCGAACTCCAGTTTTTCTTCATAAGATTGCATGAAAGCATCAACTATATGTTTGGTGAAAGCTTTATTTTGACTATAAGCATGCGGAGAGTTTAGTACGGATTGCAACAAGGAAATACAATCAATCAAAGAGCAATTATCATAATTGAATCCCTTGAAATCCAAAGTAGTGGGTTCATCACTATGCAAAGTTTTAATCTCTTCACTCCCACTTTTAACAATTTTAGCATCAAGATCTAAAAACTCTGAATCATTGGGACACCTTAAAGTAGAATCATCTCCAATCCTATCTTCATCAAGATTTATGCTAGAAAACAAGGATTTAATAGGAGACACATTAGTAACTTTCAGATCTTCATTTTTATTTTCATGATAACTAGAAGAACTCGCTTTAATATAATCCTCTCTTTTAGCACGCATCCTAGCGGTTCTTTCTTTGCATTCATCAATGGAAATTCTCATGGCTTTGAGAGACTCATTGATATCATGCTTAGGTGGGATAGATCTAAGTTTCAAAGAATCAACATCAAGAGTAATTCTATCCACACTTCTAGCCAATTCATCAATCTTAAGCAATTTTTCTTCAAGCAAAGCATTAAAATTCTTTTGTGAAATCATAAACTCCTTAACACTAGTTTCAAATTCAGAAGGCATCTTTCCATAAGAGTTGTTGTAGAAATTACCATAATTATTAGAGGAATTACTAGGAAAAGGCCTAGGATTGAAGTTCCCTCCATAAGCATTGTTACCAAAATTATTCCTACCAACAAAATTCACATCCAAAGATTCATTGTTATTTTCAATCAAAGTGGACAAAGGCATATCATTAGGATCAGAAGAAGCACTCTTAGCAGCAAATAATTTCATAAGTTCATCCATCTTTCCACTCAAAACACTAATTTCTTCAATAGCATGCACTTTTTTACTAGTAGATCTTTCGGTGTGCCATTGAGAATAATTAACCATAATATTATCTAGGAGTTTGGTAGCTTCTCCTAAGGTAGTTTCCATGAAAGTGCCTCCTGCGGCCGAATCTAAAAGATTTCTAGAAGCAAAATTCAAGCCAGCATAAAAGTTCTGAATAATCATCCATAGATTCAAACCATGTGTAGGGCAATTATGTATCATGAATTTCATTCTCTCCCAAGCTTGTGCAACATGCTCATGATCTAGTTGCTTAAAATTCATAATATCGTTTCTAAGAGAGTTGATCTTAGCAGGAGGGAAATACTTAGAGATAAAAGCATCTTTGCACTTATTCCACGAATCAATACTATTTCTAGGCAAAGAAGAGAACCAAGTTTTAGCACGATCTCTAAGTGAAAACGGAAATAACTTCAATTTAACAATATTGTTATTCGTATCCCTTTTCTTTTGCATATCACACAAATGAACAAAGTTGTTTAGATGGGTAGCGGCTTCTTCACTAGAAAGGCCGGAGAATTGATCTTTCATGACAAGATTCAACAAAGCAGCATTGATCTCACAAGATTCAGCATCGGTAATAGGAGCAATCGGGGTGCTAATAAAATCATTATTGTTGGTATTGGAGAAGTCAAACAATTTGGTATTGTCCTGAGCCATAGTGACAAGCAAGTAATCCAACACACACAAGCAAACAAGAAGCAAGCGAACGATAAACACATGATAGAAGAAGGGCAAATAAAACGACAAGGGTGAAGTGGAGGAGAGGAAAACGAGAGGCAAAAAATGTAATGCGGAGGATAAGGGTTTGTGATATGTACTTGGTATATGACTTTTGCGTAAGCCTCCCCGGCAACGGCGCCAGAAATTCTTCTTCCTACTTCTCGAGCTTGCGTTGTATTCCCTCGAAGAGGAAAGGGAGATGCAGCACAGTAGCGTAAGTATTTCCCTCAATTTTTGAGAACCAAGGTATCAATCCAGTAGGAGATCACGCGCGAGTCCCTCACACCTGCACAAACAAATAAGAACTTAGCAGCCAACGCGATAAGGGGTTATCAATCCCTTTACGGTCACTTACGAAAGTGAGATCTGATAGAGATGATAGTTTGATATTTTTGGTATTTTTTATTATAAGAACAGAAAGTAAAAGCGGAAAAAGTAAAGTAGATGTAGATTGATATGTTGAGAATAGACCCGGGGGCCATAGTGTTCTCTAGTGGCTTCTCTCATGATAGCGATATTCTACGACGGGTAAACAAATTACTGTCGAGCAATTGAGAGAAAAGTGAATAATTATGAGACTATCTAGGCATGATCATTATATATAGGCATCACGTCCGAGACAAGTAGACCGAAATGATTCTGAATCTACTACTATTACTCCACACATCGACCGCTATCAAGCATGCATCTAGTGTATTGAGTTCATAAGAACAGAGTAACACCTTAAGCAAGATGACATGATGTAGAGGGATAACCTCAAGCAAGATGATATAAACCCCATCTTTTTATCCTCGATGGCAACAATCGAATACGTGCCTTGCTGCCCCTACTGTCACTGGGAAAGGACACCGCAAGATTGAACCCAAAACCAAGCACTTCTCCCACTGCAAGAACTATAGATCTAGTAGGCCAAACCAAACCAATAGTTCGAAGAGACTTGCAAGGATATTATAATCATACATAAAGAGTTCAGAGAAGAACCAAATATTTCTCATAGATAATCTTGATCATAAACCCACAATTCATCGGATCTCGACAAACACACCGCAAAAAGAGATTACATCGAATAGATCTCCTTGAAGACCGAGGAGAAATTTGTATTGAGATCCAAAGAGAGAGAAGAAGCCATCTAGATACTAGCTATGGACCCGAAGGTCTGTGGTAAACTACTCACAACTCATGGTGAGGCAATGATGATGATGTAGAAGCACTCCGTGGTAGATCCCCCCTCCGGCGGAGCTCCAGAACAGGCCCCAAGATGGGATCTCACGGGAACACAAGGTTACGGCGGTGGAACTAGGGTTTTCTCTTCTCTTCTGATGGTTTCAGGGTACGTAGGCTTATATAGGAGGAAGGAGGGCACCAGGGGCCTTACGTGGGACCCACGAGGCAGGAGGCGTGCCCTAGGGGGGCGCCCGCCACCCTCGTGGGCACCACGTGGCCCCTACTCTGTGGTTCTCAAGTCTCCCGTGTGTGATTTTCTCCAAAAATATCTCTCCCGAAGGTTTCATTCCGTTTGGACTCCGTTTGATATTCCTTTTCTGCAAAACCCTGAAACAGGCAAAAATCAGCAATCTGGACTGGGCCTTTGGGTTAGTCAGTTAGTCCCAAAAATAATATAGAAGTGTATAACAAAGCCCATTAAACATCCAAAACATCATAAATAATAGCATGGAACAATAAAAAATTATAGATACGTCGGAGACGTATCAATCTCCGAAAGTGTTTGTGGTGTTGACATAGATCAAGATTAGGATTTGTCACTCCGAGTGTCGGAGAGGTATCTCTGGGCCCTCTCAGTAATCCATATCACTATAAGCCTTGCAAGCAAATGATTAATGAGTTAGTCACGAGATGATGCATTACGGAACGAGTAAAGAGACTTGCCAGCAACGAGATTGAACTAGGTATGATGACACCGATGATCGAATCTCGGGCAAGTAACATACCGATGACGAATGGAACAACATATGTTGTTATGCGGTTCGATCGATAAAGATCTTCGTAGAATATGTAGGAGCCAATATGGGCATCCAGGTTCCACTATTGGTTATTGACCGGAGAGATGTCTCGGTCATGTCTACATAGTTCTTGAACCCGTAGGGTCCGCACGCTTAACGTTCGTTAATGATATAGTATTGAATGAGTTATGTATGTTGGTGACCTAATGTTATTCGGAGTGCCGGATGTGATCACGACATGACGAGGAACTCCGGAATGGTCCGGAGATGAAGAATGATATATGGGATAATAGTGTTTGGCCTCCGGAAGGGGTTCCGGATGTTTCCCGAACTGTTTGGGTACGAGAACACTTTATGTGGGCCAAAGGGGAAAGCCCATAAGGTTTTTGGAAAGCGCAAAAGGAAGTTTTGGGGAGTCCAGGGGCCAGATGCCAGGGTCCCTGGCGTCTGGGTCCAGACGCCGGGAATCCTGGCTTCTGGGTCCAAACGCCGGGAACCCTGGCGTCTGGCCGTGGAGTCCGAGAAGGACTCTTGCCTTTCGGGTGAAACCGTCTTTGTGGAGGCTTTTACTCCAAGTTTCGACCCCAAGGCTCAACATATAAATAGAGGGGCAGGGCTAGCACCCAAGACACATCACGATACACCAAGCCGCGTGCCGCGACCCTCTAGTTTATCCTCTGTCTAGTTTTTGTAGTGCTTGGCGAAGCCCTGCAGAGATTGCTCTACATCACCAACCATCACCACACCGTCGTGCTGCCGGAACTCATCTACTACTTTGCCCATCTTGCTGGATCAAGAAGGCGAGGACATCATCGAGTTGAACGTGTGCCGAACGCGGAGGTGTCGGACGTTCAGTGCTAGATCGGGACGGATCGTGAAGGTGTACGACTACATCAACCGCGTTGATAAACACTTCCGCTTTCGGTCTATGAGGGTACGTAGACACACTCTCCCCTCTCGTTGCTATGCATCACCATAATCTTGCGTGTGCGTAGGAATTTTTTTGAAATTACTACGTTCCCCAACAGCTTGCTAATAGTTCCAATCATAAGTCCATAGAATTCCAAGTCAGGGATGACATGCTAGCAGTGGCCTCTCCCACATAAACATGCTATACGTAGTCAATTGCTTAGGGACAATTTCGAAAATCCTACCACCACTTTTCCACACTCGCTATACTAACTTTATTGCTTCTTTACCCAAATAGCCCCTACTTTTTATTTACTAGCTTTTTATATTCTTGCAAACCTATCCCGTTACACCTACAAAGTACTTCTAGTTTTATACATGTTCTAGGTAAAGTAAACATTAAGCGTGCGTAGAGTTGTATCGGTGGTCGATAGAACTTGAGGGAATATTTGTTCTACCTTTAGCTTCTCGTTGGGTTCGACACTCTTACTTATCGAAAGAGGCTACAACTGATCCCCTACACTTGTGGGTTATCAGGGGGCGCCGCCCCTCCCCCCTAGTCCAATTTGAACTAGGCTTGGGGGCGCGTGGCCCGGCCCTAGCCAACCCTCTCTCTCTCTTCCCTAAGGACCATCAAGGCCCATATACCCCCCGGGGGGTTACGGTAACCTCCCGGTACTCCGGTTTTTATTCGGTGACCCCCGGAACCCTTCCGGTGTCCGAATATAACCTTCCAATATATCAATATTTATGTCTCAACCATTTCGAGACTCCTCGTCATGTCCATGATCACATCCGGGACTCCGACCTACCTTCGGTGCATCAGAACACATAAACTCATAATACTGATCGTCATCGAACGTTAAGCGTGCGGACCCTACGGGTTCGAAAACTATGCAGACATGACCGAGACTCATCTCCGGTCAATAACCAATAGCGGAACCTGGATGTTCATATTGGATCCCACATATTATACGAAGATCTTTATCGGTCAAACCGCATAACAACATACGTTGTTCCCTTTGTCATCGATATGTTACTTGCCCGAGATTTGATCGTCGGTATCATCATACCTAATTCAATCTCATCATCGGCAAGTCTCTTTACTCGTTCCGTAATACATCATCTCGTGACCAACTCATTAGTCGTTTGTTTGCAAGGCTTATTACGATGTGCATTACTGAGAGGGCCCAGAGATACCTCTCCGACACTCGGAGTGACAAATCCTGTTCTCGATCTATGCCAACACCACATTACCCTCGGAGACACCTGTAGATCATCTTTATAATCACCCAATTACGTTGTGACGTTTCATAGCTCACAAGGTGTTCCTACGGTATTTGGGAGTTGCATAATCTCATAGTCATAGGAACATGTATAAGTCATGAAGAAAGCAATAGCAGAAAAACTAAATGATCAAGTTGTTAAGCTAACGGATGGGTCTTGTCCATCACATCATTCTCCTAATGATGTGATCCCGTTGATCAAATGACAACTCATGTCTATGGTTAGGAAACATAACCATCTTTGATTAACGAGCTAGTCTAGTAGAGGCATACTAGGGACACTCTGTTTCGTTTATGTATTCACACATGTATCAAGTTTCCGGTTAATACAATTCTAGCATGAATAAAAGACATTTATCATGATGTATAAGGAAATATAAATAACAACTTTATTATTACCTCTAGGGCATATTTCCTTCAGATGCAACAACAACAAGCACACAAGCAAGCAAAGGATACAACACAATAAAGATTGTACAAGTAAAGGTAAGAGATAACCAAGAGTGGAGCCGGTGGAGATGAGGATGTGTTACCGAAGTTCCTTCCCTTTGAGAGGAAATACATCTCCGTTAGAGCGGTGTGGAGGCACAATGCTCCCCAAGAAGCCACTTGGGCCACCGTATTCTCCTCACGCTCTCGCACAATGCAAGATGCCGTGATTTCACTATTGTTGCCCTTGAAGGCGGTGACCGAACCTTTACAAACAAGGTTGAGGCTATCTCCACAACTTAATTGGAGGCTCCCAACGACACCACGAAGCTTCACTGCAATGGAATATGGCTCCGAGGTGACCTCAACCGTCTAGGGTGCTCAAACACCTACGATTAACAAGATCCGCAAGGGATTAGTGAGGGAAATCAAATTTCTCTTGGTGGAAGTGTAGATCGGGGCCTTCTCAACCAATCCCTAGAAAATCAATAAGTTTGATTGTCTAGGGAGAGAGATCGAGCAAAAATGGAGGTTTGAGCAATAATGGAGCTTAGGGAGGGAAGAAGTGACCTTCGTGGGGAAGAAGATCCCTTTTATATAGTGGGGGAAAAGATCCAACCGTTATCCCCTCACTCAGCCTGCACGACGTGGTACTACCGCAGTGGGTTGCGGTACTACCGCATGTGCGACATTGGCCACAGGAAGGCTTGTTGCACGGGGCAATGAGCGGTAGAACCGCCAGAGCAGTACTACCACGCGTCCCTATGGTACTACCATAAGGCAGGCATTTTTTTAACATGATGACATTTTTATTTTTTGAATCATGTTTTTTGCACTTGTGTTGGAAAATGGGCCATAGCTTGGTGTTGCGCTTCGGCCTGGTGCTAGTTTGCCGCGTTTTGGGGTTGTACCCTGATGCTAGCGACCGAGCAACTGTTGAGAGAAACTAGTTGACGAGCGCTCCTTCAGGAGGCTCACAACGATCAACGTCACTTGGCTCGCTCTCAACTATCCGCCACGAGTCACGCTGTGGGCGTTCCCTTTAGATTTTATTTTTTTATTTTTCCGCACGCGTTTTCGGCTTTTTAAACTTTTTTTTACGTTTCGGTTTTCCACTGGTCTTCCTTAGCTTTTGAAAAAAAAATGTGCGAACAAACACGTTTTCTTTTTTTCCTTCCGCGAGAGTCACGGCCGTGCCTCTCGGAAACAAAAAAATGCATTTCCTATTTATTTTCTTCTGCGAGAGGCACGGTTGTGCTTTCCCGAGAGTCACAGACGTCCCTCTCGGAAACGAAAAAAACGTGTTTTTTGTGTTTTTTTCTTCCGTGAGAGGTAAGGTTTTGTTTCCGCGAGAGACATGGTTATGCTTTCGCGAGAGGCACGGCCGTGCCTCTCGTAAACGAAAAAAAATCGTGTTTTCTGTATTTTTTTTTCTTCCATTAGAGGCACGGTTTTGCTTCCGCGGGAGACATGGTTGTGCTTTCGTGAGAGGCACAGCCGTGCCTCCTCGGAAAAGGAAAAAATGTATTTTTCTCTTCTTCTTCTTTTCTTCCGTGAGAGGCATGGTTTTGCTTCCGCGAGAGGCACGGGCGTGTCTTATTCGGAAAGGGAAAAACCTGTGCTACTGGATTGGTTTTTTTGTTAGGTTTTTTCGTCCGGTTTTTTCATGATTTGTTTTCCGTCAAAACCTATTAACATGGAATCTAGTTTTGAAGATCTCGACGCGAGGAATCAAATGGTGAAAACGGTTCGAGATTTGGACGTACGGTTTAAGAGATAAAACATTTTGAATAAAAAGATCTACGAAAAAATGAAGAAGCCCCGGATTGCGACAAGTGGCGCACATGCAGCGTGTCACTTGTCACAACCTGAGGAGGTGGAAGTGATTTTTGCAACGAGTACTCCTTAACTGTGATTTTGAACCGTTTGGTTTGAGGGAATGGAAAAAAAGGTTGATCTTCCAAAAAAAAGAGCAGCCATTTTTTCCCTTCCCTCAAAAATTGTGCGGGGCAACCGTGAACCGGACCTGGGGAGTCGGACGGGCTGGCAGTCCATCGTGTCCCATCCCGAGTCGAATCGGGATTCCGGAGAACCACAGGCGCGTACCGGCCGATCTATATACTGACGGGTCGAGTTGAGGCCGTCGACAAACGAGATCTAATGGCGATACCGATCATGGCGGCGCGGTTCAACGACGAGGACATCCGAAAAAGTATTTTTACCGGTGCTGGGATGTACCGGGGTGCTATCCACCGTTCACCACTTTCGTCAAGATTCGTGTAGGTTTTATACACTTTCTTTTTGTATGCAAATACAGCAGATTAAACAGAACTATATTTGTACTTGCGTCACACAATGTCACCTATAATTGTACTTGCGTCGGAAAGAATAGTGCAGGCATGCATTCTCTCACCACATACACCACTGCATGGGTTCTCTCTCTCCATACAATTGACATGCATTTAATTTCATTCTCATATTTTGAATGATTGATATATGTTAAACGAAATGTCCATTTTGAAACTTTTTATATATTTGGAATCGTGATGACAAGATCTTCAGAACAAGATCAATCTTGGATATAATTAAACTATTTTTATCTTATATATTTCAGTTATCTTTGAAATGTCTTTCATAAAACACAAAATTGTTTCGCTGTGAAATGATATTTATTTCACACATTTTCACTTATTTCAGAAAAAAAATCATATATATGCAAAATAGATTTCACTCATTTCAAAAAAATGGTTTCAATCAATTCAAAAAACATATCCCACTTATTTCAGAAAAATTGTTTCATATGTATGCAAAAAATATTTCACTCATTTTAAAAAATTGGTTTCACTCAGTTCTAAAAACCTATTTCACTACTTTCAGAAAGCTGATTTCACTCATTTCAATATTTCAAATTTAAACATGTTTGAAATGTATTCAAGAGGGATCGCATTCTAAAATTTTATTTCACACATTTTAAAAACTGATTTCACTCATCTCATCAAACAACCGATTTCACTCATTTGATACAACTGATTTTAGTCATTTCAATTGAAAGAAAAACATATTCACAAAACAATTCGCTCACTAGATAAAACAGTGTTTGCTCATTTCAAAAATTAATTTCACTCATTTCAACAATGATTCCACTCATTCAAACAATGATTTCTCTCAGTTCATAAAATTGGTTTCACACAACTTAAAAAACTATTTCACTTATTTCAGAAAAAAAAAACATATGTATGCAAAAATTATTTCACTCATTTCAAAAAAAAATGATCAATCAATTCAAAAAACCTATTCCACTTATTTCAGAAAAATTATTTCATATGCACACAAAACCGATTTCACTCATTTCAAAAAACTGGTTTCACACAATTCTGAAAACCTATTTCACTACTTTCAGAAAACTGATTTCACTCATTTCAAAATTTCAAATTTAAACATGTTTGAAATGTATTCAAGAGGGATCTCATTCTAAAGGTCTTGGCACATGGGATTCAAATATATATATATATATAATTTCAAAAACAAAATTATGGTTTGAAAAATATGGTTGATTTAAACTAGTATGAATTGTATAAAAGTATGTTGTGTGCCACTGAGGCAGAGGAGGGACATTTAATATATTTTATCCTGCTATGCATGCATGTCCCTGTGACCTACTTGTACCTTTTAGCAGAGAATACAAGAGATGGAATGCTATCATACCTGGTTATATATATGGATGGGCCCCATTTATGCACAGATCATAAAGCATGTGAAAGGTGGATGCTACGCCGGTAGCTCCCGGCTCCGGTAAAAGAGACTTTGCGCGAGAACATCCAGTCCATGTTAGAGGAAGGCATCGACCCACTTCTGGTGGAGAGCCTGAGAGCATCTCCAGCCGTTGGCCCCCCAGGAGGGGCTAAAAATCGCCCACACGGGGCGCACCGGCGCTAAACCGCGCACTGGGGGCGTGATGCCCCCAGTCGCGGCGCCCACGTTTTTTTGAAAAAGTCAAATACGGCGCAAACACGACTCAAATTTAACGCAAACATCGGCGAGTTCGTTCAAATTTAAACATATTTTACAAAAAAAAACTAGCACGGGCTGCCCCCGCCGTCTCCATCGCCACTCCTCGCCGTCTACCTCGCCGCTCGCCGCCCGCCGCCCGCCTTTGTAGTTCTACATGCCGAGGAGGCGGTAGAAGCGCGTGTAGTCGCCGCCGCCGTCGGCGGCGGCGGCGGCGTCCCCGCCTCCACCGTCGGCGGCGGCGGCGGCGTCCCCGCCTCCACCGTCGGCGGCGGCGGCGGCGTCCCCGCCTCCGCCGCCGTCGTCCCTGCTGCATCCCTCCCCCGGTTGGCGCGGCGGGTTGGACGGTCCGGGGGCGTCGTCGTCGTCGTCGCTATCGAGGACCACGATGCCGTGCTCGTCCTCGCGCCCACGGTTGCGGGCGGCGATCTCCTCCAGGGCCCGGCGCTGCCGGACCATCTCGTCGTGGAGGTAGTCGTCCCGCGCCCACCGCAGGGCGTCCTCGTCGGAGAAGCCACGCCGGGCTATCTCCTCGTACTCCGCGGGGAGGCCGGGCTCCGGCTTGAGCTCGACGAGGACGAAGCGGACTGTGGGGGGGCGGAGTCGCCGATGCGGACGCCGGAGCTACGGGTACGCGCGCTGACAGGCGTGTCCTGTGGCTCCGGCTTGACAGGGCGGAGGCAGAGAGAGCCCGACGAGCGGCCGGACGAGGAGGAGGACGCTCCAGGCCGCTCCATGCGCCTCGGCTTCCAGGAGCTTCCACGGCGACGTGAGAAGGACGGGGGAGCGGGGTACTCGAGGCGCGGCGTGTTGCCGCCCTCGATGTACTCGAGGACGGCCTCCAACGTGCGGCCGGGCATGCCCCACCACCGGCGCCGGCCCTCGGAGTTGAGCCTGCCGGAGGGCACGACGCCATTGGTGGCCTCGAGCTGCTCGGTGTGACAGCGGCGGAAGTAGGGCTCCCAGAGCGGGCTGTCGGGGACGTACCGTGGCCCCTCCCACGCCGTGTCGGGGACCGGGTACTCGGCCTCGAAAAGGAGGCGAGCCTCGTCCTCGTGAAGATGGCGGCGCCCGAAGCCATTCGTCGTCGCGCCGTCGCCTGGAAAGCGCTCGGCCATTCTTCTCAACTGGAGACGGCGAGAGGAGGAAGGGGGGAGAAATGGGCGCATCGGCGATGGAGTATCTGTGCGTGTCTCCGGCGCGCTGGCGGTCGGCTTATATAGGCGGAGGCGCCGCGTGGTAGGCTTGGCCGGCGCATTACGTGTGGCGTGATGGCGTGGCGGCCGAGGGGACGCGCGTCGCCCGGCCTTCACTGCACCGCCCATGAGGCATCAATGGAGGCTGACCGGTGCGGCAGCGCGCGCAGCTTTGGCATTGATTCGCCGCGGGAAACGAGGCGATGAGGACGACGAAGCGGCGAGAAGAGAGTCAAGTCGCTGACGCGGCCGGCCCGCGGCTCTTCGCGCCAAAAACGATTCGCCCGGCGCCCTCGAGCGACCCCAGCGCGCCGGGTTCGGGTTGGGTCCGCCGGCGCCAATTTCGGCCCGAGCCGGCGAAAACTGGGCCCTTGGGGCGACTGGGCCGATTTTTTATGCCGGCGGCCGAAAAATCGCGTGGGGGGCCTTCTTGGGGGCGCAGTTGGAGATGCTCCGGGGAAGCTGCAGTCCAGGGTGAGCTACATGCTAGAGAACACCACGGAGTTCCCCGCGATCGCGGCGCTGGACTGGGCGGACGGCGTCGAGGCCAGCACCGTGAGGGCCGCCCAGAACATCTCAGAGGACGCAGAGGACTACCGCGACGGCGCGGCGATGGTCGCCGGGAGGCCGGGCGAGGAGGCGCGCGCGGTGGCGGCGACGCTGCGCGACCATGCCGCGTGGGCGTTCGCGCGGCTCGTCGAGGCCCAGGAGGTCCTGGCCACCACACGGCGCCTGCGGGGCAGGCAGATGAGGGAGGTTGTGTCGACGAAGAACCAGATGGTCCACCACGCGGCAAACGAGTTTCTGCAGTTTGCGGCCAAGGAGGCGGACGGCGGGCAGGTGCCGAGCGTCCTGGAGGCGGACGACGAGGCGAGGGCCGAAGCGGTGGACGCCGCGGCCACGGCCGAGGGCGCCGGCGCGCGGTTCGCGGAGGAGTGTGGTTTTTTGTAGCCTGAGCTACACAACACCTACTATCCTCACCGTTCCTTGTAGGCTCTCATGCATGGGGATCTGAACCATGATCTGGCACCGCATTGCAGTTTCATTCAGAGTACTCATACAATGATCCAAATAGAGAAGACAAAAGTGATAGAGACAAGCCATGCTGCCAACTCTTATCTCCTTTGGCTTTTTTTCTCTCTTTCAAGCCTCTCACAACCACTCTCGCTTCTTAATATTTTTTCTCTCTCAAGCCTCTCACAGTCACAGCCATTCTCTTCTCCCTCTTCCTTTCTCACTCACGTGTTCCTATGACTCTTGGAGAGGGATCCTTTCCTCTCACAACATCTCTCTCTTTGATATTTTTTTCACGTGTAACACTTCTCTCTCTTCTTCTCGCATCATCCCTCTTTCTCTCTGCTCCTTTTGTCTCTCTTCTCCTGTTTCTCTCAAGAACATCTCTCTCTTCTTACAGCACACCCATTTCTCTCTCTGCTCTCTTATCTTCTCTCTTCCTTCTCTCTCACATCACATTTCTCTCTCTTCTGCAGGAATCTCCATCACCTTGTCCGCATCCTCCTGTTCTTCATGCTTGGAAGCGATGATTCTCTCTCACATCACCACGTGATTGCAGTAACTTGCATGCAGACATGAGACATGGCAGGCGGTGAGCATGTGATGCTTCCCGACGCACATATCACGAAGTTAACGGACGGTATGGATAGGGGGTATCATGTAGCTCGACCTCTACTACAACTTTGTGTTCGCCGAGAGGTTCGTCGCGCTGGCGGGCAAGATCAGGAGGGCCGCGGTGTCGCCGGCGTACGCGGGCGAGGAGGCGCTGGTGGAGGAGCTGCAGAGGCAGGCGGCGACGGTGGACGCGTTGTGCGCGGACCCGAACGCGCTCGTGCCGAAGATGCTGGCCACGGGGTCGTGGATGCTCTTTAGGGCTATGAACGGGATTCCATTCCCGCTGGAAGAAGACGAAGCTCCGTGCCCTTCCAGTGTTCAGCTGTTAAGCATAGCTATCTGTTGAGAATAATATTTATTAGGGAAGAAGTGATAGATTAGGATTTGTTCTACCTTATCTTGTACTCCAAGTATATCATTGTACTTCTATATATATGCCCACAAGGCTCAAACAATACAATAACTATTTCACCAAATCATCTTCTCTCCTTTCTAACATGGTATCTATCGCAAGTCGATCCTAAACCCTAGCCACCACCGCTTCCGCACCCGGGGCGATCGGCCTCCATGACCGCCACCGGGGGCCGCGCCGCCCGTACCTAGTGTTCGTCCGCCGGCCGTGTTGGCCGGCTACCCTAGAGAGTCTTTTTCCCGAGCCCTTGCTCCGGGTTTTTTCGCTCTCTCGCCGGTCGTTTTGATCGGGGTTTTTCTTTTTGGTTTTCCGATCTAATCTAGATCGGTTTGCGTCGCCCACCGTCGCCGTCGACTCCCGTGCGCCTCTACTCCGACCTCGGCACGATCAGCCGGCCTCTCCTCCGACCCAGGTGGCATCGCGCGACATGCGGCCTGTCAAGGCCGTCGCCCGCTCGCCGGCCCGCCCGTCGCCCTGCGCCGGCCGTCACCGCCCTGCTCCGACCGGGACACCTACATCACCCACCCGGCGGCCTCGCGCCATGCGGCGGCCAATCATAGCCGTCGTTCGCGCGTCGGTCCGCCCATCTATCCACACCACCCGCCTCCGTCGTGTCTGCACGACGGCCCTGCGGTCTACCTTGCCGGCCTCGTCTCCGGCGGCACCAGGCTCGTCGACTGTCTCAGCTCGGGCGCCGCTACTACGTTGGTCGCTCGGGCCTCGCTGCCCGGGCGCCGGCGCTGCTGGCAGCTCGGGTGCCGGTCGCACGACGTCCCACGCCGTCCGTCCTTGTCGGCTTCATCTCAGACTCCGCCGCCACCCTGTCTTCACCGAGCGGCGTCCCCGACCTCGCGCGCGGTCGGGTTGATCACCCGCCCGTCGCCACGATCCGCCACATCTACGCCGTGCGACCGACCTGGCCCGTCGGTTGCGCGCGCCGCAGGTCCCGTGAAGATCGTCCCCGAGTTCAGCGTGCCTCTTCAACGATCGAGCATCGGGCTGCCGCTGCGTCGCCCCGTCGGGCCATAGCGCTGCCGCCCCGTGGTTCTCCTCGCGGCTGCATCGACTCGTGTGTCGCCGCTGCGTCGCCCCTTCGGGCCATAGTTCCGCGATAAGCGGTCCCCGCCGCCGCCCCGAGGCCGTCCCCGCGGCTGCACCGACTCGTGAACCGTCGTTGCGTCGCCCCTTCGGGACGCAGCGTCGCGGCCCGCGGTCCCCGCCGCCGCCCCGAGGTCTTCCCGCCATCGCCCCGACCAGCCTGCCGCCGATGCGTCGCCCCTTCGGGCTGTAGCGTCGTGGCCCGCAGTCCACTCCGCTGTGACCGCGCGTCGACCTCCCGTGGTATGCGTCGCGCCGTCCCCCTTGGCGCGCGAACGCCATCGTTCGCGCCGGTCTTCGTCACGCTGCCAGGGTTCTTCGTCTACTTCGAGCACCGCCGCCGCACTCCTAACCTAGCCGCCGCCGCCGCTACCTTCGTAGCCGTCGCCGGCGCCCGTCCACCCCCTTCGTCTTCGTCCAAGCACCAGCCCGTCGCCAGCGTCGCCGTCATCTACCCCGACCACTTCGTCTACTCCGACCATCGTTGGTGACATCAGCCCCGCGCCGATGGACGCCGCAATCGTCGTCGAGTTCTTCTCTGTTGGCCCCTCCGACTTCTCCGACATGGCGTACAGCTCGTGCAGGTCCCTCGTCTACGCATGCTCGGTGCTGGCAACACTGATGCGTGCCTTCATCCACGACGTGTCCCCGGGCCTGGCAAGCCTGGTCGGCGCTTCGTCAACTTCGTCTTCGTCCGTCTACGCATGCCCGATGCTGGCAACACCGGTGCGTGCGTTCGTCTACGATGTTTTCCCGGGCTTGGCAAACCCACCGCGACGCGTCGTCTACAACATCTTCTTCCCGGCGCACCACTACTTCGACACCACAACGCCCATACTAACGCGGCGCCCCCTTGCGCCCGCGGCTCCACGGCGACTTCCTCGACACCGGCTACCCCGACTCGACATCGACCACGGCATTCTTCGCACGGCTACCTCGATCATGACTGCACCACCCTACGCTCTTGGCTACCTCAACAAACGGCACAAAGGGCTACCGCCTTGCTTGAGCAACCTTGTTGGCTTCCATTCTAGCCACGACTTCCGCGATGCAACGACCGTTACGACTGTGGGGGGGTGTCCGTCGGCTTGCCTTCGGATTCTTCTGCAGTCTCACCGTCTGCGTCGCTACCGTTGTGACTGCGGGGGGATGTTGAGTATAATATTTATTAGGAAAGAAGAGATAGACTAGGATTTGTTCTACTTTGCCTTGTACTCCAAGTATATCATTGTACTTTTATATATATATGCCTACGAGGCTCAAGCAATACAATAACTATTCCACCAAATCCTCTTCTCTCCCTTCTAACACTATCGACTGATAGATTGTGAATCAATTTAAACAACAGACGCTACACGTATTTCGATCAAAACGAATAAAACTCCACCGTCGTGAGGCTCTTATGTTATTATTGATTGTGAATTATATTGTTATTATTGCTCCATCCCAACTTATGTTACACATGCATGCATCTCCTAGCGCAGAAGATAAAGAAAAAACGTTGTTATTGTAGTAGTATTATTCCCTGCATTCCCGCCTCTTATGAACACCCTCCTGGCTGGTTGGTTGGTGGTCAATGCGATTTCCCAAACAGGTCGATCAACCTCTGCCTCCCGAGACCTATAACTGGCTAAGAAAAGCTTCTCCTCCTGCCTCTTCTTCCCTAGATAGGCGCCAGCGTCATGGCCAAGATTCATTCATTCATCCAATTGCCTCCGGAGATATACTTGAGATTCAGATTCGATTACAGCGTTGGCAGGTCCTTCGAGACCGTACCAGGAGGGGAGCTACAGCGCGCACGCAATTGACATGAACAAAACAGCCGGGTAAGAAGAGCTTTCCGCATGCATGCCGAGCAAGCTCCGCATGCGCAATGCGGCTGGGGATTTCGCTTTTCCTTCTCGTTTCTCAGGATCAGAAGAACGACATGCGGTTCTCGTAATTATCCAAGCTAGAACAGGGGGTCGACGCTCCTTCTCTTCTGCCCACCTTGATTCAGAACCGCGCTCTTCGCTTACCTCCCATGTTCCGCATCTGTTCAGGGCGTTTCCCTTGTCGCGTTCGTCGGAGTTTCAGTAGGCGTCATGGGGGAGGAGAATGCTGCATCTACGAATGTAAGCATTTATTTTTCCATGTCCACTATGATCCTCCTCTGTTGTTCTGTTCATTCACGTAGTGCCTGCTTCCTGTTTCCCTCTGCAGAGCATCACCGTAAACGTGAGAGTTTACATGCACTGCGACGCCTGCGAAAGATCGGTACGCCGCACCATCAAGAAAATCGATGGTAAAAAGGGAGAACTTAGTACTGAATTCCACGCCTGTTCTGATCATGTGATGGGAGTATATTTAATGTGTGTGGTGATCGTCGGCCGGCGCAGGCGTCGAGACAGTGGAGGTCGACAGGGACGAGAACAAGGTGACGGTGACGGGGGATTTCAAGGCCGAGAAGGTGCTGAGGAAGCTCAAGAAGAAGACCGGGAAGAAGGCGGAGATTCTGCTTCCGGACCCAGAGGAAGAAAACCAGGAGGAAGAGAAGCAGGAGCCCGAAGACGATGCTTACGCTCCTTACGGCCATCGGGCGCCGGACATGGACGCTGTTCTAGGCAACGAGTTCCAGAGGCCGCCGCGATGGGACCTCCATTATTTCGACGACGAGAACACGGAAGCGTGTAGGATCATGTAGGAAGTAATGCTAGAGCAGCATTTGATTTCGGGGAGGTCCTTTGTTCTCCTTATTTAAGATACTTGAAAGCTGTAACTTACCAAAACAACAAATTGGCCTATTAGCTCAGCTGGTTAGAGCGTCGTGCTAATAACGCGAAGGTCACAGGTTCGAGACCTGTATGGGCCACAACTCCTTTTGCACGGGCCTTTTTTTTCAAACTGACATTTCTACATGTGCAGTATTATTTCCTGATTACTGAGGGAGTAATATGGATAGGAGAGAGTACGTGTATGTGCTGACCTGAATTACATTCGACCTTCCCCGCAATAAATAAATAAATTACATTTGTCTTTGCCAAAAAAGAAAAAGATTACACAAGCTAATCTCCATGAACCTGCTGGTAAAATAAAAGGATCATTTGGAATGGAGGCAGCTTTTATTCTCTGAGCAGTTCATATACTGGTGCAAATGTTGGGCTTCTCTTGGAACAAACACAAGCCAAAACAAATGGTATTTCCCAACTACAAGCACTGAACAGTACTAACTTAAGGTGTCTCCACCCTTCAAAAAAAAAAAAAAACTGAAGGTGTATCCATGCTAACAGAAATAGTGCACATTCCGAACATATGATGGTAGCTCTAAGATGTGCATCATCTTGGTGGACACCATGAAAATAAAGACGAAAAGTAAAGCAAGATCTGTCTCCATGAGCCTGCTGGTAAAAATTGCTTGAAGCTAGATACTGCGAATCAAACTGCAGATGTGTGCATTACTGAATTTCGTCAAAGGCAGAAACCGCCTTTTGATCTACAGCCACAACACTACACTGAATGTCTTCAATATACTCCTTACAACAAAGCTTGCATGTTTAAACAATGTATACTAGTTACATTTATAAGGAATCTACAGTGTCTAGAGTAACTATACTTCAACTGGGACAACTCATAATACACTTGGCAAACATTACACGTGGACCCATACAGCTAACATTGCTTGGTGTGGTAAAATGTCGTCTGCTGCAAGTACTTTTACCTGCAGAAGCAAACAGCTTGCCAAGCTATCGTGCGGTGGTCGCGGCTCGAGAATCCTGCCAACCCAATTCACGAGCTCGACGTTCCCACAGTGCTGTCAGTTTCCTCTCCTTTGAGATTGCCCCCTCAGACTTCTCCCTGGCTTCCTCACAAGTCTCTGTGGCCGCGTTACACTTCTCCGCCTCTCGCTGGTACAGGGTAGCCTGCCTTTTTGCCTCGACAAGTGTGGCATTCATGTGATGGATGTGCTCCTCAGCTACAACCTGCTGCAGCTTGAGTTCCTCGTTGAGGAGATCGACAAACTGCTTCTCCATCTCCTTGGTACGCTCAGGGTCATTTGTGCCGCAAGCTGCATATTTCAATTCAAATTAATTTTTCCAGTTAACATAGCCTCATAACAGATGCAACCATGTGAGAAGGTACAACAAAAGTTCCAGCTCACAAGAACTTGGGCAGCAATATGGGAAATGGTTTACACTACTGTGTTCTTATATAGCATTTGTAATTGTACAATCGAAACGATGAGCTATGTAGGTGAAAGCCATGTGTGCAGGTGTGGTGCTAGTTTCTTCAATGGTGATAAATAACTACCGACAAAAAAGGGTATACTTTGCCGGCACTTGGTAACCTGCACAGCACGTAAAATCAGTGCAGGGGAGTAATCACCCCTTACTAGAAATGACAGGAAGTAATCCATGTTTGCTTTTAATGTTAATGTGCTACTGAAAATAGCAGGAAGTAATCCATGTTTGGTTGCAAAAAGTTAATGTGTCATGGGACAAACCCAGAATTTGGATGGTATTGCACATAAGAAGTACAACCTCTGTTCCTAAATATAAGAAGTTTTGGCAGTTCATTTACATTACTGAACAGAGGTAGTAATAGTTAGACCTGAGTTTGTGAGCATATGATGCATACCAACAAAAATTAATAACTACAGCATATCATAAAGTCCTTCTTGTGTTTGTTCACATTAGCATGCCACAAAAGCATCAAAACTCTGAGCAAATATAATGAAAAACACACACTTTTCCCAATCATATTTGGATGATTTAGCAAATGTACACTAGGTCATTCCATAGAGTTTATCATTAGACAAATCTCACAGGTTTCATGCTAAAGTCCTTAAGAGTCAAGTCTTTCAGAAACTGCAAAATGGTCTAAGGCCAGCCTGATACTTAACTCGCCAGTGGTTTAAAAGAGCAATATATGAACATAAAACAAACTGGGAATAATACTTTCCGTTACGCTTCATAGAATATTACTTATGTTTTGGTTACTATGAAACTTCAGTACTGCTGACAGGCACTATTTTGTTCAAACAATTTGGCAACGGGAACTGTGAAGAACGACACCATTACAATGACAGGCATGTCAATAACCCCGGACATCTAAATTGTGTCGGAGGGAGATAAGATTCCAGAAAAATCTAAAGTTGCAGGTGGAACAATCTGGTATAGAAAAATATCATGATGAGAACTTCACAAGTGACGTCATTCTCCATCAGATGTCAGCTATACTCTCTCTTGTTTTAGTCCATACTCAACCAATTACAATGAGAAGACTGGATAATACTGAACCTCTATTAAATGGACTGTGAAGAAGGAGCTCAAACCTGAAATTGAGAAGTTCATGAGCCCTGCAAAGGAAGGAGAATGCAAAACCCTGTCAGATATAAGTTTATCGACCCAGTTAAAAGCGTATAATAAATGGTCTACTGCTAATTCAGTTCACTGACACTCATAAGCAACCGCATCCAAATAATTGACACTGGTCTGTGGTCTCAAACGGCAGGCCCATTTCCGTTATGTACAGAATCGGGCGTCGGTGCGAGATCTGAGGAGAGAGGGTGCTGACCTGGCGCGATGGACTGGAGGGAGAGCGGCGGCGGGCAGTCGCAGGTACAGGGCGGGCAGGAGGGGGCGGAGACGGCGGCTGCGGCGGCGGAGGAGAAGCCCTTCTTGTAGCGCCAGTAGAGCGCGGGCCCGGAGACGCCGAGCGCGGAGGCCACGGCCAGGATGACCAGGCACCACCGCCCGCACGCCGCCGCCGCCGCGCGTCGCCCCCCGACTGCCATCGCGCGCGCCGTGCTCGTACCTGCCGGATTCTACCGTCGCGTCTCGGTGGCGCGCGTGCTTGTGGTGGTATTCTCGGTTTCTCGTGTTGCTGTGGGGGCGTCGTGGTAAGGGGCAGGGCGATGGTGGCGCCGGACCTGCTGGTAGTACCGGTGGTGGGGTTGGGGTGGTGAGGGAAACAAGCGGCAAGAGCACTGAAGCAGTGGGGTGGGTACCGGCCACGGGCAGTGAAGACTGAGGAGCGTGAGTGGGGAGTGAGCGAACTGCGGGTGGGATCGGCCGTGAGGCCCGCCGGATCGGCCGTCGGTGGCGGTGCTGAAAGTTGCGTCGCGGTGAAGTGGTGAATTTTTCAGTCAACATATAGCCTGATAAACGGATGGACCCGACATTTTTTTATCGCGTTTGACAGGTGCGGTGCGAGCAACGTCAGGTAGGCTGCATTTTCTCACGGCTGCCCGCTGCAGGCTTTTTCTTTTTTTTAAGAAAAGGCATGAACCCGACTTTATAATTAAAGTCATCAGGTTCTCAAAAAAAAAAAAAAAGTCATCAGGCAATGTTCACGGAGCAAACAAACAAATAGCCACGACACATAGGGAGTTCAAGAGAGCAGCAGTACATGCCGCCCAGGCCAATACATAGCACGCAAGCCAGCACGAAGGATCATCAAGTTCCTCTAGCCGCCGGACTGGTGTTGCAAGATAGAAGAAGCCATAGCCCGAATCTTTGAAGATATCAGGTCAAAAGCTTCGTCGTCGATCTCCTTAGTCAATGATCTTCACTGCTGCAAGAATATGCAAGTTTTAAATAAGCAGTCGATAGGTTTAGCCAGAAAGGAGTGCTCAATAGTAAACTTGTTTCTAGTGATCAACAACAATTAGCAAATGGTCGCGAACACCACCCAGAATGCCCGTTTAGAGACCCCGTGTAAACCATTGACCAAGGCCCTGAGATCCGCGAAAGAGGAGGGGCTCCAAGACATGTGTAACCCGGACCTGATACAACACCAAACGAACTTGGCCAGGACACAATGAAAAAAGACACGCTCCATGTATTCGAGAGCACCGCAAAGCGCACATCTATCGGACCCAGGACCATTCCGTTTACGAATCTGATGAGCTGCTGGCAGCCTTCCTCTGAAATGTTGCCCGTTGCATTCGTCGTCGTAGAGGTGGTGTTTCTCAACTTGCGCTCACGGAGGAAAGATGAGAAATGGATTGCCTTGTCATACAACCCATCATTCTGCAAAACATCGATAAGCTTGAGCGGGCCTTCCTATTGTCAGGGTCGGATACGACATCGGGACAAAGTGCAAGGTTGTTGACGTATAATGTGTTGCCTAGTCTCTTTCATAAGATCGGTCTTTTGGTTGCATTGGCTAGAGCATGCACTTCTACATGGTATCGGAGCCAAGAGGTCTCAAGTTCAAGACCCGGCTGGCGCAATTAAATTTGCAGCCCACTTTCGGTCCACGTTTAGGCCTGAGGGAGCCACACGTGAGGGGGGGTGTTGACGTATAATGTGCTGCCTAGTCTCTTTCATCAGATCGGTCTTTTGGTTGCATTGGCTAGAGCATGCACTTCTACAAAGGTCAATTGAGATGTTGTCAGCCGTCCGCTTCCCTTTGGTAGACTTGGGGTCCCCAACACTAACAAGTTCGCGCGGCTTTGCGTTTGCAGTGGCCTTGGTACGAGTGGAAGGAGCCCACAAAGTTGTGGGTCGGGAGTGGGAACCCATGTGATGAGGACCTCAACTTTTTTTACGCTTGTACCACCATCGCGGTTGGGAATGGTGCGAGGACTTCATTTTGGGACTTTCCTTGGCTCCTTGGACGCAAGCCCAAAGTCATTGCACGTGCATAAAGTTTCATAGAAAAATAATTTGTTTGTGGCCTGTGCAGAAAAGACAAAAGATTGCGTCGTGAAACGCTATTTAGAAGCACAGAAAAATTCTTTTTTACGGAGGCAAACCAAAAAGACATTTTTTTTCACAAAACTTTGTGCTGCGCACACACATTTGTGAACATGTATGCATAATTTTTTTTTGTTATATTTTAAAATGCAGTTTTTTAAAAGTGGGCGCAGATGCCCTGCTTTCAAATAGTGCCCACTCTTTGGTCCTCTCCCTAATGGACCAAATGGTTTGGAAGACTTGAGCCCCACCAAAAGTCAAGTTCTTTGCTTGGCTCGCGCTTCAGGATAGCATCTGGACTGCTGACGGATTGAAAAAGCGAGGATGGCCTAACTGTGACCCTTGCCCCTTGTGCCAACGGGTGAAGGAATATGGCCATCATCTTTTCTTCAGATGCCGCTTCACTCTCGGGCTTTGGAACCTGGCTATTTTCGCATCCACGACATGGACACGTCCGCATGACACTTCTTCAACTCCGTTCAGGCCTGGTGGGCGAGCACGTGCACCGGGCACCACCGACAGAAAAGCAAAGGCATCGATTATCATGCTAGTGTCATGGGTCATCTGAAATGAGCGCAACGTTAATAGTGGTCAGGCAAAAGAGCGCACCTCCGCAAATCTTGCTCAACGTCATTGTCGACGCAAACCTTTGGATCAAAACTGAAGCAAAGAAATTGGAGTCTTTTTTATTACGAGAATAATTGTCATGCACTTGGGTGTGTGTTGTAACAAACTATTTCTCCTCTTTATTTAATATATGAGGCAAATCTTTTGCCTCCGTTTAAAAAAATGAATTGCTGGTACAGTCATGACGAGATGGTACCCAGTTTAGACACACACAAAACTTTGCGCGGGAAAGTTTGGCCAATCACGCACGCACAAGAGATGGCCGGAACAAAGCCAAAACAGATTTGAGACTTCTAGTCGGGCTCTTGAAGCTACTCCATACAGGCTTACTACATCGCTAAATCATCTCGATGAACACAAAGCATGACAAAGCTGAACCGCAGCAGACAAACACATCACCAATATAATCAAACAGTTACACCAGCTAAAGCCTAACCAACCATCTACATGACTACATCCACCTCGTGGAAGCATAATTCTGTATGTTTTACAAGTTTCCAGCTCACCCACAAGCCACAAGACCGTACACCAGCGTCGACGGCAGCAAGCACACTGCCACGCCGCAGAATCGCGCACACACAACCACAGATGCAAACTTCGCAACCGTCTGAAAAGGTAACCCCTGAAGAAACTCACTGGTCGATTCCGACGCCGAGAATGCACTGCGCGAGATGGGTCAGGTACGGTTCGGCCTGTGAGCTCTTGCTCAGCGTAGGAACGAGGCTCTGGAGCTCCGCGTTGAACTCCGACTCGAATTTCCTGCGGCAGACAAGGCAAGATGGTGTGTTACAATCCTGAACTGCGTAGGAACAAAGATTCTGTAAAATTGACTGACTGGGACGTTGAGATACGTACAGGATTGACTGCGACATCACGACGTTCTCAGATACTAGTTTCAGTTGCTCGTCTCTCTCCTGTGATCTCTTGGCTCTTGCTCTCGACGACCCGGATTTCGATTTGCTCTCAGGAGCAGCGACCTCGATGGACGGCATCAAGAGCTGGATGGAAGTCGCGTATTGGAGACATAATGCTTTCAGCTTCTCAACTTTCTGCACATCACAGATAAATGGATAATAAGTTGTTTGCTTTTTTGGCCAGCAGGACGCCAAACGGTGCCCGCTTCAAAATATTGTTTCGAGACCATATATAGCTATGTTTTCCCAACAGGGTAATGCACATCCTACAGTTGACAGTTCGAAAAGATGCACACGGGTTAATAAATTTGCAAAACTCAGTGCCATCCGACAAACCAAAGGTATAACTTTTATGACTCCTTAATGGATCACAAGGATGAGATAAGCATGGCGTCTTTGGAATATGAGCTAAAGGTTGAACTATGGCCACATGTAGACAATTCACGACATTCAAGTTAGGAGGCACGATACCTTCACCCTTTACAGGTCAAGCATGTACAGATCATGACAACAAGCAATCAAGCATGGCCATTGAATTAAGCACATAGTTCGTCAGCAGTTTAAAATGAAGAAAATGGACAACACTTATTGATGCATAACAATTACTTTTGAACTGTAATTTCCTTTTATTTGAAACAAACAGACAAAGAGCAAGGACAGACCATGAGGAGCTCAGGTAACAACAGCAAGCATTCTTTTAGACACTTCTGGAGGAAGAAATCGTGTATCTGGATGACCTGCAATCAGCATCACAACAAAAGTAATGTAATCTGTACTGTTGGCGGCGCAGTTAACTTAATCATAAGGACATGGTTTAAACCTCATCGATGCTCCTTGCAGTTTGAAGGCGGCCATGCATTGAATGCCAGTTTGGTTCAAGAACCTGAGGGCCAAGGAGTAATTAACAATTTTCTCAACTTCAGTAACAGTTGGTATGGTGAAACTGTTATGGATGGTTTACCTCAAAAGTTAGATAATGTAGAAGGCTGTTTACAAACTTGAGCATGCTGCGACAAAGAATCGATGACCGTAGAATTGGTGTTCCAAGAATCTTGACAGACCGGAACCCCTGTTTGAGAGGTTGACATCAGTCGATGTGAGTACATAAGCAAAAATAATAATGTAACTGACTTAATGGATATAAGGTTATGTCATACTTGCTGGATCTGCCACGCTTGACACAATTGGCGACTAACATGTTTGCAGTGAAACAATAGACGAAAGATCAATTGATACTTTGTTAAAGCCTTCCTTGAAATTACAAGAGATAGTGGCCATGGAATCTGCAATATCAATCAGGTATATCATTTCACTATCACAGGATAAATGCAATGAGAAATGCTTAAAGAAAATACAAACAAAAACCTTGTAGCCAAGACAGAACGTTTCCAAGCCAGTTATGTTTAATGTCATGGGCTGATCAACATCAGCTCCAGCAAGCTTGTCTGAAGAGTAAGCACAGTCCAAGTCTTTCAGGGTTGTCAGCTTTTTAAGCAGGGAACTTCTTTCCTGTTCCATAAGATATGTGAATATGATAGTCAACGGATACAGTATAATTTGAATAGACTCGGATAATAGACTTACAACGCAACAAGTCAAATCTTCATGACTTGGATCAGAAGCAGCTGCTGTACTTCGCAACGCGATGTCAACAAGAGACTGGTGTAGATAATGAATAAGAGAGAATAACACAATGACGGAGAGTTAGCTTATCAATTATCATGACAAGAGCTGCCAAAAATCTGTTGTCACCATTACGAGAAACAAAGAGACAGCAACATAGCACAAGAGGAACCTGAAGTTTTTCAACGGATATATCTTCTGGTTTCTTTGTAAGCTCTTCTCGGGCAATATCCATAAAATGAACCAAAAAATCACCCTGTAAAACTAAAGGAAACAAATTAGATAACTAGTGCGAGAAAAATAAACATGAATGTTTAAAATCAAGTTGGGCAACATGAATCATTCTCACTGTTAAGGCATTCATAAGACAGAATGCACAAAGAATGTGGTTTTCTGTATTTTAACAGACTACACGCACATAATATGCAAAATCATAAAGCCCAGGTGTAGATATATATCAGATGTGAGTCAATAAGTACTCGTATATAGTAAAAACACAAAATTATGAAGAGTAAATGTTACACATACTTGGTCAAGAAGTAGATAGCGCTTCAATGATCGCAGTTTCCCAATGAGATCATACTGTAAATATGCACACTGAATTTAACAAGTGATCTTAGAAGCGAGTGAAATGCAGTAGTATATTAACTACAAACAACGTTACCTTATCTTTCATTAGAGTCAAGAGCTCACCACTTGCAAAATCATAAGCAGATTTGATGCACTCAAGATATTGGTGGTTTGAACCAAAGCTCGTCAGCTTAGAGTTTTCTGACAGGGAAACCTAAATAAAATATCCAACATAAGTGTATTTTGTAAACACAAATATAACATAATACTCTATTATTCAACCGAAGAATAATCATGCGTACCTGAACATTGTGCCCACATTCTCTCATAACATTAAGATACTTTCCTGTTGTCAGAATGGTGGCAGCAACATTATTGAGAAAACTAGGGATGCCATCTTTTAGGCTGTACCGTTGCTGCCAATATTTGGCATCATAATCTTGAGTCAGACTCTCCTACCAAGATAAAAGAAAAAGGCAAAACACCTGATTAACTTAAGACACAAATAAGCCCAGCATTTTAGGTAAATACAGAGAACAGTGGACGTTAAGTAGATCCAAAATTTTACAAGTCAATAAGTACCTTCTGCAGAGATTTGTTTTCAGCAATGAAGAATTCACCATAAGGGTCATCTATGACACCTTCATACACCCATCTAAAATGATAATCAGAAAGTGAAATTAATGACGCTGCAAACAAGCTTACTAAAATATATTTTCTAAGCAACACTCAATATTAAAAATCCAAATAAGACACAGCTAGCCAATATAGAATTTTTATGGATTGAGGAAGTGCCTCAGTCCTAAAACTGACTGATAAAGGTAGTTACGAACCATCACAAACCTTTCCAACATCCTGAGGTATGCTGCACTTGCACAATCGGTCATCTTCTCAAGTAATGACCGAACAGCACTATCGCCAGCCATCGCCTTTGCCTAAGTAGAAAAATATGGTGATTAAATTACATGGTAAAAGAGATAATCGTGTGGACCAAGCTAAACAAGCTATGAAGAACTGGGCCTTAAAAGATTAGTTCTATAGAAGTTGTTCTATCACTGGAAAACAAAAGAGGAGCTGGCCAGGTCTGTTTGGCTCAGATTTACGAGGAAAAGGGGAAATGTGCTTATCAAGGATCTAAAATATAACCTCTTTCACTAAATTTACCTGACTATGAAGTAGATTAAGTGTCGCCGAACCACTAGTATTATTGGACATAGCCTTCTCTATTAGAACAGCCAGTGCATTCAATGAACTCATCATCCGCTGTGAAAGAAACACAGGACTTAGAGTGCTTAAAACAGTAACCAGACACTGATAAGTGCACAAACTATTGGTTAGATGCAGATAAAGAAGAAATACCTGACAAAAGAACCACAATCCTTGAACAGAGAGCCTTCCAAGACGGAATTGATGCTCCAGTTGAGCAACCATTGCCTGATAATCCTGTTATTAAAAAATACTAGACTTAATAATGGTGTGCCAAATTCACATAGAAGCACTAATACTGTCAAAGAGCTCTGTGGAGAACAACGTAACAAGGTTAATTAATGCCTATCAGTGGGATTATCTCAATACAAGAATGAACCCTTAACACATTATACAGTCAGCACTATATTCCTTCTCCCACTTTCCCAAATAGAAGAAAGGTTGTACACATGGAAAAATCAAAATTATCTCTCTCATGATAGGGACTATACCAGGAGGAATGCCCTTAGAGCTGCCGCTAGAGCATGGTTGACCAAACCATTTTTGAAATGTGACCTGGACTCCACAAACTGGCTTGCTAGCACGAAATCTTCACATAAGGGGAAAATTCGGCGAGTCAACTCCTGCAAGAGCAAGATTAGCCAAACCCAAATATATCCTTCCATTTTTGGCATGGTCACAGCTTACCTGGAGTGCAAGGTCCATTGAAGAATCAATCTGGAAGACAACATATCCCTCCTTTCCGCGTACTCTCTTAATTGAAATGTATCTTCCCTCAATACCCACCAGAGCTGATAGCAAATCATCAATAACTAAAAGCTCCTGCATTTCAATCAGGGCAGTTACAATGAATAAAGTTGTTACGCAACGCAGTTGATTGCGGAAGCTCCATCAATTTAGCATTTCTAACTGAGAGTACAGATGTTAAGCCTCACCGGATGGCTATTTTCGGAAATGGTGTGGAAATTCTGCATTGTTCTGTGGTTTTATCACAGTGAACGTTATATTTAGTGCATCATCTCCGAAAGCACCACAAACATACCAACCTATATGCTCTAAATGCAAAACAGAAACCACATTCGACCAGAAACTGCATATTTGTAAAAGAGACTATCTCAAACTGTTTTCGATCCACACCAGATTGGCCATCTAACCCAAAAATAATAACGATAATGCCTAAGTAAGAATCGTTGCATTACTGGAAAAAAAGAGGGCATGTCAATTGCTGAAATCCAGGAAGTAGAAAATCTCAAAAAGCACAATCCCATACTTCAATGGAACTCCCTGCACAGTGGCTACAATCTCGAGCAGCAATCAACAAAGATTTAAAGTTCACATACTAGTAAAAAAACAAAAACAAAAAACACATCAAAACCCTTCTAATTACCAAATCACTAAGCTCAAATTCAAAATCAAAATCCTTCTAATTACCAAATCACTGAGCTAAAATTCAAAATCAAAACCCTAGGCCCAGTTCACACAGTACAAGTAAAGCTAAGCTCCAATTTTTCCGGTTGAACTATCTCAAATTCCGCTTACCTGCACAGAAACAGCGTACGATCCAAGGACACTCCCAGCGCGGCCGCCAGCGCCGCGGCTGCAGATTCAAACCAACTCCAGGCATCAGAGACCACCCGAGGCAATAGAACCACGAGGCAACCGTCCACAGGACGCGAACTTATCCGACATACGTACCTGAAGGAGTCGAGAGAGAAAGACTTGGATCCGGGCGCCTGCGACGCCGCGGACACCTTCGCCTCCTGCCAGGGCACGAGCGGAGGATGTGAGGACGGCGCAGCAATACTGGTGGGGCGGGTTGGGTATTGCTGGGAAGAGGAAGGGCTTACCTGGTGGAAGCGTCCGGTGAGGTAGGGGCGCTCCAGGTTCCAGCGAGGGGTCGCCGGCGCGGGATCCATTTCGAGGTGGGCGGGGAGCGGTGGCGACGGGCGACGGGGACAAGTGTGGGAGAAGAGTTGTGTTAGGACAGATCCCCGCCGTTTGTTTGAAATCAACGGTACACGCCCGTCAAGCAAGCGGGGACATGAGAGCATCTCCACTAGCGCCACCAACAGCCTCATGGGACGCATTTTTTCCGCCGGCATCGGAAAAAAAAAAAAAAAAACAGTCGCCCCCCCTTCCTAGAGGACGCCGAATTCCGCCGGTTCGGTCCATTTTTTTTGGCCCGGCAATTCCAGTCCGAACCCAGCGCACTGGAGGCCGCATGGGGCTCCGGTGGAAGGAAAAGTGCCGCATGGGCCACCACTGTCAGGTGAAAAACGATTTTTCCTCGCCAAGATTTGCTCCCGCGCGGCGTAGGACGCCACTTGCCCTTTCGTCGACGTGCCGATCCCAGCGCCACCCCCTGCCCGCAGCCGCTGATCCGCCACTAGAAAGGCATATTCCCCGCCGGAAAGAGAGGGTTTCGCCACGCGCAGCCTTCATCCCGCTCCCTGGGCGAGCTTTTCCGACGATCCGGCCACGCATGCAGGGATACCGGTGGCTGCGCACCCACCATGTCTGCCAAGTGTTTGGCGGTGGACACCGACGAAGAGGATGCGTTTGCGGCGCTGCTAGAGGAGGAAGCCGAGGCCGACACCCACGACGAAGAGCACCTCATGGTCCTCACCGCTCTGGCCGGCCTGTTCGCGAGCAATGCAAAGCCGCGGTGAGGTGGCTCGGCGTCGGGCCGCCGTAAGAGCAAGTAGAGGCATCGACTGGATGGCTATTGCTTGCTCTACGCCGACTACTTCGTCGACGCTCCACTTCACTGCAAGAAAGTATTTCGTCGCCGTTATAGGGATGAGCCGAGTTTAGTCCGGCGTGCTGACCTCTCTATTAAGCCTAGGTCGGGTTGCGGCGTATTGTTTGGCCGAGGCTGGGCATGACCTGTTGGTGTGTCCGGCCGAAGTTAAGCGAGCGTGATGGGTAAGTTGGTGCACCCCTGCAGGGAAGAAAACATCTATCGATAGCCTGTCCTACGGTAATGGACACTTGGAGTTGTATCCCGATCGATACAACTAGAACTGGATGCTGAGGCATGAAATGGATATGTGGCCCCAGGAGTCGAGAAAGGATCCCGGGGCGTTGACAACAACATAAATATGGCTTATGTTATACTACTCTACTTCCTCCTCTTGCTGCAAGATGGTGGTTTCCAGAAGATGCTAGTCTTTGATAGGACTAGTTTCTCCCCCCTCTTATTCTGGCATTCTGCAGTTAGTCCACAGATACCACCCATTTCATTGACACTGATGCATATGTAGTGTAGATTCTTGCTTGCGAGTACTTTGGATGAGTACTCACGGTTGCTTTGCTCCCTCTTTTTCCCCTTCTTTCTTCTTTCTGGTTATTGCAACCAGATGGTGGAGTCCAGGAGCCAGATGCCATCTTTGACGACTGCTACTACCCCAAGGGTGCCTACTACTACGTGACGGCCGACGATGACCAAGAGTAGTTAGGAGGCTCCCAGGCAGGAGACCTTGCCTTTTCGATTATGTTGCTTTTATGCTAGCCTTCTTAAGGCAAACTTTTTTAACTTATGTCTGTACTCAGATATTGTTACTTCCGCTGACTCTTGTGTATTCGAGCCCTCGAGGGCCCTGACTTGTAATATAAAAGTTGTATTATTTTATTTGTGTCTAGAGTTGTGTTGTGATGTCTTCCAGTGAGTCCCTGATCTTGATCGTACACGTTTGCGTGCATGATTAGTGTACGGTCAAATCGGGGGCGTCACAACCATTTATCTGGTGGAAGATCATATGTTTATATCCATTATGCATATCAATACCCCTATGATTATGAACATTAATATGATTTGTGAGTAGTTACGTTTGTTCCTGAGAACATGGGAGAAATCTTGCTATAAGTAGTCATGTGAATTTGGTATTCGTTCGATATTTTGATGAGATGTATGTTGTCTTTGTCGTGGTTACAAGCCTGGCAGTACGAGTAGGGGGTACGAATGAGGAGGCAAGGCCCTAGCTATGGTGAGGTTGTACACAAGGTGTTTTACGAGTTCAGGCCCTTCGCGGAGAAGTAACAGCCCTACGTCTCGGTGCCCGGAGGCGGTCGACTGATATCTGTGTATGTGAGTTACAGGGATGTGAACCCTTGTACAGGAGGAGGGGGTGGTCTTATATAGTGTGCCAGGACCCCAGCCATGCTCCACATTACCAAGGGTTCAATGTACATTAAGACAGGCATTACTGATAACGCCTACAGTAAAGAGTAATTAAGGCATTCACTATGGTGAGTAAACACCAGACCTTTATTGTCCTAAGGGACCTTTGACCTTCGGGGGTCGAGTGCCTTGGTTTGGTCGAGTGGGGTTGAGTCGTCTTGTCGGTGCTGTCCAGTCGAGTGGGATGTCCTCTTCGACTGTCTCAGTCGACTGTCTTTGTCATCATAGGTTTTGTCCTTTGATCTTCTGGGGTAGCGACCTTGGGTGGGGTACCTCGGTCAGGCCTGTGACCCTACACTAGGTCTGTAACCTCATCAGTAGCCCCCAAATGGATTGAGGCTTGAGCAGGAGAGAGTGTTGAGGAAAGCCCTGGATCTGGCTCGATGCCCCTGGGGTAGTCTTCTCTGGGCTCGCGGACTAGGTTGTCCTCCCCAATCTTGTCTTGGTCGCCTTGATCGATTCTGAAACCGTCCAGTGCGTTGGATGTGTCTTCCGTCGACTGAACTTTGCGCTAGGCGTCGGGTGCCATTGGCGTGCACAGTTTTTGGCGGGGTTGGTTGCTCTTTGGTCGCCGGACTTCATGGGGTTTCGAAATTTGGGGAAGCGCGCGGGGCGGGACGTGCCGCAGCAATCGAACGGATATGCTCGGGACGCCTCGATCCTCGTGCCACCTTTTTCGCCGCGTATCGCGTCTGCGTCTATTGCGGGATTTGATAAGATCGCTCGGGGCCACCGGTCAGCCACTCGACCGGGGCGCTATAAGTGTGCGCCGAGCCCGAAGCGGAGGCACTGTGTGCCCATTCCTTGCTCTTTCACCTCTGCCTCTCCGCCGTGCCCCTGCTCCTTCTCGCCTTTCTCCACAGCAACCGCCGGCTCGCGTGCCATGGGCAAGGACAAGACCGCGGCGATGGAGCGTTCGAAGAAGACGGCAACGGGGAAGGGGAGGTGGTCTGGTCATAGCGGATCGTCGTCGAGGTCCGGGCTCCCTCCTGGTTGGATCCAGGGGGATTGGATCCGGTCCACCGTCACGGCGGAGGATCTGGACGAGCTGGAGGAGGAGGGACTGATTGCTCGCGGCTCCTGGCGGGTGCCGGAGGGCTAGCTCGAGCCCCGGCCGCGGGAGGGCGAGTGCGTCCTCCTCGCGACCCACGTCGACCGAGGTTTCTCCATGCCTCTGCACCCCTTTTTTCGTGCTTTCTTGATTTTCTTCGGTGCCCAGCTGCATTACTTCACGCCCAATTCCATCACTTTCCTTTCCGCGTTCGCTTCCATGTGCGAGAACTTCCTCGGCTGCCAGCCACACTGGGGTTTGTTCAAGAACATCTTTACTTGTCGCTCGCAAACCATCAAGAAGGCGAACCCGAGCGACGATAAGACGCACGTCCTTCAGGCTTGCGGCGGGCTTGGCATCCAACTTAGGAATAGGAGCGCTTTCCCCCCTATAATATTTTCGGAGTCGATTAGGGGCCGGCAGTCGACTTGATTTTACTACAAGGACATTCTGACCCCAGGCCAGTCGACTGGTCTCCCCCTTTCTCTCTTGGTCGAGCCAGCCAACCTCCTTCAATGATCGTGGGTAAAGCTGAGAGGGCCGAAGTGAACATGCTGGTGGAGCGGGTCGTTCAGTTGGTCCGCGAGGGAGTAATAGGGTTGGATCTGCTCGAGGTGTACCTCATGCGGAGGATCCAGCCACTCCAGGCTCGGGACCACCCGATGTGGTTGTACTCAGGCACGGACGACTCGTTGCGAGTCCACCCGGAGGCGGCCGACGTGAAGTACGTGGCGTAGTGCCTAAAGTGCGTCATGGGGATCAAAGACAACCCCAGGGGGTCCGGGAGGGTCCTTCCATTCGACGCTGACCATCTGCCCGATAAGGTTTGTCTTCGGCTCCCGAGTGATGTTCCTGTCGTTGGCTTGTAATTTGTCTTGACGAATCCGACTGATGTTTGGTTAATCTTCCCTTTTTGCAGATCTATACTGAGATGTACTCGCTGCCCAATGGGGATCTGGTCCAGGAGGGCGAGGAGGGCGTGGGCGACGCCTCCGAGTGGAAGTCGGAGGAGGAGACCGAAGAGGAGAGCGAGGATTACAGCAGCGGGGAGGAGGTCGAGTCACCTCCCCGTGATGAGAGGCGGTCCAAGGGGAAGCACGACCCAGGGGCTGTGCGCCCTCGGACAGGTCCCTCTATCTCCCAAACGCCCAAGCACGCTCGTACGGCCACTCCCGACCCCTCTGAGAAGGCGCCCAAGCACCCCAAGGTTATCACCGCCAAGCCTCGGAAGGCCCTGCCCAAGATTAAGGTGGATGTTCCCATCGCCTCCACGTAAGTATCATTTAGTTTTGTTTCTTTCTGCCTTTTGGAGGTCGACTGTGTCTTTGTCGACTCATCTTCGAGGGGATTCCTCAGTGTTCCTGCCTCCACGACTTCGATGGACATTGACAAGGGCCGGGACGACGAGGAGACTGCAGACGCCACAACATCTCGCGTAGGTGCGGATTATAGATCGTGTCTTACTTTTCGCCGGTTAGGGATGACGGTCGATTGAGCTTCACTATTGTTTGTCTTGAAGTGTCGCGCCACGTCATAGAGCTCCCAGATGACGATGATGATGTTGATGAGGAGCGCTTGGGAGGGGATCGACGACGCACAGGGAAGAAGGGCCGGAAGGCGCCTTCTGGCCCGGAGGCCCAGCAACAAGAAGACGCGGTCCGAGCCACGGTCTCCTTCGCCGACCCTGTGTCGATCGTACGCCCCGCTTCGTCAGCTGGAGGGGCTGTTGACCCAGCGCCTGCTCCGGCCGTCGACCTAGCGCCTGCTCCGACCGTCGACCCAGCGCCTGCTTCATCGTTCGTTCTCTTCTCCTCCTATCGCCTCCCGGAGGATCCCGTGGGAGCAGCTCAAGAAGCCATTCGCCAGGCAGGGTTGATGATGGAGAAGACGAAGGCGGCGTACGAGGCCAGCATGGCTGCTTATGACGCTAGTTCTGCTCTTCGGGGCAACGTCCAGGTTTGTTTTCTTCGCTGGTTGGCTTGCTGCGCTGGAATAGTCTTTGGTTTTGAAAGAATATGCTGCTTTGTTCGTAAGATGATGTCACACCCACTGGGTGAGAGTCTTGATGTGTTTGCTTTCAACATCCCTTGAGCTCGAGCCAGACTAATCTTGGCCGAGTGAGAACCAGTGGGGGCACGCTCAGTGCACCCACTGGGTGTAGTCCCCGAGACCGTGGTCGACTGCTGGCAGTCGGCCATGGTGTGACGATAGAACTTTTCTTCCTTGTTGTTGTTGTTTTTTTTTAGCTCGAGCCAGACTGTTCTTGGCCGAGTGAGAACCAGTGGGGGCACGCTCAGTGCACCCACTGGGTGTAGTCCCCGAGACTACGATTGAGTGTTTGACTCGACTGTAGTCTTAGAACCTTGTCTTGTTGTGTTGATGCAGAAATCTTGCGAGTTTGGAGCCAAATTTGCAGACCTTGAGAAGAAGCAAATCCAGCTCAATCTCGACTTGCAGCTGGCTCGGGACCACCTGAAGAAGACGCGGGATGGTGCGGCCGGTAACTGACGCTAACCATTTGTCGACTGACTTTTGATAAATATGCCTTGTGTCTCCTCATGTTCATCTGTCCAGTGATGTCTTTGGTAGGTCAACTGAGAGCAGCCTTGGAGCAGAAAGATCTCGACTTGGCGGCGACGCAACAGGCGGCTCAAGAGAAGGCAGAACTGGCGGCGCAGAAGCTGGCCTCCGTAGGCGCGCTCGAGGCGGAGATCATCAGGCTGAGAGGCTCACTCGACGTAGCTAACCAAGAGGTGACTCGACTGAAGAATGCCAAGGGCGTCCTGAACGACAAGTACGAGGCCCTCTTCCAGAAGAGGATTGATCTTGAGGCTTATCTGGGCGACCTTACCAAGAAGTGGTACCTCGTGCTCGAAGGTACGTCTCTTTTGGCTCAGGCTAAGTTGGATCGGTCGACCCGTGTTTTGCTTGCTGACTCAACTTGTTGTTTGCGGTGCAGAATTCTGCCGCGACTTCGAAGAAGAGACTCGGCGGGTCGAGCCCGGCCTGGACCCAGTCAATTCCATCATGAAGGACGAGGTTGTCATGAATATCTTGAGGCTGGAGTCCCGTCTTACTGCTGCCATGGACTATCGGGGACGGCTGAAGGCGGTGATGGCCCGGATCGACACTGCGCTCTGGAGAGGAGTCGTAAAAGAGAACGAGCTTGAGTCTCTGATGGCTCAACTCAACGAGATCCCCAACCGAGTGCAGGAGTGGGAGAAGTCGTCCGCCTAGGGTGGAGCCGACGTGGCGCTGTCCTTGGTCCGTGTGCACTGCAAGGAAGTGAAGGAGAGGAGGCTCGCGGCGCTCAAGGTTGCCAATACGAAGGAGCTCCAATTCCAGTCGTTCATGGAGACTTTCTTGGAAGCCGCCACCCGCATCGCCAATGGGATCGACTTGGACCAGTTCGTTGCACCCGCAAGTCCACCTCCTCCTGAGGAATGAGTGAACTTTGATATTTTAATTCAATTTGCCTCGGAATGTCGAGTGGTCTTGTAATCGTTAAACTCCGGTGGGCTCGTGGCCCAGGTACTCTTGCCCGAATCTTGCGGGACTTTATCTGGATTTGATTCCTTGGCTTGTGACTCTTTTTTTGATCGCTTGAATCTTTGAGACGACGCTTTGATGGCGACGTTGTACTTGCGGTGAGTCACGGGGTCGCAGCTAAGCCCCCGAGTGAGAGGATTTCTCTTCACTCGGAGCGGATGTTTGTAACTTAGGCGATTCCAAGCTACGTTGTATTTGTGGCGGAGCTCGGAAGACAGAGCCACATTATACTTAGGTCATAGATCGAAGGACCGCAGCTAAGCCCCCCCGAGTGAGAGGGTTGCTCTTCACTCGGAGTGAGCGTTTGTAACTTAGGCGAGTCACGGGGTCGCAGCTAAGCCCCCGAGTGAGAGGATTGCTCTTCACTCGGAGTGGATGTTTGTAACTTAGGCGATTCCAAGCTACGTTGTATTTGTGGCGGAGCTCGGAAGACAGAGCCACATTATACTTACGACGCAGCTCGGAGGACCGCAACTAAGCCTCCGAGTGAGAGGGTTGCTCTTCACTCGGAGTGAGCGTTTGTAACTTAGGTGAGTCATGGGGTCGCAACTAAGCCCCCGAGTGAGAGGAGCTCTTCACTCGGAGTGGATGTTTGTAACTTAGGCGATTCCAAGCTACGTTGTATTTGTGGCGGAGCTTGGAAGACAAAGCCACATTATACTTACGACGCAGCTCGGAGGACCGCAGCTAAGTCCCCGAGTGAGAGGGT
>LR738710.1:686858306-686895386 GCA_902687465.1 Secale cereale | reverse complement strand
CGAGTCACGGGGTCCCAGCTAAGCCCCCGAGTGAGAGGATTGCTCTTCACTCGGAGTGGATGTTTGTAACTTAGGCGATTCCAAGCTACGTTGTATTTGTGGCGGAGCTCGGAAGACAGAGCCACATTATACTTATGACGCAGCTCGGAGGACCGCAGCTAAGCCCCCGAATGAGAGGGTTGCTCTTCACTCGGAGTGAGCGTTTGTAACTTAGGCGAGTCACAGGGTCGCAACTAAGCCCCCGAGTGAGAGGATTGCTCTTCACTCGGAGTGGATGTTTGTAACTTAGGCGATTCCAAGCTACGTTGTATTTGTGGTGGAGCTCGGAAGACAGAGCCACATTATACTTATGACGCAGCTCGGAGGACCGCAGCTAAGCCCCCGAGTGAGAGGGTTGCTCTTCACTCGGAGTAATTTTTTGAAACTTAGGCGAATTGGGTTCGCGGCTAAGCACCCACTGGGGGAGTTTGAAGACCAACGTTTTTTAGAAAGCATCAATCATTAAAGGACCGCTGCAAACTTGTCTTTGAAACAAATCGGGAAATCTTTATTACAACTCGACTGTCGAGTGTTTCAACTGTAGAAACGGCGGAGCAGGTCCGCGTTCCACGAACGAGGTTCGTCTTTCTTCTTGGCGACATTGTAGAGGTGGTACGCTCCATTGTGCAACACCTTGGTGATGATGAATGGGCCTTCCCAAGACGGGGCGAGCTTGTGTGGTCGTTTCTGATGCATTCGAAGGACCAAGTCTCCTTCCTGGAATGCTCGGCTTCGGACGTTGCGAGCATGGAATCGACACAGGTCTTGCTGATAGATGGTCGACCGGATCAAGGCCATCTCTCGTTCCTCTTCCAAAAGGTCGACTGCATCCTGACGAGCCTGCTCTGCCTCGTCTTCGGAGAAGAGTTCCACTCTGGGGGCGTTGTGCAATAAGTCGCTTGGCAACACAGCTTCGGCTCCATAGACCATGAAGAAAGGGGTACGGCCAGTCGACCGGTTTGGAGTTGTCCTCAGACCCCATAGGAAAAATGGTAGTTCAATTACCCAAGCCCCAGCGGCATGCTTAAGATCGCGCATGAGCCGCAACTTTAGGCCTTGGAGAATCAAACCATTTGCTTTTTCTGCCTTTCCATTTGACTGCGGATGCGCCACGGAGGCGTAGTCGACTCGTGTTCCTTGAGAAGCACAGAAAGCTTTGAATTCATCCGAGTCAAGGTTGGAGCCGTTGTCTGTGATGATGTTGTGGGGAACTCCATATCTGAATATCAATTCCCTGATGAAGCTGATGGCAGTGCTCGACTCGAGGTTCTTGATGGGCTTGGCCTCAATCCATTTGGTGAACTTGTCGACTACCACGAGTAGGTGGGTGAATCCGCTTCTGCCCGTTCTGAAGGGGCCGACCATGTCCAAGCCCCAAACGGCGAAGGGCCAGACTAGCGGAATGGTCTTCAAGGCAGACGCCGGCTTGTGGGACATGTTGGAGTAGAACTGGCAACCTGCGCACTTGTCCACAATATCCTTGGCCATCTCGTTGGCACGGGCCAACAAAACCCGGCTCGGTGTGCTTTGGCCACTATAGTCCGAGAGGAAGCGTGGTGGCCACAAGTTCCCGAGTGAATCTCATCCAGGATCAATCGACCTTCCTCTGGAGTGATGCAGCGCTGAGCGACTCCGGTGACGCTTTCTCTGTAAAGTTGACCCTGAATGACAGTGAACGCCTTGGATCGGCGGACGATCTGGCGTGCTTCTTCCTCATCTTCCGGGAGTTATTGCCTGAGCAGATATGATATGTATGGCATAGTCCAGTCTGGCGTAATCACTAGGACCTCCATGATCAGGTCAACCACCACAGGTACTTCGACTTTAGTCGGATCTGACGCACTGATTGGCTGCGGGGGTTCTTCCGTGAAGGGGTCTTCTTTGACAGAAGGGGTGTGCAGATGCTCTAGGAACACATTCTTGAGTATAGGCTTCCGAGTCGACCCAATTTTTGCGAGGTCATCGGCCAGCCGATTCTTGGCCCTAGGCACGTGATGGAGCTCTAAACCTTCAAACTTCTTTTCAAGCTTCCGCACTGCACTGCATTAACTGGTCATTGCCGGGCTCCTGACGTCCCATTCCTTCATCACTTGGTTCACCACTAAGTCAGAGTCGCCATAAACCATCAGGCGACGGACGCCGAGTGAGATGGCCATGCGCAACCCGTACAAAAGTGCTTCGTACTCAGCTTCGTTGTTCGATGAATCGAAGTGGATCTAAAGGACGTAACTGAGCTTGTCGCCCCTAGGAGAAACCAGGACCACGTCTGCGCCGGATCCGTTCAACATCTTGGATCCATCGAAGAACATAGTCCAGTGGTCCGACTGAACTTGAGTCGGCAACTCTTGTTCTATCCACTCGGCCACAAAATCTGCTATATCCTGAGACTTGATGGCTTTCTTTGCTTCAAACTTGATATCTAACGGAAGAAGTTCAATCGCCCATTTTGCCACTCGACCGGTTGCGTCTCGGTTGTTTAAGATCTCTGACAGCGGGGCGCCGCTGACGACTGAGATTGTATGGTCCGAGAAGTAATGGGCAACCTTTTTTGCAGTCAAGTAAATTTCGTACACGAGCTTTTGATAATGCGGGTACCTTTGCTTGGAGGGAGTCAAAACTTCGGATATGTAATAGACCGGGCGCTGGACCTTGTATGCCTTGCCCTCTTCTTCCCGCTCGACCGTGAGTATAGTGTTGACAACTTGTCCGGTGGCTGCAATGTATAGTAGGAGAGGCTCTTTGCTGACTGGGGCAGCAAGCACCGGCTGGGTGGACAGCAGGGCTTTGAGCTATTCAAACGCTGCTTCGGCTTCGGAATTCCACTCAAACTTGTCTGATTTCTTCATGAGTCGGTAGAGAGGCAGTGCCTTCTCACCGAGACGAGAAATGAATCGACTCAATGCGGCCAAGCAACAAGTAAGCTTATGGACGTCGTGTATACGCTCGGGGAGTTTCATTCAGAGGATGGTGCTGACCTTCTCTGGATTGGCGTCGATTCCCCGTTCGGAAACGAGAAAATCGAGCAACTTGCCGCCAGGAACTCCAAATGTACACTTTGATGGATTGAGCTTGATATCATAGCTTCTTAAGTTTGCGAATGTCTTAGCGAGGTCTGTCAGCAGGTCGGAACCTTTCTATGACTTGACCACAATGTCATCCATGTATACCTCGATGTTCCGACTGATTTGCTTTATTAAGCACTTCTGGATCATGCGCATGAAGGTAGCGCCGATATTTTTGAGACCGAAAGGCATGGTGACATAACAGAAACACCCGAAGGGGGTGATGAAAGCTGTCTTGATTTTAGCGGGTCCGAACAGACGAATTTGATGGTACACAGAATACGTGTCCAGAAATGACAGACACTCACATCCCGCAGTCGAGTCGACTATCTGATCGATGCGGGGGAGAGGAAAATGATCCTTCAGGCAGGCCCGATTGATGTGCTTGAAATCGATGCACATGCGGAGATACTTGTCCTTCTTGGGGACCATGATGACATTGGCAAGCCACTCGGAGTGGTAAATCTCGCGGATAAACTCAGCTGCCAGGAGCCGAGCCACTTCCTCGCCAATTGCCTTTCGCTTCTCCGCAGCGGACCGACGGAGATGTTCCTTCACAGGCTTCACCTTTGGGTCGACTCGCAAATGATGCTCAGCCAGTCCCCTGGGCACACCCGGCATGTCTGATGGTTTCCATGCGAAGATGTCCCAGTTCTCACGGAGGAATTGGATGAGCGCTTCTTCCTATTTGCTACCGAGTGTAGTGGAGATGTGGGTCGATGCTGCGTTGGGGTCGGTGGGGTGGATGTGCACGGGTTTCGTGTCCCCGGCCGACTGGAAAGCTGACTCGGAAGCCGGCTTCTTTGCCCTCAGCAGATCACTCGGATCCACGCTCTTTCAATACTCCTCCATCTCTACTGCTACCATCTGCTCGTCAGCGATCTTCGAGCCTTTTTGGAAGCACTCTTCCGCTTTCTGACGGTTCCCAGTGACGGTTATAACGCCGTTGGGTCCCGGCATCTTCAGCTTGAGGTAAACGTAACACGATCGAGCCATGAACCTGGCGTAGGCGGGCCTACCCAGGATGGCGTGATAAGCGCTCTTGAAGTCCACCACTTCGAAGGTCAGCTTCTCTTTGCGATAATTCTTTGACTCGCCAAAGACCATGTCGAGTGTGATTTGACCAAGTGAGTCGGCCTTCTTCCCGGGTATGACCCCGTGGAACCTCATGTTACTCTCGCTCAGCTTGGACATTGGAATGCCCATATCCCGGAGGGTTGCTGCATACAAGATATTCAAGCCACTGCCCCCATCCATCAGGACTCTGGTCAGACGTGTGCCCTCGACCACTGGGTCGACCACCAGTGCCTGCCGCCCGGGGGTGGCAATGTGTGCAGGGTGATCAGACTGATCGAATGTGATGGGGGTCTTGGACCATTTCAAAAACGTGGGGTCGCCGGGGCAACCATGTTTACTTCTCTATTGATGACTTTCAGTCGACTTTTGCTCTCGACGTCCGCGAAAATCACCAAAGTGGAGTTGATCTGGGGGTATCCTCCATCCCCTTCCTTGTCTTCGGACTCTTCTGATTCCTTTCCCTTCCCAGTCGACTGATCTTTCTGGAAGTTCTGGATCAGGAGCCGACACTGTCGAGTGGTGTGCTTGGGATATACCAAGTTTCCCTCTTCATCTTTCTTCGTGTGGATGGGACATGGCTGGTCGAGTACATCATTCCCAGCTTGATCCTTCACTTTCTTGGGGGCCCAGGATCCCTTCAGCTTTCCTTTGCCCTTTCCCTGATTGACCACTGCAGCCTCGCCCTGAGCAGCTGGCTCGGCCTTGCGCTTGTTCTCCTGATTGGAATTCTGATCATCCTGCCCAACTGGTTTCTTGCCACTGCGGAGCCGATCGGCCTCTTCGCCATTGGCATACCGACTGGCAATCTCCATCATCCGCGACAGGGACATATCGCCTGTTCGACCAAACTTCAGATTCAGCTCTCGGTTACGTACGCCTTCCTTGAAGGCGCAAACTGCCTGGTGCTCAGACACATTTTCCACCGTGTGATGCAAGGTGGTCCATCGCTGGATGTAATCCCTCAAAGTTTCATACGACTTCTGCGCACAGTGTTGAAGCTCTGCAAGTCCAGCAGGCCGCTTGCAGGTGCCTTCGAAGGTCCGAATGAACACTCGCGCGAGCTCTTCCCAACTGTAAATACTCCTAGGGGCCAACTGATTGAGCCACGCCCAAGCCGAACCGCCCAGCATTAGAGGAAGGTGCTTCATGGCCACATCGTCATTGCCACCTCCGATCTGTACAGCCACTCGGTAGTCTTCTAGCCAGGTGTCTGGTTTTGACTCGCCGGTGAACTTGCTTACTCCCGCCGCCAACCTGAAGTTCGGCGGGATCTCTGCGGCTCTGATAGCACTGCAGAAACACTCGGGTCCAGAGATAGGTGCTCGGCTCCCACTTGGTTGATCTCTGCCTTGATCTTCTCTAAACTCCCTATTCCGGTCGACCCGTCCCTGCACAAGGATAAACCTTGCGTCGAAACCTGGCCTCCGGGGATCTGGGGGAACCCTTCGCTCGTCGTCGCGCACACGCCTGCCCTCGTGCCGCCGGGGCGAGTACGACCCGCTTCCCGGAGGAGGAGTAGGCACTCGACGACGGTCATGATGACCGGGTCGACGGTCGTGTTGCTCGTCATTCCGACACAGATGCCGGTCTTGCCGCGGGCCACGTTCCTCACACCTTGGGGGCGATCTTGGACTGTGGGCTGACCAAACGGTGTCTGCAGCCACCGATCTGCTGTGGATCCTGTTGCGCGACTGAGAAACAGCCGCGTTTTGCTCTTCAGCCGTTCGGAGTAAAGCTAGGATCTGCTGAAGGCCTCTCCCAGCCTCTGACTGAGAAGGTTGAATCGACTCCACGATGCGAGCCGCGGCTTCGAGGTTCTTGACTGGTGTGCGGAATACCCGAGTCTCGCGCGGGTGCGATTGCTGCGGCCGTCGACTGGACTCGGGGACCAGTCGGCGGGCCTGTTCGTCGAGTGCGCGTTGGATATTTTCCAGGCGCGCGTGGCTTCCAGGGCCAGAGCCTCCGGAGAATCTCCCACGATGGGAGTGAAGAGCGCGTCTTCGTTGCGGCGACAAAGCTCAGCCCTCTGCTCGGCGGTGAGGGGTTGAGGAATGTAGCCGTCGTTGTCGTGTGAACGGCCGCCGCCGCTGGCGTCGTCTCCACCACGAGGAAAACCCGGCGGGCTGTGGCGCGAGTCGACCATGAGGACTTCCACCATAGGATCGCTACTCCCGCACTCGGAAATAGAATCTACGAGCTCGATCGACGGATCGACCGACCCGTAGAGGTAACCGTCGGGCTCGATGGCCGCGACTTGAGGGGTGGCCGTTTGACGGGCCACCGCATGTTTCATCCACCGCTGGAGCCGTGAGCGACCGGATCGCTAGCGGCGGTGTCCGGCGGGGATGGGATGGGGGACGATGTAGGGATCGATGAATACCGAGTCGACGGCTGCCGAAGGAGGACGCCGTAGGCGCTGGCACGGAAGTGCGCAGCCCCGCGGGCGGGCAGAGCCTCGACGTCGAGAGGGGCCTCCTGGAGCCATGCGGAGTCGTCGGCGATGAAAACGAGCGCGCCGAGCCAGATCTCGCGGCCCAACTCTAAACCACCGCCTGACACCATGATGAAGGAGGTCGGAGAAGAAATTGCAACCTCACCAGATGTCGCTAAGACGCCTTGCCCCACGGTGGGCGCCAACTGTCATGGTTCCAAGCCTGACAGTACGAGTAGGGGGTACGTATGAGGAGGCAAGGCCCTAGCTATGGCGAGGTTTTACACAAGGTGTTTTACGAGTTCAGGCCCTTCGCGGAGGAAGTAACAGCCCTACGTCTCGGTGCCCGAAGGCGGTCGACTGATATCTGTGTATGTGAGTTACAGGGATGCGAACCCTTGTATAGGAGGGGGGGGTCTTATATTGTGTGCCAGGACCCCAGCCATGCTCCATGTTACCAAGGGTTCAATGTACATTAAGGTAGGCGTTACTGATAACGCCTACAGTAAAGAGTAATTAAGGCATTCACTATGGTGAGTAAACACCAGACCGTTATTGTCCTAAGGGACCTTTGACCTTTGGGGGTCGAGTGGGGTTGAGTCGTCTTGTAGGTGCTGTCCAGTCGAGTGGGATGTCCTCTTGGGCCGTCTCAGTCGACTGTCTTTGTCATCATAGGTTTTGTCCTTTGATCTTCTGGGGTAGTGACCTTGGGCGGGGTACCTCGGTCAGGCCGGTGACCCTACCCTAGGTCTGTAACCTCGTCAGTCTTTCCTCTAGTGGTGTTATGTGACCGTTGACTACATGACACTTCACCATTGTTTGGGCCTAGAGGAAGGCATTGGGAAGTAATAAGTAGATGATGGGTTGCTAGAGTGACAGAAGCTTAGACCCTAGTTTATGCGTTGCTTCGTAAGGGGCTGATTTGGATCCATATGTTTCATGCTATGGTTAGGTTTACCTTAATACTTCTTTTGTAGTTGTGGATGCTTGCAATAGAGGTTAATCATAAGTAGGATGCTTGTCCAAGTAAGGGCAGTACCCAAGCACCGGTCCACCCGCATACCAAATTATCAAAGTAACGAACGCGAATCATATGAGCGTGATGAAAACTAGCTTGACGATAATTCCCATGTGTCCTCGGGAGCGCTTTCCTTTATATAAGAGTTTGTCCAGGCTTGTCCTTTTCTACAAAAAGGATTGGGCCATATTTATGCACCTTATTTACTTTTACTACTTGTTACGCGTCACCAATTACCTTATCACAAAACTATTTGTTACCAATAATTTCAGTGCTTGCAAAGAATACCTTACTGAAAACTGCCTATCATTTCCTTCCGCTCCTCGTTGGGTTCGACACTCTTACTTATCGAAAGGACTACGATAGATCCCCTACACTTGTGGATCATCAAGACTCTTTTCTGGCGCCATTGCCGAGGATTGAAGCGCCTCTGGTAAGTGGAATTTGGTAAGGAAAAATTTATATAGTGTGCTGAAATTTACTGTCACTTGTTACTATGGAAGATAATCCTTTGATGGGCTTGTTCGGGGTATCTTCACCCTGACTAGTAGAGCAAAGAATTGCTCCTCAACCTACTGAACCTACTGAAAATGTTTACTTTGAAATTCCTTCGGGTGTGATAGAGAAACTGCTAGCTAATCCCTTTACAGGATTTGGAACATTGCATCCCAATTTGCACCTAATCTATGTGGATGAAGTTTGTGGATTATTTAAGCTTGCAGGTATGCCTGAGGATGTGATCAAGAAGAATGTCTTCCCTTTAGCTTTGAAGGGAGAGGCATTGACATGGTTGAGGCTATGCAATGATATTGGATCATGGAACTACAATCGGTTGAAATTGGAATTCATTAGAAATTCTATCCAATGCACGAGGTTCCTCGTGATCGTAATTATATATATAATTTTTGGCCTCGCGAAGGATAAAGTATCGCTCAAGCTTGGGGGAGGCTTAAGTCAATGTTATATTCATGGTCCAATCTTGAGCTCTCAAGAGAAATGATTATTCAAAAAAATTATGCTCGGCTTTCTCTCAATAATCGCTCCATGCTCGATACTTCTTGTACTGGTTCTTTCATGATGAAGACTGTTGAATTCAAATGGGATTTATTGGAAAGAATTAAACGCAACTCTGAAGATTGGGATCTCGACGAAGGTAAGGAGTCAGGTATAACACCTAAGTTTTATTGTGTTAATATTTTATGGATACCGATGTTTTCCGTGAGTTTAGCACTAAATATGGACTTTACTCTGAGATAGTAGCTTCTTTCTGTGAATCATTTGCTACTCATGTTGATCTCCCTAAGGAGAAGTGGTTTAAATTTCATCCTCCCATTGAAGTAAAAGTAGTTGAACCTGTTAAAGTTGAAGAAAAGACTATCACTTATAATGTTGATCCTATTGTTCCTACTGCTTACATTGAGAAACCACCCTTCCCCGCTAGAATAAAGGATCATGCCAAAGCTTCAACTGTGGTTCGTAAGAGTAATACTAGAACACCTACACCCTCTGAGAAAATTAAAGTAGAACCTAGTATTGCTATGGTTAAGGATCTCTTGGTCGATAATATTGATGGGCATGTTATTTACCTTTTGATGAAGCTGCTAGAATTGCTAGACCCGATACTAAGAATAAACATAGACCTATTGTAGGCATGCCTGTTATTTCTGTTAAAATAGGAGATCATTGCTATCATGGCTTATGTGATATGGGTGCTAGTGCTAGTGCAATACGTCATTCCTTATATGAAGAAATTATGCACGATATTGCACCTGCTGAGCTAGAAGGTATTGATGTTACTATTAAGCTTGCCAATAGAGACACTATTTCACCAGTTGGGATTGTTAGAGATGTTGAAGTCTTGTGTGGGGAAGTTAAATACCCTGCTGATTTTCTTGTTCTTGGTTCCCCACAAGATGATTTCTGCCCCATTATATTTGGTAGACCCTTCTTGAATACTATTAATGCTAAGATAGACTGCGAAAAGGACATTGTTACTGTTGGTTTAGGGGATAGTCTCATGATTTTAACTTTGCTAAATTTCGTAGACAACCCCATGATAAAGAATTTCCTAGTAAAGATGAAATTATTGGTCTTGCTTCTATTGATGTGCCTCCTAATGGTCCTTTAGAACAATATTTGCTAGACCATGAAAATGATATGTTTATGAATGAGAGAAGGGAAATAGATGAAATATTCTTTAAACAGGGACCTTTACTGAAACACAACTTGCCTGTTGAAATTCTAGGGGATCCTCCTCCACCCAAGGGTGATCCCGTGTTTGAGCTCAAACTATTACCTGATACTCTTAAATATGCCTATCTCGATGAAAAGAAGATATATCATGTTATTATTAGTGCTAACCTTTCAGAGCAAGAAGAAGAGAAATTATTGAAAACTCTGAAGAAGCACTGTGCTGCTATTGGATATACTCTTGATGATCTTAAGGGCATTTGTCCCACTCTATTCCAACACAAAATAAAATTGGAGAAAGACGCTAAACCGGTTGTTGATCACCCACGACGGTTAAATCCTAGGATGAAAGATGTGGTAAGGAAAGAAATACTAAAGCTTCTAGAGGCAGATATAATTTATCCGGTTGCTGATAGTCAGTGGGTAAGTCCTGTCCATTGTGTCCCTAAGAAGGGAGGTATTACTGTTGTTCCTAATGATAAAGATGAATTGATCCCACAAAGAATTGTTACAGGCTATAGAATGGTAATCGATTTCCGCAAATTAAATAAAGCTACTAAGAAAGATCATTACCCGCTACCTTTTATTGACCAAATGCTAGAAAGATTATCCAAACATACACATTTTTGCTTTCTAGATGGCTATCCTGGTTTCTCTCAAATACCTATGTCGAAATAGGACCAAGAAAAGACCACTTTCAATTGTCCTTTCGGTACCTTTGCCTATAGACGTATGCCTTTTGGTTTATGTAATGCACCAGCTACCTTTCAAAGATGCATGATGGCTATATTCTCTGACTTTTGTGAAAATATTGTTGAGGTTTTCATGGATAAATTTTTCGTTTATGGAACTTCTTTTGATGATTGCTTAAGCAACCTTGATCGAGTTTTGGAGAGATGTGAAGAAACTTACCTTGTCTTGAATTGGGAAAAGTGCCACTTTATGGTTAATGAAGGTATTGTCTTGGGGCATAAATTTTTTGAAAGAGGTATTGAAGTTGATAAAGCTAAAGTTGATGCTATAGAGAAGATTTCGTGTCCCAAGGACTTCAAAGGTATAAGAAGTTTCCTTGGACATGCTGGTTTTTATATGAGGTTCATTAAGGACTTCTCAAAAATCTCTAGGCCTCTAACTAATCTCTTACAAAAAGATGTTCGTTTTGTCTTTGATGATGATTGTGTAGAAGCATCTGAAATACTTAAGAAAGCTTTGATCTCTGCACCCATTGTCCAGCCACTCGACTGGAATTTACCCTTTGAAATTATGTGCGATGCTAGCGATTATGATGTAGGTGCTGTTCTAGGACAAAGAGTTGATAAGAAATTGAATGTTATCCAGTATGCTAGTAAAACTCTAGACAGTGCCCAGAGAAATTATGCTACTACCGAAAAATAATTTTTAGCAGTTGTATTTGCTTGTGATAAGTTCAGACCTTATATTGTTGATTCTAAAGTAACTGTTCACACTGATCATGCTGCTATTAAATATCTTATGGAAAAGAAAGATGTTAAACCTAGACTTATTAGATGGGTTCTCCTGCTACAAGAATTTGATTTGCATATTACTGATAGAAAGGGAGCTGAGAACCCCATTACAGACAATCTATATAAGTTAGAGAATATTCTTGATGACCCACTACCTATTGATGATAGCTTTCCTGATGAACAATTAGCTGTCATAAATGCTTCTTGTACTCCTCCATGGTATGTTAATTATGCTAATTACATTGTTGCTAAATTTATACCACCTAGTTTCACATACCAGCAAAACAAAAAGTTTTTCTATGATTTAAGACATTACTTCTGGGATGACCCACACCTTTCCAGAGAAGGAGTAGATGATATTATTAGACGTTGTGTACCTGAGCATGAACAGGAACAGATGCTATGAAAATGTCACACCGAGGCTTATGGAGGACATCATGCTGGAGATAGAACTGCACATAAGGTATTGCAATCTAGTTTTTATTGGCCTACTCTCTTCAAGGATGCCCGTTAGTTTGTCTTGTCTTGTGATGAATGTCAAAGAATTGGTAATATCAGTAGACGTCAAGAAATGCCTATGAATTATTCACTTGTTATTGAACCATTTGATGTTTGGGGCTTTGATTATATGGGACCGTTTCCTTCCTATAATGGGTATACACATATTTTAGTTGCTGTTGATTACGTTACTAAGTGGGTAGAAGCTATTCCAACTAGTAGTGCTGATCACAACACCTCTATTAAGATGCTTAGAGAAGTTATTTTTCCATGGTTTGGAGTACCTAGATACTTAATGACTGATGGTGGTTCACATTTTATTCATGGTGCTTTCCGTAAAATGCTTGCTAAGTATGAATTTAATCATAGAATTGCATCCCCTTACCACCCACGGTCTAGTGGTCAAGTAGAACTAGGTAACATAGAGTTGAAATTAATTTTGCAAAAGACTGTTAATAGATCTAGAAAGAATTGGTCCAAGAAACTTGATGATGCATTGTGGGCTTATAGAACTGCATATAAAAATCCTATGGGCATGTCTCCGTGTAAAATGGTTTATGGAAAAGTATGTCACTTGCCTCTCGAACTAGAACATAAGGCATATTAGGCTATTAAAGAGCTCAATTATGATTTCAAACTTGCCGGTGAGAAGAGGTTATTTGACATTATCTCGCTTGATGAATGGAGAACCCAGGCCTATGAAAATGCCAAACTATTTTTAAAAATGTTAAAAGATGGCATGACAAAAGGATACAAAAGCGTGAGTTTAATGTAGGGTCTTTTACATTTGTGTCCCTAACTCGAACCCACTACTCAGATTTACCCCTAATCTCGAAGGGTGCTCAAATTTGCCCCTGTGCCGTTAGTTGCCCTTATAAAAATGCCCTTCCGTGCCGTTACCGTCTAGTCAAAGGGCTTTGACCGTTATCTGGCCGTTTCTTTGACAATTTTGCCCCTGTCTCCATGTGTCACTTACCGGTAGGACCCACTCTCTTAAAAAAACCTTTCTCTCACCATGTCTCTCTCACGCACACTTACATGTGGGTCCTAGCTAGAAAAAAATACTTTTTTTTTCTCTCACCTCTCTCTCTTCCGAACGACGGGCCGACGCCACTCTCTCTCAACTCCGGCGAGACTGCCGAATGGACGTCGCCTCCGCCGCTGGCCTCCCCTGACGCCGCATCCCTCTCGCCCTCGTTCTCTCTCTCTGTCTTTAGCCTGCTTTCTCTCTCCCGCCCTTGACCCCTCTCCCGCAAGCATGCCGGAGAGTGACATGTCGCCGTCGTCTGTCAAGAACGTGGCCAAGGGCAACCCCAAGCCCCGCCAACTCGCCGGGAAGCTCTTACGACATGAAAGCGTCCTACCAGCCTACTAATTCGACGAGAGACATCAAGGATTGAGCTCTACAACGCATCTTTCCCGCATCCAGTCTCGGATTGCCGCCTTCGATTCGACGCCATTGAGGCATGCCGGGGGATTCCACCTGCTCCCCGAGCATCTTGATGTACCGAAGAAGATGTGGGATTCCTCCATAGCAAGCGCCATGAGCTCGGGTTGTCTCCCCCGTGAGCTCCGAGCTCTGCCATGGCCACCATTGTTGAAGTCCTCGCTCCGGCCTTCTTCGATCCTGAGCGGCATAGCCATCGTGATCCTAGTGATGGAAGATCCCCCACACAACCTTTTTCCCTCTCCCTCTCGCTCGCATGGAAGCTCACCATCTTGCGCTGCCCAGAGCCACCGCGGGAATCGTCACTGCCGTTTGCTCCGACGACCATATGGTCCGAAGACAATATCCCCGCACGCGGTAGATCGAGGGCTATCGCATAGGCCTCTTGGTCAGCCTCCCCGTGGCCTCCCTATGTGCCTCCGGCGCGGGAATTGTTCGCCGCCGGCGACCGTCGGCATAAGCCATGGTTTCTTAATTGAGGCAGCCTAATCCACTGTTTACTAATTTTTTTTGAGAAAATACTTATAAGCCAATGGCATGTGGGCCTAATATCTAGTTTGACTAGTCCCTTTCAATTTTTATTTTTTATTTTTCTAGCTAGGACCCATGTGGAAGTGTGTGTGAGAGAGGGTTTTTACAAAAAAATGGAGTTGGTCCCACCCGTAGGTGACACATGGAGACAGGGGCAAAATTGTCAAAGAAACGGCCAGATAACGGTCAAAGCCCTTTGACTAGACGGTAATGGCACGGAAGGGCATTTTTATAAGGGCAACTAACGGCACAGGGGCAAATTTGAGCACCCTTCGAGATTAGGGGTAAATCTGAGTAGTGGGTTCAAGTTAGGGACACAAATGTAACAGTCCCTTTAATGTAGGTGATTATGTTTTGCTATACAACTCTCGTTTAAGATTTTTTGCAGGAAAGCTTCTCTCTAAATGGGAAGGTCCTTACGTTAGCGAGGAGGTCTATCGTTCCGGTGCCATAAAAATCAATAACTTCCAAGGCACGAACCCGAAGGTGGTGAACGGTCAAAGAATCAAACATTATATCTCGGGTAATCCCATAAATGTTGAAACCAATGTTATTGAAACCGTAACCCCGGAGGAATACATAAGGGACACTTTCTAGAACGATTCAGACTCCGAAAAGGAAGAGGTATGTGGTACGGTAAGTAAACCGACTCCAAAATAGTTCTAATGGATTTTTTCTCCGTTTTGGAATATTTAAAAAAATTAGGAAAATAAGAAGTAGTCCGAACAGGACACGAGGCGTCCACGAGGGTGGAGGGCGCACCCTACCCCCTGGGCGCGCCCCCTACCTCGTGGGCACCTCGTGTGGTTTTCGGACTCCGTTTTCTTGCACGATACTTCTTTTGGTCGGTAAAAATTCATTATATAACCTCCCGAAGGTTTTGACCACGGTACCACGACAAAATCCTTCATTTTTGTTTCGAGCTATTTCTGTCGCAGATAAGGGCAAGATGTCTTCTGAGGAGTCAGCTGGAGAAAGTCGGGTGTCTCATCCGACACCGGGGCCAGGAGCAAACAGCGTTGCTGACCACTTCGGGCCATCAATGGAGTAGGAGATGGAGGCTAACTTGAAAAGGATAGATGCCATGGAGGAGGATCAAGGAGTTACTTCTCGTTTTCGAGTCGGGTTCACGATGGGGGAACTACAGAGCTCAACTATTCCAAACTCTGGCATCCCTTCCAATGTCAGGTTTCTTTCTTATGAAAATATGAAAAAGAATGTTACTTGTTCTCCCGCAGCTATGCAACACCCTTGGGTGAAAGGAGCTTTGGCCGTCACAGGCAAGCTCCGCAAGGAAATGATGGACCTCAAGCAGCAAGTTAACAAGTTCGAGGAGGAGAATCGTATCCTGAGGGGTATCATCGCCAAGAATATCACATCACTGCCTCCGAAGAAAGAGACATAAACACATGGGTATGGGCACTCCCCTTTGCAACTGCAAAGCTTGGGGGAGGTGCCCCGGTATCGTATCACCATCACACCTCTATCTTTACCTTTTTCCTAGTTCGATCCTTTTGGTAATATCTTGATCTAGTAGAATAAAGTTTAGTATGATCTAGTTGTGAGCTTTGCTTTATGATCCTTATCTATGTAATCGGGTCTGTGAGCTATATATAATAAAAATTAGTTTTGAGTCAAGGGCTTGATTATCTCACTATGATCATGAGAGGATAACAGAAAGAATAAAAAGAACCCAAGAGATCATATTGATCTTATGGAGAGTAATGACTTCACATATAAAGAGTATAATGAATAAAAGTTGTTGAGAGTTGACAAACAAAGTTTTGTTCATCGTTGCAATTAATAGGAAGTAATAAAGAAAGAGAGGTTTTCACATATAAATATACTATCTTGGACATCTTTTATGATTGTGAGCACCCATTAAAATATTACATGCTAAAGAGTTGATGTTGGATAAGGAATACAACATAATGGGTTATGTTTTCTTATATCTGAAATAAAGTATATTGTCATGGATCATCCAACATGTTGAGCTTGCCTTTCCCCCTCATGCTAGCCAAACTCCTTGCAGCAAGTAGAGATACTACTCGTGCTTCCATACATCCTTAAACCCAGTTTTGCCATGAGAGTCCACCATATCTACATATGGATTGAGTAAGATCCTTCAAGTAAGCTGTCATTGTTGCAACTCTCTAAATATGTATGATCTATTAGTGTGGAAAAAATAAACTTTATACGATATTGTGATATGGAAGCAATAAAAGCGACGGGCTGCATAATAAAGGTCCATATCACAAGTGGCAATATAAAGTGATGTTTTTTTGCGCTAAGATTTTGTACATCCAACCATAAAAGCACATGACAACCTCTGCTTCCCTCTGCGAAGGGCCTATCTATTGTTCTTACCTTATATAAGAGTCATGGTGATCTTCACCTTTCCTTTTTACATTGTATCCTTTGGCAAGCACATGGTGTTGGAAAGATCCCGATATATATACCCAATTGGATGTAAGCTATCATGAACTATTATTGTTGACAGTACCCTTGAGGTAAAAGGTTGGGATGCAACACTATAAGCCCCTATCTTTCTCTGTGTCTCATTAAAACTCCATACACATAAGTATTGCGTGAGTGTTAGCAATTGTGACTAAATGATAGTTGTGAAGGAAATATGACCTAGAGGCAATAATAAAGATGTTATTTGTATTTCCTTATATCATGATAAATGTCTTTTATTCATGCTAGAATTGTATTAACCGGAAACTTAGTACATGTGTGGATAAATAGACAAAACAGTATGTCCCTAGTATGCCTCTACTAGACTAGCTCATTGATCAAAGATGGTTATGTTTCCTAGCCATAGACATGAGTTGTCATTTGATCAACGGGGTCACAACATTAGGAGAATGATGTGATAGACAAGACCCATCCGTTAGCATAGCACTATGATCGTTTAGTTTAACTGCTATTGCTTTCTTCATGACTTATACATGTTCCTATGACTATGAGATTATGCAACTCCCGAATACCGTAGGAACACCTTGTGTGCTATCAAACGTCACAACGTAACTGGGTGATCATAAAGATGCTCTACAGGTGTCTCCGAAAGTATTCGTGGTGTTGGCATAGATCAAGATTAGGATTTGTCACTCCGAGTGTCGGAGAGGTATCTCTGGGCCCTCTCGGTAACACACATCATAATAAGCCTTGCAAGCAAAAGACTAATGAGTTAGTCACGAGATGATGTGTTACGGAACGAGTAAAGAGACTTGCCGGTGAACGAGATTGAACTAGGTATAAAGATACCGACGATCGAATCTCGGGCAAGTAACATACCGTTTGACAAAAGGAACAACGTATGTTGTTATGCGGTTCTGACCGATAAAAAGATCTTCGTAGAATATGTAGGAGCCAATATGAACATCCAGGTTCCGCTATTGTTTATTGACCAGAGATGAGTCTCGGTCATGTCTACATAGTTCTCGAACCCGTAGGGTCCGCACGCTTAACGTTTGATGACGATCGGTATTATGAGTTTTTTAGTATTGATGTACCGAAGGTAGTTCGGAGTCCCGGATGAGATCACGGACATGACGAGGAGTCTCGGAATGTCCGAGACATAAAGATTGATATATTGGACGGCTATATTCGGACACCGGAAGTATACCGGAAAAGTTTCGGATTTATCAGGAATGCCAGAGGGGGTTACCGGAACCCCCTACGAGAGGGGATGGTCCATAGTGGGCCTAAAGGGTGAGAGAGAGGCAGCCCATAGGGCTGGCCGGCGCCCCCACCTAGGAATCCTAGTTGGACTAGGATTGGGGGGGGCGCCACCTCTCCTATTCTTTCCCCCCTTCTTCCTTTCGGTGAATCCTACTAGGAATAGGATTGCAATCCTATTCCTAGTAGGAGTCCACTCCTAGCCGCACCATAGAGGTTGGCCGGCCCTCCCTCCCTTGCTCCTTTATATACGGGGGCAGGGGGGCACCCAAAGACACACAAGTTGAATTGTTTAGCCGTGTGCGGTGCCCCCCTCCACAGAATCACACCTCGGTCGTACCGTCGCGGAGCTTAGGCGAAGCCCTGCGCCGGTGAACACATCATATCCGTCACCACGCCGTCGTGCTGACGAAACTCTCCTGTGAAGCTCAACTGGATCAAGAGCTCGTGGGACGTCATCAAGCTGAACGTGTGCTGAACGCGGAGGTGCCGTACGTTCGGTGCTTGATCGGTTGGATCGCGAAGAAGTTCGACAACATCAACCACGTCACTTGACGCTTCCGCTCCCGGTCTACGAGGGTACGTAGACACACTCTCCCCTCTCGTTGCTATGCATCTGGTAGATAGATCTTGCGTGATCGTAGGAAAATTTTAAAATACTACGTTCCCCAACAGTGGTATCAGAGCCAGGTCTATGCGTAGATGATATGCACGAGTAGAACACAATGAGATTGTGGACGATACTAGTCATACTGCTTACCAGCATGTCATACTTTGCTTCGGCGGTATTGTGAGATGAAGCGGCCCGGACCGACATTACGCGTACGCTTACGCGAGACTGGTTTCACCGTTACGAGCACTCGTTGCTTAAATGTGACTGGCGGGTGTCTGTCTCTCTCACTTTAGCTGAATCAAGTGTGGCTACGCCCGGTCCTTGTGAAGGTTAAAACAGCACATACTTGACGAAACATCGTTGTGGTTTTGTATGCATAGGTAAGAACGGTTCTTGCTAAAGCCCGTAGCAGCCACGTAAAACTTGCAACAACAAAGTAGAGGACGTCTAACTTGTTTTTGCAGGGCATGTTGTGATGTGATATGGTCAAGACATGATGAGTTATACGGTTTTTGTATGAGATGATCATGTTTTGCGAGGGTGATCATGACGGTGCTTTGAAGATGGAGATCAAAAGCACAAGATGATGATGGCCATATCATGTCACATATTTTGATTGCATGTGATGTTTATCTTATTATGCTTCTTATTTTGCTTAGTACGGCGGTAGCATTATAAGATGATCCCTTACTAAATTTCAAGGTATAAGTGTTCTCCCTGAGTATGCACCGTTGCGAAAGTTCGTCGTGTCGAGACACCACGTGATGATCGGGTGTGATAAGCTCTACGTTCAAATACAACGGGTGTAAGCCAGTTTTGCACACGCAGAATACTCGGGTTAAACTTGACGAGCCTAGCATATACAGATATGGCCTCGGAACACTGGAGACCGAAAGGTCGAGCGTGAATCATATAGTAGATATGATCAACATAAGATGTTCACCATTGAAAACTACTCCATCTCACGTGATGATCGGACATGGTTTAGTTGATTTGGATCACGTGATCATTTAGATGACCAGAGGGATGTCTATCTAAGTGGGAGTTCTTAAGTAATATGATTAATTGAACTTTATTTTATCATGAACTTAGTCCTGGTAGTATTAGCATATCTATGTTGTAGATCAATAGCTCGCGATGTTGCTCCCCGTTTATTTTTCATATGTTCCTAGAGAAAACCAAGTTGAAAGATGTTAGTAGCAATGATGCGGAATTGTTCCGTGATCTGAGGATTATCCTCATTACTGCACAGAGAAATATGTCCTTGATGCACCGCTAGGTGACAGACCTATTGCAGGAGCAGATGTAGACGTTATGAACGTTTTGACAAAAGCTCAGTATGATGACTACTTGATAGTTTAGTGCACCATGCTTTACGGCTTATAACCGGGACTTCAAAAACGTTTTGAACGCCACGGAGCATATAAGATGTTCCAAGAGTTGAAATTAGTATTTCATACTCATGCCCGTGTCGAGAGGTATAAGACCTCTGACAATACTTTGCCTACAAGATGGAGGAGAATAGCTCAACCAGTGAGCATGTGCTCAGATTGTCTGGGTACTACAATTACTTTAATCAAGTGGGAGTTAATCTTCCTGATAAGATAGTAATTGACAAAGTTCTCTAGTCACTATCACCAAGTTAGTAGAACTTCGTGATGAACTATAATATGCAAGGGATGACGAAAGGAATTCCCAGCTCTTCGCGATACTGAAGTAGGCGAAGGTAGAAATCATGAAAAAAAACATCAAGTGTTGATGGTTAACAAGACCACTTATTTCAAGTAAAGGGCAAAGGTATAGAAGGGGAACTTCAAGAAGAATGACAAGCAAGTTGTCACTCCCGTGAAGAAACCCAAAGCTAAACTCAAGCCTGAAACAAGTGCTTATACTGCAAAGGAAATGGTCACTGGAAGTGGAACGGCCCTAGATACTTGGCGGATAAGAAGGATGGCAAAGTGAACAAAGGTATATTTGATATACAGATTATTGATGTGTATTTTACTAGTGTTCATAGCAACCCCTCGGTATTTGATACTGATTTAGTTGCTAAAAAGTAGTAACTCGAAGTGGGAGTTGCGTAATGAACATATACTAGTTAAAGGATGAAGTGACGATGTGTATTGGAAGCAGTTCCAAGATTGATATGATCATCATCGCACACTCCCTATACTTTCGGGGTTAGTGTTGAACCTAAATAACTGTTATTTGGTGTTTGTGTTGAGCATGAATGTGATTTGATCATGTTTATTGCAATACAGTTATTCATGTAAGTTAGAGAATAATTGTTGTTCTGTTTACATGAATAAAACCTTCTATGGTCATACACCCAATGAAAATAGTTTATTGGATCTCGATCGTGTGATACACATATTCATAGTATTGAAGCCAAAAATACAAGGTTAATAATGATAGTGCAACTTATTTGTGGCACTGCCGTTTAAGTCATATTGGTGTAAAACGCATGAAGAAACTCCATAATGATGGACTTTTGGAATCACTTGATTATGAATCACTTGGTGCTTGCGAACCATACCTCATGGGCAAGATGACTAAAACTCCGTTCTCCGGAACTATGGAGCGAGCAACGTATTTGTTGGAAATCATACATACTGATGTATGCGGACCAATGATTGTTGAAGCTCGCGGCGGGTATCGTTATTTTCTGACCTTCACTGATGATTTGAGCAGATATAGGTATATCTACTTAATGAAGCACAAGTCTGAAACATTTGAAAAGTTCAAAGAATTTCAGAGTGAAGTAGAGAATCATCGTAACAAGAAAATAAAGTTTTCTACGATCTGATCGTGGAGGAGAATATTTGAGTTACGAGTTTGGTCTTCATTTGAAACAATGTGGAATAGTTTCACAGCTCACGCCACCCGGAACACCACAACATAATGGTGTGTCCGAACGTCGTAACCGTACTTTATTCGATATGGTGCGATCTATGATGTCTCTTACCGATTTACCACTATCATTTTGGGTCATGCATTAGCTACAGCTGCATTCACGTTAAATAGGGCACCATCTAAATCCGTTGATACGACACCTTATGAACTATGGTTTGGCAAGAAACCAAAGTTGTCGTTTCTTAAAATTTGGGGCTTCGATGCTTATGTGAAAAACACTTCAACCTGATAAGCTCGATCCCAAGTCGGAAAAAATGTGTCTTCATAGGATACCCAAAAGAGACTGTTGGGTACACCTTCTATCACAGATCCGAAGGCAAAATATTCGTTGCTAAGAACGGATCCTTTCTAGAAAAAGAGTTTCTCTTGAAAGAAGTGAGTGGGAGGAAAGTAGAACTTGATGAGGTAATTGTACCTTCTCCCGGATTGGAAAGTAGTACATCACAGGAAATTGTTCCAGTGATTCCTACACCAATTAGTGAGGAAGTTGATGATAATGATCATGAAACTTCGGATCAAGTTTCTGCTGAACATCGTAGATCAACCAGAGTACGTTCCGCACCTGAGTGGTACGGCAACCCAGTTCTGGAAATCATGTTACTAGACCATGATGAACCTACGAACTATGAGGAAGCGATGATGAGCCCAGATTCCACAAAATGGCTTGAAGCCATGAAATCTGAGATGGGATCCATGTATGAGAACAAAGTGTGGACTTTGGTTGACTTGCCAGATGATCGGCAAGCCATCGAAAATAAATGGATCTTCAAGAGGAAGACCGACGCAGACGGTAATATTACTGTTTACAAAGCTCGACTTGTTGCGAAAGGTTTTCAACAAGTTCAAGGAGTTGACTACGATGAGACTTTCTCACCTGTAGCGATGCTTAAGTCTGTCCGAATCATGTTAGCAATTGCCACATTTTATGATTATGAAATCTGGCAAATGGATGTCAAAACTGCATTCCTAAATGGATATCTCAAAGAAGAGTTGTATATGATGCAACCAGAAGGTTTTGTCAATCCAAAAGGTGCTAACAAAGCATGCAAGCTCCAGCGATCCATCTATGGACTGGTGCAAGCATCTCGGAGTTGGAATATACGCTTTGATGAGGTGATCAAAGCATATGGTTTTATACAGACTTTTGGAGAAGCCTGTATTTACAAGAAGTGAGTGGGAGCACTACAACCTTTCTGATAAGTATATGTGAATGACATATTGTCGATCGGAAATGATGTAGAATTTTCTGGAAAGCGTAAAGGAGTGTTTGAAAGGAGTTTTTCAAAGAAAGACTTCGGTGAAGCTGCTTACATATTGAGCATCAAGATCTATATAGATAGATCAAGACGCTTGATAAGACTTTCGATGAGTACATACCTTGATAAGATTTTGGAATAGTTCAAAAATTGGATCAGTCAAAGAAAAAGTTCTTGCCTGACTTGTAAGGTGTGAAGTTGAGTAAGACTCAAAGCCAGACCACGGCAGAAAAATATAGAGAGAATGAAAGTCATTCCCTATGCCTCAGCCATAGGTTCTATAAAGTATGCCATGCTGTGTACAAAACACGTTGTGTACCTTGCCAAGAGTTTGACAGGGATGTACAATAGTGATCCAGAAGTAGATCACTATACAGCGGTCAAAATTATCCTTAGTAATTGGATGACTAAGGAAATATTTCTCGATTATGGAGGTGATAAAGAGTTCGTCGTAAAGGGTTACGCCGATGCAAACTTTGACACTAAAACCAGATGACTCTAAGTATCAATCTGGATGCGTATTGAAAGTGGGAGCAATTAGCTAGAGTAGCTCCATGCAGAGCATTGTAGACATAGAAATTTGCGAAATACATAAGGATCTGTATATGACAGACCCGTTGACTAAACTTCTCTCACAAGCAAAACATGATCACACCTTATTGCTCTTGGGTATTAATCACATAGCGATGTGAACTAGATTATTTACTCTAGTAAACCCTTTGGGTGTTGGTCACATGGTGATGTGAACTATGGGTGTTATTCACATAACGATGTGAACTATCGGTATTAAATCACATGGCGATGTGAGCTAGATTATTGACTCTAGTTCAAGTGGGAGACTGAAGGAAATATGCCCTAGAGGCAATAATAAAGATGTTATTTGTATTTCCTTATATCATGATAAATGTCTTTTATTCATGCTAGAATTGTATTAACCGGAAACTTAGTACATGTGTGGATAAATAGACAAAACAGTATGTCCCTAGTATGCCTCTACTAGACTAGCTCATTGATCAAAGATGGTTATGTTTCCTAGCCATAGACATGAGTTGTCATTTGATCAACGGGGTCACATCATTAGGAGAATGATGTGATGGACAAGACCCATCCGTTAGCATAGCACTATGATCGTTTAGTTTAACTGCTATTGCTTTCTTCATGACTTATACATGTTCCTATGACTATGAGATTATGCAACTCCCGAATACCGTAGGAACACCTTGTGTGCTATCAAACGTCACAACGTAACTGGGTGATCATAAAGATGCTCTACAGGTGTCTCCGAAAGTATTCGTGGTGTTGGCATAGATCAAGATTAGGATTTGTCACTCCGAGTGTCGGAGAGGTATCTCTGGGCCCTCTCGGTAACACACATCATAATAAGCCTTGCAAGCAAAAGACTAATGAGTTAGTCACGAGATGATGTGTTACGGAACGAGTAAAGAGACTTGCCGGTGAACGAGATTGAACTAGGTATAAAGATACCGACGATCGAATCTCGGGCAAGTAACATACCGTTTGACAAAACGAACAACGTATGTTGTTATGCGGTTCTGACCGATAAAAAGATCTTCGTAGAATATGTAGGAGCCAATATGAACATCCAGGTTCCGCTATTGGTTATTGACCAGAGATGAGTCTCGGTCATGTCTACATAGTTCTCGAACCCGTAGGGTCCGCACGCTTAACGTTTGATGACGATCGGTATTATGAGTTTTTTAGTATTGATGTACCGAAGGTAGTTCGGAGTCCCGGATGAGATCACGGACATGACGAGGAGTCTCGGAATGTCCGAGACATAAAGATTGATATATTGGACGGCTATATTTGGACACCGAAAGTATACCGGAAAAGTTTCGGATTTATCAGGAATGCCGGAGGGGGTTACCGGAACCCCCTACGAGAGGGGATGGTCCATAGTGGGCCTAAAGGGTGAGAGAGAGGCAGCCCATAGGGCTGGCCGGCGCCCCCACCTAGGAATCCTAGTTGGACTAGGATTGGGGGGGCGCCACCTCTCCTATTCTTTTCCCCCTTCTTCCTTTCGGTGAATCCTACTAGGAATAGGATTGCAATCCTATTCCTAGTAGGAATCCACTCCTAGCCGCACCATAGAGGTTGGCCGGCCCTCCCTCCCTTGCTCCTTTATATACGGGGGCAGGGGGGCACCCAAAGACACACAAGTTGAATTGTTTAGCCGTGTGCGGTGCCCCCCTCCACAGAATCACACCTCGGTCGTACCGTCGCGGAGCTTAGGCGAAGCCCTGCGCCGGTGAACACATCATATCCGTCACCACGCCGTCGTGCTGACGAAACTCTCCTGTGAAGCTCAACTGGATCAAGAGCTCATGGGACGTCATCAAGCTGAACGTGTGCTGAACGCGGAGGTGCCGTACGTTCGGTGCTTGATCGGTTGGATCGCGAAGAAGTTCGACAACATCAACCGCGTCACTTGACACTTTCGCTCCCGGTCTACGAGGGTACATAGACACACTCTCCCCTCTCGTTGCTATGCATCTGGTAGATAGATCTTGCGTGATCGTAGGAAAATTTTAAAATACTACGTTCCCCAACAAGTTGAGTATGTGGACTTGCTAAAAAGCTGTAATATTGACTCTTTCCGATGTTATGATAAATTGCAATTGCTTCAATGACCAGGATCATAATGTGTTAGTTTTCAATAAAGTTTCTGATTCATAGTTGACATTGTGAATGGAATGTTACTTTAGCATAAGAAATCATATGACAATATATATATATATATATATATATACAGCCGGTCTATTCTCATAACATTATGAGAATAATATTCTCATAACACTTCCGAACTGCATTGAAAAAATGCATTGGAGAACTATGCGCACTGCTTCCGTCTTCTGCTGTGCACCACATAGAGGTGCAGCAGGAAACGTTCATCTAGCATCGTTTCTGGCTAGTTTCACTGATTTGTGCTGGTTTATTCGCGCTTGCGCTGATTTAATTTGCGGTTAAGCACTGAATTCTGCGAGAAATCGACGGAAATCATTGGATTTTGGCGAATCTGCGTCCGTTCGTCCGCCTTTCTCTGTTTCTCTGTTCTCCCCAGTGCGGATCGAAATTGCTGCGTTTTGTTTGTAATGTTCTGTTGTTTTCGACATTTACGGGCTGCTTTTGATCTATCCGTATAAATTGGAGCGGATTAAGTTGTTATTTTGGAAGAATTTTAAGTTTTCTGTCCACGGTTTATTGCGGCGCGACTGGCTCTGGTCGTTTATCAAAAGATGTTCTTTGAGTTTTTTTGCATTGTATAGTTGTTAGAACTGCATCGCATGCTGTGTGTTTCGTCTGTGAATCGCGGTCAAGAGCGGTGGACTGCAGTAATATGCAAAGGCGCGTTGAATTTTTTGTAGTGCGGCGAACTGCATTAATATGCAATGCGAGCCTGTATGAACTGCATCACAGCCACGGTTGCGTGGGGGTACTAGTTTTATAAGTTTTTTCGATTGGTCAAGCGAGGCGGACTGCTTTTTTTGCGTTGCTTCTGGTGTATTTTATTTTATGAGAATTATGAGCATAAGTGAAGTGCTCTTTTTTATATATAGTTTTCCATGTGCAGCAGCAATTGAAGAACATGCATTCTGGAAACCCCCACCGAGCTTTTCCTATTTTTTAACCCACATACGGAACTATAGTTTTTTTAATAAAAGAGCACTGCATCAAACTTCTTTAACAGGAGCAGTTTTTGTGAAAGAATTCTCTATGTGAACTGCTCTGATAGTTTTGTTTTTTTATGTGTATCCTAGCTACATCAACGGTTTTGAAGCAATGTACATAATGAAAACAAAGTACTGAGAACTGCATATATTTGATAGATAGAAACTACGGTTCTGGGGTCATAATTAACATACTACATCATGAAGCAAACTAACGCAACATAAGCAAACATTGTCCGAAAGCAAACTAGAACGAAAGCAAACTAATCTACATATGCAGAAGGAAACTAAATCGAGCACTTGCGACAGGAATCGTTGGGTTTCAGCATCTGTCCTGCTTCACCAGTTCCACCCGTTGGAGTTGGAGGTGGAAGTTGATGCTCCCTTGCCCCACGGCTTCCAGGAAGACCTCGGGCGCTTCCTGGTCTTCTCTGTTTCAGCGCGCGCGAGGCCTTTCTTCATGGTGCTGATTCTGTTCCATATCTCGAACGCAGCGTAGGCGTCCTTGGCAGCATACTCGACGTGTTTGGTGCTGAGAATGGAAGTCCACAGGCTGTGGTCGTGGTCTGTCATCTTCATCTTCATGTCTGCGTACTCGTCGTCGATGATCGCAGCAGCTACATCGCCCAGCGAGTCCAGTGGCTTTGTTCCATCAGGCACCCTCCAGTTCGTCTGGATGTCGACGAAATTGGCGACATGGAGGTTGCAGGCTGCAAGCTTCTGCTTGTCCTGCTCGATGGCGAAGCCAGCGAACTCGAACCTAAGGAAAGTGAACCGCAAGTTATACCTTTTCGGAACTGCATACACGGGCATATAGAATTGCAACGCGTACTCGGCATAGAGAATTGCTTACCTTGGTTCGTCGAGGAACGTGTTGAAGGGGACGCATCTCTCGCCCAATGTACCACATACCTGGAAAACAAGCACTGGCTGGTACTTGCCGATGGATAGTTGAACCACGGCCGCCCTGCGGTGGTCGGGTGTGTACTCCACGTCGATGCCGACGATCTTCTGGCGGCGCCGCTGGAGAAGTGTCTTGAACTCTTCGACGTACGTCGCCATGGCGGTGACGTCGGTGGTGTAGATCACCTTCAGCTTCGTGTTCCCGTGCGCATGCACGGCGTCGTAGGTCCTGCTGAACCCCATTGCTGCAAAGAGGACGAAGAGGAGGAGGAAGGGGCAGCGTCGTGTGTTTGTGCGGACGGTCTGTTCGATGGAGCGCGGGATTTAAATGGGAGCGGCAGTAACTTCTGCCGAGGCCACGATCTCGTCTCCCAACCGTGGTGGCGATCGTGGGTTCGTGATGATCGTTGCAGTTCGTGCGGCGTGCAACCGCCGGGATAGAGGATGGGTGGGGTGCGCGGGCGCTTCGGCCGATAGTGGGCGCATTTATTTTAGGGCAGGCGAACCGAATCGTCAGCCGTAAGCGAACTGCATCGCTTCAGAAGCGGAATCGTCCGCCGTAAGCGAACTGCAACGCTTCAGAAGGCGAGGCGGTTTTCGGTAAGCGAACTGCATCGTGTTACAACACCGAGACGTTTTTTTTATTTTTTGTCTATGACCTGTGGGCCTGTCGGACGGTCTTTTATTCATTAAGTCTCTCTTTCAGCCCCCTTGCCCGCCTCCACTTCCCTCTCCCCCGTGCTCGCACAGAAACCCCCCCGCCCTCGTGCTCCCGTGGTGTAGAGCGACGACGCCCGCAGCCGCCGGCGACCGAAGGGGCTCACTCGTGGTGGAGGGCGACGACGCCCGCAGCCGTCGCCGTCCGTAGGCGCTTCCTCCTCCGTTGCCGTCCGCACCCGCCTCGTCCTGCAGTCACTTCGTCCCACGGTGAGCCCCAAATCACCCCTAATCCGGTCCAGATCTTGTGCTAGGGTTATTTTTCGTGCCAGCATTCTCTTCTTAAGGTTGTTTTTGTATGCTTGAAATTGCAACCCCCTATGGACTGAAAGTTTTCCCCTGCCTGAATTTGGTGTTTGCTGTCTAGGTTTAGGTTTTAATTAACATCCCCTGTTGATCGGAGGCACAGTATGGCTTCTTCCTCACCAATTGATGCGTCACCGGTTAGAACGGCTTCTCCATCTGGTAACTACATTAAACTGAACTGCAGTTTTCATTCAGGGGTCAAGTTACTTGTTTTTTGTCGAACGAAATAGTGTACTGCATCTTAGATCCCTTTTTAGTAAGGCCTTTTTTAAGACACGCGTGGCAAACCGATATGAACTGCGTCAAGTTAATTGTTTTTTACTTTTTTGGAAGGACATTAAGTTAGTTGTTGTGTTTTTTATGTTAAACATAAACTGCTAAAAGAGCACTGCATTTTGGACACTGCTTTGTATTTTTTTTCCCTATCCACTATGCGGTTTTTGCGAAATCGATACGAGCTGCATTAAGTTTTAGTTTTTGCCTCTCACAGAACTGCATGTTTTTGTTTTGTTTGGCATATCTAAGCGCACTTCTTTTTTTTATATGCGGTCAATTGGTCACTTGAACGAATTAGTGCACTGCATCATAAAACCCTGGTCCAATGTGCACTTTTTCAGACACGCGTGAATATGATATTCAAGTGACATGAACTGCATTTTTTTAGGTTTACTGTTTATGTTTTTGATTGCTAAACATAAAACTGCTGGAAAAGTGCACTGCATTTCTACATTTTTTTTTGTTTTTTTCCAAGGTGATATGAGCTGCATTAAGTTTAGCTCATCATCTCGCAGACACATCTTTTTCTTATGTTTTTTCTCACCCACAGTTTTATCTCCTGGTGGGTCAGGGGGTGGTGGCGTTAACTATCTGATTACACGTTATTTCACAGCCGATGTTGTCGGTGGCAGTACGTCCGATCAGGTCAACATTCCACCTGAGTTGATTGAAACCCAGTCGCAATCCGTTGATGGCACAGAGCCAGTTACACAGGACTGGATGGTCCCTGATCAGATTGCAGCCGACGTTGAGAGGAGAAGGCAGAAAGCTATTGCCCTTGGTAATACTTTCGTGAAGGCTCATAGGGCGAAGGAAGTAAAGTTAGGGGAGGGTAAGGAGATAGGAAGGAGGATTGCTGATTCAAAGAAGTCTGCTAAATTTGTCCCCGCAAAGAATCCTGTGAAGAGGAAACTGAACACTGTCGCAGAGCAAGGTTTAAGTTCTCCACGCCGGAGCCCGCGTGTTGATTACTCAAAGAGACCTAATTACGCCGAGGTTGATGTGGGTGGGATTCATGGAAAGCGGAGACGCGCGGACGATCACTCTGGTGTTGATTGTGAGCGTCGATCCAAGCTTGCGTGGGAAACTGCAGCTGAAGAAGCTCTGGACAGTGATTCTGATGAGGGGGATGTTGATGTTAGTAAGGTATACGTTGTTTATTTACTTTTTCTCTTGTTTTTTTAAGTTTTTTTTGCATGAGTTTTTGCTGATGTGAACTGCATTTTTTATTCTTTTTGTTTTTTTTGTAGGGTGCTAAGAGTACGAAGAGGAAGAGGTCTGAAGACGATGCTGCGCACGAATGGCGTTTCAACAAGACTGTTCGTGTGTCCATTCCAAACGTAATCAAAGCTGTCGCTTTGCTGGGTGAGGTGCACAGAACTTTGGTGCGGCAAGCAGGTTTTGGCATTGTCTTTGACCTGAAATTAGAGAAGAATGTTTCTCGTGTTTTGATGTGCAAGCTGATGGGAAAGATTGACCCCGACACGATGAGACTGGACTGTGGGCCAAACAAGGTTCTGGAAATCAATCGCAAGGCTGTCCATCACATTTTCGACTTCCCTATGGGTTCTCACACTGCTCCCAGGCCTGCTGCCAGCGGCCACGATGATTCGCTGACTAACCTGAAGGATGAACTCGGGTTCAACCGTTCTAGGAGCATAGATGCGAAGGACCTACTTACCTTACTTCGCACGCTGGCTGCGGACCCAGGGAAGGTTGATAAGACGGTGAAAGTTTTTTTCTCATTGTCTTCCAGTGCTTGCTTTGTCCTAGCCCCGCAACTCGGTTGTCCAGGGTAGCTGCTATGGTTGAAAACTTGGATATTGCATCTATGGCTAGCATGGATTTTTGTCAGCTTGTTGTCGACGAGCTGCAGGCCGCTGTGTACAAGTGGAATTCTATAGGGAGCAAGCAGAACTGCGCTGAGGGTTGCACCATCGTCCCCCTGTTCATGTACCTGGATTCCTTGAACCTTCAAAAAGTATCGGTGATGGATAAACGCACTCCGCGCACCGCAATACTGTCCCATGTGCAGTTGAAGAAGATTCACAACGCCGACATCGTTTTCAGGGGAAAGATTCACCTGGACTCTTACAAGTTTGGCAAGCTGCCGGTGAGTGCATAGCCATCCTTTGTTTTTGTCTTTATTCCTTTTTTTCGCGCATGCTAAAATGTCAACCTCTTATGTACTTTTCTTTGTGAACTGCATCTCTTTTTTTTGTTAATTTTTTCAGTGGAAGGCGGAAGCGGACATTGTGTATAAGCGGACTGCAGTTGCGGAAGCCCCTGAAATGTTTTGTGAGCCTCTTGCTAGGGCTGCTCCAATTCGACGGGGTCGTGGTTTTGCTAGGGCTGCTGCTGGAGGTTTTTCCGGACATGCTTCTGGTGATCGCAATAGATTTGTGCAGGTCGATGAGCTTCTCGATAGGGTCATCAATATAACTAGTGATTTCCCAACATCCGGTTCCAGGATGAGGAATATTGCCGGTTTGTTTCCTGAAGGCAAAGGCCCTTCTGAAGCAGAAATCGAGGCCGCTCATAACTTTGACAGTGGGCAGCTTGAATTCCTTAAGCAGGCTGTAACGAATATCAGATCTTCATTCGTTCAGCTTAAGCAGTCTCAGGATGACAGGTGTGCTGCGTATGAGCAGGAAGCGGATGCAATCGTGAAGGAAATGAACAGGCATGAAGATGTTGTCCGGCCTTCTCTGCCCGACCCCGCAGATGTGGATGTATGTCTTTTTTCCACATGTGAACAGTTTTTTTACCCATATTTTGTTATCTATTTTTTCTGTGCGTTTTTGTTGCATTGACTATTTGTTTTTTCTATCGTTTTTGTTCTTTCCCCAGTGTGTCGGTGAATCCTCCAAGGCTAACGCTGGTCGTGTTGATGAGCACCAGGACCACGCCGGTGTTGATTCTGATCCCTTGTTTGACAGGCCATTATCGCCCGTTGACGAAGCTGCCAAAGACAATCCTATTGACGAAGTGGTCATGGACAAGGTTTGATTTGTTCCTACCATTTTTTTTTGCTACAGTGAACTTCATTGTTTGATTTTTTCATGTAGTGTCCAAAACAAACAATTATATTTTTTTTGCACCAGCAGTGGCAGCGAACTGCATTTTTTAACTTTTTTCTTTGTATTTTTTGCGCACCAGAAGTGGTAGTGCACTGCAGTTGTTGTCTAGAGAAGAAGCATCATCTTTTTTTGTTAGCAGTGAACTGCATGATCTGGTGTTTGTTTTGTAGTTGTAGAACTGCAGATTTGGATAATAGTTTTATTTATGTTTTAATGTTTTTTAGGTTGCCGAATCAAATGTGGAGATACATGGGAAGGAGGCAGATGGTGACGACGCTGGCAAGGAGGAGGAGGCTGACAAGTGTGAAGAGATGGAAGGCGACGACGCTCCCCTGGTGAGTATAGAGAATTTTTGCATTTTTTTGTTTTATTTTTTATTTTTCGTGGTAGCTTCATGGTCCGTTTTTATTAGTGAACTGCATTCTAGCTTTTTTTGTGTAATATGTTTTATTTTTGTTAACTCATCAGAACTGCGGATTAAATGTTGAAATCCAAGCGGAGCGGATCATTGGGGATGATAACGTGGAAGGGAGAGGAGGGCAGGAGCCTGATGCGGAGGTTGATAAGGCAGAAGGTAAAGAAGGAGGGGAGTGTCCCGTCGAGGCTGATAAGGCACAAGAGAGAGAGGGGAGGGATGACATTGTGGATTGTGATAAGGATGAAGAGAAAGAAGGAGCTCCTGGTGTTACAGTTGAAGTTGCAGAAGAGACAGAAGGAACTCGTAGAGTCGGATTTGACGATGCCGGGACATCCGCCGGCATCGATGTTGTTGTTGGGCCTACTGTTTTGTTGGTTGGCGACGAGGTGCCTGATAAATTTTGTGTGGTCCCTCGCGCCTCCGAGCAATCTGTCGGCAATCTGGCTTTCCCAGCCGATACAACCAAAGCCCCAGCCGAGACAGTTTCGATTGATTCCGAAGAGGAACAACCAAGACTTTCTCAGGACATGAGTAATCAAGCGCCGCTTGACGATGATATTACCGGGCTGGAGCACTTGACGCTCAGCGAAGATGTATACGAGCAGCCGCAGGAAGTTTATTCCGAAACCGAAGGTAAGCGAACTGCATTATTTTTTGTTCTTTTTCCCGGTGTTGAAATGGACCGTGTGTGTGTTTATAATCTGATATCGTCCCCCACCCTGTATGCAGATGAGGAATTACCTGTTGTTACTCCATCAAGGATTGATCCAGCTCTTATGAGGAGATACAATGAGTTGTATGACGCTGTTACGAGGGCTAGGAGGGACAAGAAGAAGCAGTATGATATTTTATGTCTTACGCGCCCGTTTAATTAATATGTTATTTTTTCAGGGACGCTCCCATCTTATCAATTTTTGCTGTGCTTTTTTCTTCTTGTCTGAAGGCATCTAGTTGCGTTCAAGGGAGAGTTTGGTGATATTACTATCGGCCATGTCGGCGATTCTTTTTGGTCGTATGGAACGCTGAGCACGCGCCTCACAAACATTGGCGTGTCTATGCTAGCTGAAAGGTTCAAAGGATCTCAAACTATGATTGTCCCGTACAACCTATGCGTAAGCATTTTTCATTAATTTATATTTTACCCCCCTCGTCCAATTTTTATTTGTGCTATAACCACTTTTCATTAACTCTCTGGTTTTGTCTTTTTTGCAGAATTCCATTTGGAACGGCGGTGCCACAAATAGGGCTTTGAAAAAGATGTTTTCTTCAAGCGCAGAGGAACGTGTGGACAAGAAAAACTTGGTAACGCATCTTGACCATTTTTCGTCATCTTGAAAATAAGTTTTCTATTTTTTCTATTTTTTCTCATCTGTTTTTGTTTTATTTCTTTTTTTTTATTTCAGATTATGTTTGCAACATTTGACCCTCCTCCCGCAACAGTGAAGGACGCGATAGGCCACTACTGCTTGGTCACTTTGAACCTGCGAGAGAAGCGTTTTGAGCTTCTCGACTCATTGAACGAAGGAGACAGTGCTGCTGCAAGTGTTGTCTTCAGGAAAATGGTCAGGAACATCAAAAAAGTCTGGAAAGATGGCAGTGCAAGCTGCGACGAGCCGTTGAACCCTCCCACCCTGGATGGCTATGCGCTGACTCATATTAACGTCCCGCAACAGGGAAACGGGTTTGTACATGTTCTCCTTTTTTCTTTTTCCTCCTTCATTTTTTTCTTGTGTAAGTGAGCTGCATTGTTTTTACTAAATTAGAAGCACCTTTTCCCTTTTGAGCGAACTACATTACTATCTGTGTTATTTGTTGTTCTCCCTCGGTAATCTTTTTGTGTGTATGGAGCTGCATTGTTTTACTAACATCAGTAGCACTTTTATTACTGAGTGAACTACATTGTTAATGTGTTTTGTGTTGTTTTTTCTTTTTGCAGGCATGATTGTGGATTTTACATGTTCCAGTTCATGCAGACCTGGGATGGTGAAACGATTGCCAAGTTTGGGAAGGAGCACATTGGCTACATCAGGAAGGCGATGCTCTATAGTTGGCTGACCTCGTCGCATTGCTGTCTGGACCTGACGTCACTTTTAATTTTTAAAGAAGGTTATTACTTTTTTTTTGAGTCACACACCTTTTTTTATTAAGTGAACTTCATTGGTACAGAGAGGGTAGGTCGACTACTTTTGTTAAGCTTTTTTAGCAGAACCCCATTTGTGTGTTTAAAAATGACTTTTTCTTTAGGGAACTTGATGATTCTTTTTCACTACTTTTGCTCATTATCCAATTTTTTTTGTTTTTGTGCAGGCTTTGATGAAGGCGCACACCAAGGTGGTATTTCCTTGTTTGAAACTCAGGTTCATACTCCAACTATTCAGAAAGTTGTCCTTGATGAACCTCCCGTCAAGGTCGTGAAAGAACCTGTGGGTAAGATGTTGAGGAGTGACGCCGGCACTTCGAATGAGAAAGCTCTTGAGAAATCTCCTTTCAATGTCAAGCATGGGAAGAAAGCCGCGAGCCCTCCGAATGCTGAAGATAGCGATGATGATTTTGAGATGCCACCACCAGTGCCTAGGAGGACCAGGAGCGCAGCTATGGAACCCCCAATGGGCAGCGAGGCACTAATTCTATCGAACAGGAGGCCTGTGCAGAAGCCATCAAAGTTTCGATCTCCTGTAGAGAAGTTGAATCCTGCGAGATTCAGCCATCTTGTGGAGATGAGGAAAGTCTTGCAACTCATCACGAGCACACAATTCAGGAAGAAATATAGCGAGTCAGTTCTTTTTTCGTTAGTTTTTTTATTTTTAATGTGTGTAATGTTTCTTTTTCTGTGTTTTTGCTTTTGTGCTACTAACCCCCCCACCTTTTGCCGTTTCTTTTGTGCAGGTCCGCGCTTTTCCTGCACAGGAATCCTATCGAACTCTACACCGTGACTGTGGAGTACATGTTCCTAACTTTCACCAAAGGTGGTTTTATGGACTCGGAATTGATGGATCATGTCATCAGGTTCTGGAAGAATGACGAGAGTATGAATGTGGTTTATCGATCTGGCGAACGCGTTCTGCTATCCCCTTTGTTTATCACGGTATTTATCTTTTTTTTTTCTTTTTTTTTATGCTCTAGTGAACTGCAGTAAATAGTGTATAATAATTTATTTTTAGAATGTACTGAACTGCATACATTTTTTTTGTGTGTCTTAACCGATGCATCTTAAAACGAAACAAATTATGGCGAGAATTTGTGAACTGCATACTGTTTTTTAGAGAAGCGTGATCCGTTTTTTTATTAAGCGTCGGAGCGAACATCTTTTTAAGGTGAACTGCATTAACTTTCTTTTGTGAATTACCCACACGCAGTATGTACTTCAAATGAATGATCACGCGGATAGAGATGCAGATGGAAATGTTGTGTTGCCTTTTGTCAACAGCAAGTTTAACGTCGAAGATGCAGCACAGCAGTTCGAACTTTATGTCCGTGAAGACAAGAACCTTCTTGATTGCAAATTAGTAAGTTATCAGATTTTCTTTTGTTCAGTCTTTTTGTATTTATTTTCTCTCCAATTTTTTTACAGTAATCCCTTTACACTGATCGATTCCATAACAAATTTGATGAAACAAAATCAGATTCTGTTACCACGGTTGAAAGACCAGCATTATTCGCTATACACGATGAATAGGCACCGCGAGACCCTTGACATTCATGACACTAGGAGGTACAGCGGACCGGTTGATCAAACGACGCGGTGGCATAAGTCTGATTACCACAGCGACCGCACTGAAATGGTAAAAAATTTCCCTTTTTCACCTTTCTTGTTTTTTTTTCATGCGTGGGCGTGTTCAACAATTTTTGTTGTGATGTGTTTTTTTTTCCACCAGATGATCAGGATGACTGCATTGTTGAAGAGGGTTTATGGAGAAAAAGAGTACAAGAGAAAGGAGTCGGTAGACTGGGTGGGTGTTTCAAAAAAAGCTAGCTATTTGGGCACCCCTGAGCAGGGCCCGAATGAGTGCGGCTTTTATGTTCTGAAGATGGCTCAGTATTTCGACGGCAAAACCTTTGTTGTGAAATTCGGAAAGCGTAGTGTAAGTATCTTCTTTTTAACTCAGCAATATCTCCTCATTCATTGATATTTTTTTCGTCAGTTTCTTTTTTCGTATATGATGTTGTATATTTGTTTATTTTTTTTTCTTCATCGCAGGAAGCTGTTATTCAGGATTGGAAGGCTGAGTTTTTGTTCCAGATTCTGTTCCACCCAGAAAATTTGGTCGTTGTCACCGAGTTCCCGGAGGATCTAAGAAATCTCTGCATTTCTCTTGGCTTCTCTCCAAGACTGGTTTCGAAGGAGCAGGATGAGGCATAAATGATAGCATATCTTTTTTCTACGTGTGTTGATGTCTTGTTCGTGTGTGCTCCAGAACTTTATGTAAACAGCAATGTATGGTCGCTGTGTGTAGTTCTCGATGCCCAAAGCTGTAAACACCATGCTGTGTGCTTTTGTATATATCGGTCTAGTTAGTTTTTGTGTGTGTGTTTTTTTGGTGGCACATGGTGACAATGTCAAATATGTGCATAATGGAGCTTTCAGCCAACTCCTCCTTGTGAGTTGTAACATGTTCGCAGCGCACTGCGGTATCTCATATGATTAGCAGCCAAGTTTTTTTTTTAAATATGTGCATCCGCACTGCATCTCACCTTATCACATGGGACTGCAAAGACGAATTCAACGTGTTTGTCGTCGAGTTTCAAAATTCATCCGCACTGCAGCCAAGTTTTTGTTTTTCACATTTTTTTTGCACTAAGCGCACTGCATTGTGTACTCGAAGCGTACTGCAGTACAAGCTTTTAAACGCGACGCACGCACTGCAGTGTACGCGAATCCTAGTCTGACTCTACATTTTTTTGTCTTCTAACTGCATTCTGTATTGATTCATGGTCATGTCAGGTTCTATACGACGAAGAGAACTGCATTCTCCAAATGACATTCCGATCTCAGAGTTCTTATACAGAAGAGAACCGCATTCTGAGATCTTATTTTCTTTTTCGTATAGAAGAGAACTGCATTTTATCAAACATATTACAAGTTAATATGTTTTTTAAAATGTAAAACTGCATATGTGTTGATCTACACCCTTTTTCCTAGTGCTTCTTCTCAGATTGTGTACTGCAGTTCGCATCCACGACGAATGCGATGGAGTAGTCATCTTTGCAGTTCGCTTCCGCCTGTCATGCATGAATGAGGCAGGATGCTTCAGCGGCGGATCCCCCCGGTGGTCTTGGGGCGAAGGTGAGGTGTGCCGTCGCTTCCTAAACGCCGCCGCGGAAATATCGTCGCCGGCGGACTGCATTGCCGGTCGTTTCGGCTCGCTATCCGTGGTGCTTGGCGCGGAAAAAGGCGGGGAGGTGTGGGGGGTGGCCGCCGGCCGCCGGGGCGGTGGCGCGGAAGAAGGCGGG
>LR738710.1:686828870-686858027 GCA_902687465.1 Secale cereale | reverse complement strand
AGGGGAGGGGGAGGACGCGGGGCGCCGGCCGCCGGGGCGCTCCCGCGCTAGGAGGCGGGGAGGGGTGGGGGAGGACGCCGGCGTCGGGGCGCTGGCGCTAGGAGGCGGGGAGTGGAGGGGGAGGGGTGTTATGAGAATAAGGCCTTTTGTTAGGAGAATAAGGTCTTAAGGGGTGTTATGAGAATAGACCCACCCTATATATATATATATATATATATATATATATATAGGAAAATGGTTGTGTAAATCCTGGGAGTATTATTTTTAATATACTTCATTAGTAAATATTAGATAACCCAAAATGAGTTTCATGAAAAAATTCATGTGAGTCTACATATTTTTAAATGTTTACGTATATACTGATGTGTTTGTACGTGAAAAGATATATTACAAAAAGTACGTCGCAAATGATATTTTTTCAACAAAACTCGTATTACGGTATCTTAGATTATTTAATGAAGTATATCGAGAATGATAAAGAGGTATAATTAATGCATATATGACATATATTGAGGATGGGAGTATATACTCCCAGGAGTACAGAAAAGGAGTCATATATGTTGCTGTTATAAGAATGATCATGATGCCCTCATGTCCGTATTTTATTTTATCGACACCTCTATCTTTAAATATGTGGACATATTTTTCGATATCGGCTTCCCCTTGAGGACAAGCAAGGTCTAAATTTGGGGGAGTTGATACGTCCATTTTGCATCATGCTTTTATATTGATATTTATTGCATTATGGGTTGTTATTACACATTATGTCACAATACTTATGCATTTTCTCTCTTATTTTACAAGGTTTGCATGGAGAGGGAGAATGCCGGCAGCTGAAATTCTGGGCTGGAAAAGGAGCAAATATTGGAGACCTATTGTGCACAACTCAAAAAGCCTGAAACTCCACGAAAGTCAGTTTTGGAAAATATAAAAAATATCTGGCGAAAGAAGTACATGAGGGGGGCCACCCACCGTCCACGAGGGTGGGGGCGCGCCCTACCCCCCTGGGCGCGCCCCTGCCTCGTGGGCAACCTGGGAGCCCCCCAATGCCCATCTTCTGCTATATCAAGTGTTTTGACCAGGAAAAAATCATAAGGAGGCTTTCGGGACGAAGCGCCGCCGTCTCGAGGCGGAACCTTGGCGGAACCAATCTAGGGCTCCGGCGGAGCTGTTCTGCCAGGGAAACTTGCCATCGAGAGGGGGAAATCATCACCATCGTCATCACCAACAACTCTCCCATCTTGGGAAGGGTTATCTCCGTCAACATCTTCACCAGCACCATCTCCTCTCAAACCGTAGTTCATCTCTTGTATCCAATGTTTGTATCAAAACCTCAGATTGGTACCCGTGGGTTGCTAGTAGTGTTGATTACTCCTTGTAGTTGATGATACCCTACAAAAAAAAGACACATCCGTGCCATTTTGGGCCGAACGCAATTTTTTTCTGTCATACTTATGACACTTCTATGACAATAATTGTGACAAAACACGGTATCATCATAGATGTGGTGGGGTCCTACTTCTATGACAAAAAATCATGACAGAAAATGGGCTTTTTGTCCTGGGCGGGCTGGAGACGCATCTGCATGACATTCTTTGGGCCGTCCATGATGGAAAAAACCGTGGTAGAAGCGAGGGCGAGGAAAATATCGGGGTGTTCCCGGTTACGGTGGGTGGTCGGGGCCGAGCGATGCACATTTCTCTCGTACACGCACGAGCGTGGGTGCGAGGAGTTGGGCTCTAACTGAACCCAAGCGATTGCACTGCAGGCTACGCGTTACTGAACCCGACCGATCGATCGATGGCTGTTAACTGAACCCGATCGAGCGATTCCTTCGCTACTGCTGCTAACTGAAGCCGATCGACGCTGCCTCTGCATGAACAGTGAGTGTTACTGGGGGGTGGATGAATAGGACCCCGTGGTGTTGAACAGGACCCCGGCCGATCGAGCCGGTTGGGGCTGCATGAACAGGACCCCATGGAGGGCTGGATGAACAGGACCACCCCGTGGAGGGCATGATGAACAATATATGGTGGAGGGCTAGATGAACAGTAGCCCGTGGAGGGGTGGTTGAACAAGAGCCCATGGAGAGGGCTGGTTGAACAGTAGCCGGTGGAGTAGCGCGCGGTGGAGGCTGAACAGTCGTAGGTGGATGCAGGAGGAGGTCGACGGTGGATGAACAGTAGCCCATGGAGGTTGGAGGGGGTTGATGGTGGAGATGAACAGTATCCCGTGGAGTCCCGTTTTGCGGTACGCCACACCCCTCTCGATGAATAGGACCTCCGTTTCGACCGTAGCGCTCCAACACAAGTTCGTTTCCTCCGTTTTGCGGTACGCCACACCCTCCCGATGAACAGGACCCCCATTTCGACCGTAGCGCTCCAACACAAGTCCGCTTCCTCTGTTTTGCGGTACGCCACACCCCTCCCGATCAACAGGACCCCCGTTTCGACCGTAGGAGGTCAGTTTCCTCCGTTTTGCGGTACGCCAGACCCCTCCTGATGAACAGGATCCCGTTTCGACCGTGGCCGGTCGAACACTTTGACAAAGCACTCTGTCCCCGTCAACTTAGTAGGCCCACAAGTCAGCCACCCACCAAGGTGGGTCCCAACTAGCAAGGGGAGTTGTGGGGACCATGACTCATAAGTCATGATCACCGAATGCACGTGTACAGTGATCCCAGAGATCAATGCTCACTGAACACACAGAAGCTGAATAACAAGAGTCTTACATCCATACATACCGTATTACACAAATTGTGACCACTAAGGTCAAGTCTTGAATATAACATTGCAGCGGAAATCTTCGGTAACGACTTGGACCATGCCATCTGCCTTAATCCCTACAGGCATTCTGACTGGGAAGCGTCCTAGCTCGCATGTTCGTCACCAAGAAATCTTCGTCATATCCTGTTCTTTCATGCCTGTCCAATAAAATAACCAGTGGCAAGCCAATGAGTACTTTGAATGTACTCGCAAGCAACCCAAGTGTCATGATAGAATAATTATGCAAGGCTCTACTGCTAAATTAGCGGTTTTGCGGAAAGCTAGTTTTTCATATGCAAGTATGATCAACATATAACAAGGGCATGCATGCGTCTGCAACAAGTATCAGGAGGTTACAGACATCAACATCGTGAAAGAGTCATGAACAACTCTTGCTCACGCTCATCGTGACTTTCTCACAATCACATCAACAGATTTACCGAACCGTGTTGTTTTCCAGAAACTTATGGACATAGTCTAAGCAGCACCACCCAACTGTCCTTGATCGTGGACACGACTATTCGAATAGTTTGACGCTCTGTAGAGGTTGCACACTTTACCCACAAGATCCAGGGAACTTCCGTGTCATCCACGACCCGCGGTACCTCAAGTACCCGGGGTAAGCACCCGATCACTATCTTTCCCTAGACGACACTAACATAGAGTCCACTCGATTGGTAGTAACCCCTGTGCCCAACATTTCACATCTTAATATTGTGGAGACCCGCTCCCATATTCATCACATACCACAAGCACGGGGTACCAACGGTGTGTCCGGTACCCTGTAAAGACAGTCATGGCCGCCTATCCAAGCGCGACCCCGTACCGAGAGTGACCTCATGTCACCTCCGTCACTAGTAATGCGGGCACCATGCTAGTACCGGCCTAGGTAATCAATAATGCCCTTTCCCATATAAGGATAGAGTGGTTGCGCAGGTTTGGTTGGGACGGTAATCACACATAAATCTAATCCATCTCTGTAAACAACACTTTCATCAAGCCTCGGTACACTACTTCTCCACCAAGTAGTGCCCTAGTTCCTCATCATCTCCCAGGGGCATTAGTGGCACCCACTGGGTTATTTGCAAATATGTCAAACCACACTTGTTTCTTTCCATGCATAACCCTGACCCATTTTTGTGTAGCCAACTACTATAGCATATATCTATCTACTTCCACCCACATAACCCTCATAAGAAGGTAGGGTCATGCTTGATGCAAGTTTCAATAGTAAAGTAACAAAGGTACCAACCAAAGTGGTCACCACCTCTACATGATTCTGATGCATTGATAATAAGGTGCTATGAGACATGCATAAAAAGGTTTCACGAACATGGTCAAAGGGCTGCTTGCCTTGTCCTTCCGAGTCTTCAAACCTTCTGGTCCATCTCCAAGTACTCCGTTTATTTCGTCAACTAACGACGGAAACAATCATAATAAGCAACACAACAAGGCAAAAATAAAAGTGTTCTAAAAATAGGAGTTGGACTTTTCTAGGATACCTCTGGTCATATGAGAAATGACCAAGGTGGTTTCATAGGTATTGGGTCGATGGATAGTTTGGAACATTTCAATATGATGGAATCAAGGGGTTTATGGATTTGCAAGAAGTGTACATAAATATATTTTTGAAAAATGAGCAAAGGCACCCATTTAACAAATCATGATTTTAGAAGCATCTAGGAGTTGGTTTCACTGGATTTGGAGTTCAAATGAATTTCCTATGATTTTGCAAATTTGACAAATATGAAGAAATGACTCATTATTTTGTGGGGTACAGAAAGTATTAGGAAAAATGTTCCAAAACTAAGTTTTGATATTGCAAGTATCTAGGAATTTGAACCATTGCATTTGGATCAAATTTGAGCTCTCTGTGATTTTCTAAAGTTCATCACAGAAATGGAAAAATGACATTTGATAAATATTTGTGAAGAAAAAGTCTCTGGAAAAATGTGCATGTTGCACCATGTGATAGAGATGATTTTATGAACTACTAGAAATTTAAATCATCAAATTTGGAGTTCAAATGATTTGATTATGGATTTTAGAAGTTTACTGGAAAAAGAAAAAGAAAAGGGAAAAGGGTTTATACCCTTATACTACGCACTGGGCTGGATATAGCAGTATCGCAACTAGGCCGGCCCAACGGCTCAGCCGCGCGCACATCGGGGGTGGTGACGTCGGAGGCGTCTTGACAGAGTACGCTTTCACGCCGGGAAAGCGTCTTCATGTTGCCCCGCCTCCACTTAAATGACGTGGCGGCTGGCGGGGTCGCTGACTCGCGGGGCCCAGTTGAAGGTCGTCTCCCTGGTTCGCCGTCTTCTTCCTCTCAACCGGGGGGCAGGGGAGGCTCGGCCTTGCTTGCCGCCGGCGCCACACCGCCCGCCTGCGCCGACCGGTGATGGGAGCGATGCCGTGCGGCTCGGCCGCACCCGAAGGAGGAGGTAGGGGAAAGGCAGCACCTCCCTCGTGCGTGCGCGGACGAGGTCGGAGCAGGGCCTGGCTGCTGCCCGTGCCGGCGATTCCGGCCACCTCCGGCGGTGTGCTGCACACCGGAGTGTTCAGGACGGAGTGCCGCATCCATCCAGATGCCCAAGGCATGTCGGGGAGGTCCGAAGAGGTGGAGAGCCGGATGGCCATGGAAGAGGCCTCCGACCATGGAGGTAGACAAAGGGCACTAGGGGACGAGGGGGCATGTCTGAGAGCTTGATGGGAGAGAGGGAGAGCGAGTGGAGTGCAGAGAAGGGCTCGAGAGGGCCTCTATATAGGGGGGCCGCGGTGCACCGTGGGCAATGTCCATGGATGCACTCGGGCGAGCTCATGGAGGGATAAGGAGGGCAAGGGAGGAGGGGCCCGACAGCGAGGTGTGTCCCGGACGTCGAGGCCACCTCGGGAGACACCATCCCGACGCCCTAGGTGGTCGGAGGCCTCAAGCAGGACGCAGCTACAGTGCGGGAGCACACTGTAGCGCGCTCCAGAGCGCCCATTTGGCATGCCACTGCATGCCCACACGCTCTGGTCGTGTTCCTCCTTGTCTACTGGCCGTGGGGTGGTACGGGGATGCTCTGGGTTGCTTAGGAGGTAAGGTAGGAGGGAGGGGTAAGAAGGAGGAGGGTAGAAAGGTGCTGCCATGGTGAAAGCAGAGAGGTAATTGGGGGTTTTACCCCCTCCAATGATTGAGTTGAGACATGGGTGAGTTATTGGAGGTAGGAGGGGACTAGGAGGAGCTGTGGTAAAAAGTTGGGCTCAAGGAGAATAGTGTAAGTGGTCAAAATGGTGTTTTTTGAAAAGTGATAGAAGGTGTTTGATGCAAATTTGGGCAAGAAAATTAACTCCACTTGACATGAGACTTAACAAGATCAAATGGCATATAGAAATAGGGTATTCCACCAAGTTTGAGCTCATTTGAAGAAACTTGCCAATGTAACTTTGGTAAACCCTAGAAATCAAAAAATGGATTTTCCAAGATTAAGTTAAGCAAATCATCTCTCCTTGATGCACCACTTGGTGTAGTGTCACCATTTGGTGTTATGAGCATGTCCACAAAATTTGAGGCCCCAAGTAAAAAGTTGGAATGTAGAGTTGTTCAAATTTGGGTCTGGTCAGAAAGGGTTTTGGGTCACTTAGATCAAGTTATCCTTCTCCAAAACTTGTGCCATTTGGCATAGATGCATGTTTACATCATTTGAGCATGTGCACCAAGTTTGAGAGCATTTGGACAAGTTTGGCAATGTAAAGTTGCTCAAACTTTCAAAATGGATATAAATGGTTTTGAGGGGATTAGATGATGTTTTCTTGATCTTCAAGGCATGAGGCTTTGTAAGATCATCAAATATGTCATATCTGACATGATAGAATCTCCCTGGAATTTTTAGAGAATATTTCCTTTGTAAATATTTCAAAAGCTTGAAATATCCAGAAAGGGTTTTTGAAGGATTTGTCCAATATTTTGAACATGACCATGTGTTGAAACTCTTATATATGGACAATATATGTCCTAGGAGTCTCTCTGAATTTTGGCAAATATTTTTGAAACATTTAAATAATTTTAACCTATTAAAGACCATTTTTGGACTAAAGAAAAAGCATTTAAATAAAATATAAAAATAACTTTTAAAATTATAATTTTATGGTTTAAGGGAGTCCTATACCTAATAGGATTCAAATATACTTTTTGAAAGATTTTTCACACCCTAAATAAGGTACTTGCAGTACAAACCTCAATTCACGGGTTTTTGGAAAAACTAATTTCTGAAAATACTATTTGGCCAAAATATTTTTGTAAGAAAATACTATACTGGTCTATACACATGGTATGGTCATTGGGCAGAAGTTTGGAGCAAGGGGATGAAGTATAAGAGTTGGAGGATTTATTTGATTTTTAGAGCACTTGCAAACAACAGACAAAAATCAAATCAAGCAAAGTCCAAAACACTCAAAAAGTTTTTGTTAAACCATATTTTAGCATGATTATTAGCTGAAGTGTTGTGGTACGAAAATCAGGGTGTGACATGAGTATTCCTTTTTCTGTGCGTAATAAGGCGGCACTTCCGGTGGGTCCGAGCTGATAGCGGGGGAACGTTTTTTCGTGAAATACGATGGCCCGTCTGGTGGGTCCCAACAGTCAGGGGGAAACGTTTTTTTCATGAAATACGGTGGCCCGGTGGGTCCCTGCTGTCAGGTGGAGGAATAATTATCATAATAAGGAGGCACTTCCTTGCGGCTACCGTGGACCCAGCTGTCAGCCTCTCCACGTACAGTACTCTTCCGATGGAAGTCGTTCCTTGACCACGTTGACCATGCCACGCCGAGAGCACTAGGGCGATGGACGACGGCGAGGCCTAGGAAGGGGACGACGTGGAGCCGGGGAAGACACGGCAGTGGATGCCCACGCGTAGAGGAGTATGAGGGTTCACTGGTTCGCTGTGGTGTGAGGCTGCCGTCGCCGCAGAATAACAGGGGGTGTGGGTGAGTAGAGGGATGGCATGGCGAGCGGTGGGAGTAGTAGGGGCGGTGAGGCCTCCGCCGCATCGCAGCCGGCCACGGGAGGCAGGAGCACGAGACACGACCGACGCTGGTTTGGGCGGCTGAAGCAAGAAGACGAGAGGTTGAAAAAGCACTACGTACGGCCGTTGGATGGACATCGTACGATCACTGTAGCTAGAATCGTGCATATTGACTAAGTTTGACAAATCCCTCCGTCCTCGTCAACTTAGTAGGCCCACAAGTAAGCCTGCCACTATACTGGGTTGCAGCTAGCAGGGGGAGTATTCATTTGTTTGTGCGTAATAAGGACACACTTCCTTGCGTGCGAAGATATAGCTGGTGGGTCCGAGTTGTCAGCGGCGGTAACGTTTTTTTCGTGAAATACATAGGCCCTTACGGTGGGTCCCAGATGTCAGGTGGAGGAATCATTATTTTGCGCGTAATAAGGAGGCATTTCCTTGCGTGCGGCCGTGGACCCTGTTGTCAGCCTCTCCATGTACAGTCCACTTCAGATGCATATCGATCGTTGACCATGTTGACCAGGCCGTGCCAAGAGCACCAAGGCGGTGGACGACGGTGAGCCCTAGGAAGGGAACGACACAGAGGCAGGCAAGACTCGACAGTTGTTTCCCACGCGGAGGGGAGTACGACTGTACGAGAGTTTACTGGTTCGTGTGCCGTCGCCGGAGAATAACATCAGGTGTGGGTGAGTAGAGGGATGGCTAGGCCAGCGATGGGAGTACGGTGGGGCAGTGAGGCCTGCGCGACAGCACAGCCGGCCGCGGGGAGGAGAGAGCAGGCAGTCCCGCCGGCGCTTGTTTGAGCGGCTGGAGCAGGAAGAGCAGAGATTGAAGAAGCACGACGGCCGTTGGATGGACATCCAACAGTCACTGCTTGTGTGTCAACCTTTTTTTTGGAAAGCCTCAAATCTGTGGAAACAACATAGAGCCCATCTGCCATTATTTCTAATAAGTTATAGCCCATTTGCTAATTCTTAAGGGTTTTTTGGAGCCCATATTTTTTTTGTTAGTATTACAGCCCATATTTTGCCCACGGTTAAAAAATTATACGAAATTTTGCATATTTCGGTGCAGTCTGAACTATTTTTAATCCCGAAATTTCGAGTCACATTCAAACTAATTTTAAAAATAAATTTATATCAATATAAAATCCAACAAATTTTCCACGCATAAAAATTAGTGCAATTTAAAATCTCGAAATGAAAATAAATAAATTTGAAACTAATTGCCGGTTTGATGTGTTTTAAAAATGTACAACCCATTTCTCATTACTGATAGGCCATTTTCTCATCCAGCCGAATGAAACTCTCCTCGTCTTGAAAGATTTGCAGCCCAATAGGCCTGACAAAGCGACTTACTTGACAAATCACAAAAAAAACTGGGCTAGCCATTTTTAGAAAGAAAAAAAAACTACTGGGCTCGTCTGTTGTAAACATAAAAGAGAAGGCTATCTAGACAAGCCAGAGTGCCCCGCACAGCCCAGTTGACACCCTACTTCCGTCTCAAAAACAAATTAGAAAATGCCACTCCAATTATGGAGATTCATAAAAATGCCACTGCAATTTCCAAACTTTGAAAAATGACATTGCAATTTTTTCAAACTTTGGAAAACGCCACTGCAATTTGCGAACTTTGAAAAACGCCACTCCAGACTTCGAAAAATGCCACTGGAAATGGCATGAAATGGCATTTTTCAAAGTTTGGAAATTGCAGTGGCATTTCTCATAAACACCAGATTTGGAGTGGCATTTATCAAATTAACCCAAAACAAAAATAATTGGGCGAGCTGCTCGGTCCCTGGTGTCTGCCGCTCGTTGTGCAATTCTCTTGTTTATTGACTACGTTGACAATGCCATGGGACCCAGATGTCAGAAATCCATTAGGAGGAGCCATTTTTATTGGCTTGAAATAATGAGGCACTTGCTTGCGTATTGCCATGACCTTGGTGGGTCCCTGATGTCATCCTCTCCACGTACAATCATCTCCTGATTGTGTACGCGTCAACTTGGTAGGCCCACAAGTCAGCCTCTAAACCCGTGGAGGACAAATACAACCTATTTAAAAAAATAACAGCCCATTGCATACGTTCAAACGGAAAGTTCAACATTCAGAGCAAAGTAACAAGACTGATCCACATATAGAGTACTGAACTTCGACGTTGACAACCATCATAGCCAAGTTAACTATCTACTCCCACTAATACTCTAGTAGCATAGACGTACTAACTTACTCTTAGCTAACTAGACGATGCCGGCCGCCATGTGTGGTACACGCTAAACACCGGCACCGGCGTCCTCCGCCTCGCCTCGGACTTGCCAGAGGTGCGATAGGGCGCGTTGCTCGCACGCGTTGGCCCTTTCCATGCCGGCGGGGTCCACCGAAGCTTCGGCTTCTAAGCGGGAAACCCACTTGACGAGCTGGTAGTAAAAATCGGCGTCGCTAACGCGTGCGTGCCCGACAGCCTCCAGGGCTATTTGCCGGGCGCCGGGCTCCACGTAGTCGGCCCAGTTGCGGGTGCTCTGCTCGTGGCTCAGAGCGTCAGTGCACTGCTGCTCCATGTCCCGCTGGCGGCGCAAATCGGCGATACGCTGCTCCTCCGCCAAGCGGTCGCGCTCCAACCACTCCTGCTCCTCCGCCAGGCGGTCGCGCTCCAACAAGTCCTCGATCTCTGCATTGCCATCTAAAGACCGACATAATGCCTCCTCCCGCCGTCTGTCTTCCGATGAAAAACCGAACACTAGTTCCAGCGGTGACCGCCTTCGACCTCACCTATCGCGGACGGGTGGGGGCATGGCGGACGTGGCGAGAGCGAGGTTAAGTGGCGAGCGACGTCGGGGCGGTGGGGGCTTATGAGGATATGGCGAGTTGGGTCATGGTGCCACCATAGAAGGCCGGGGAACAGTACTTATAGGCGGAAGGTAGCGCGACGGTCATCAGAATTCAATGCATAATTAAGCAGGCATGGCTTAGCGTGCCAGCTTGCCGTGGAAAACTAGAGAAACTGAAATTCTGACTGTGTTGTCCCGTCCCGCCCGTGCTGGGTCTCACGCCGGCATGACGGTCAAACAAGTGCACTCGAATCATCTCCCTCCTTGTCAATAATGATTCCACGGATTTAAAAGGTCCGCAACAATTAAAGCGCATCTTTTTTCGCATCAGTTAGCTGCCTTAATTACGGTCGGCTGCATGCAGGCACTCAAAAATCGCTCGCAGCCAGTACGCGGAGCAACATGCAACGAGTTGCAGCCGAGGGCATTAGTTGATGAACTTTAGCTGGGTGATAAGGCATTTAGCTGGGAGATAAGGCATTTGCGAACTCGAATCATCCAGATGAGGTACTCCCTCCTTGTCAAAAATCATTCCACCACTCATCATCTACCTTGGTTGGTGAGATTTTTGAATTATGCCCTGCAAACCGAAAAGGAGGTAGTACGTGCATGATCCGCTATTTATTTGTGTATGTCAGTGTCCTGGGAACCAGGGTACCCAGACTTGCCTGTTGTAGGATCGAAAGTAGGTCTAGAGGGGGGGTGATTAGACTACTTGACAATATAAAAAATCTGCCTTTAGATCATGCAAAGTTTTTGGCAGTTTCACAAACAAGATCAATTCAAGTAACACCCTACACATGCAATTCTAGAGTATATGCAGCGGAAAGTAAATTGCACATGTAAAAAGGAGATGGAGAAGATCAAACGCAGTTTGGTGACACGGAGATTTTTGTCGTGGTTCCGATAGGTGGTGCTATCGTACATCCACGTTGATGGAGACTTCAACCCACGGAGGGTAACGGCTGCGCGAGTCCACGGAGGGCTCCACCCACGAAGGGTCCACGAAGAAGCAACCTTGTCTATTCCATCACGGCCTACGCCCACGGAGGACTAGCCTTACTCGGGGTAGATCTTCACGAAGTAGGCGATCTCCTTGCCCTTACAAACTTCTTGGTTCAACTCCACATCATCAAGACGGAGGCTCCCAAGTGACACCTAACCAATCTAGGAGGCACCACCCCCCAAAAGGTAATAGACGGTGTTGATGGTGATGAACTCCTTGCTCTTGTGCTTCAAGTGATAAACTCCCCAACACTCAACTCTCCTCACTGATATGGCTGTGGTGGAAGAAAGATTTGAGTGGAAAGCAACTTGGGAAGGCTAGAGATCAAGTTTCATATGGTAGGAATGGAATGGCTTGATCTCAACACAAGGGTAGGTGGTTCACTTCTCAGAAAGTGTATGGTAGAAGTGGTGGTACTTTCTGATGGCTCTCCTCACGAATGAGGAGGGGGTGGAGGGGTATATATAGCCTCCACACAAAATCCAACCGTTACACACACATTTGACCAATCTCGGTGAGACCGAAGTTAAAACTCGGTCAGACCGAAAGTTCAAATATAGTGAACGTTGGGATTTTCGGTGGGACCGAAAATACCATCTCGGTGAGACCAAAGTGAGTCAAAGGTTAGGGTTTGCCATTTCGGTGAGACCGAAAATATAAACTCGGATATTCCGAATTGATGTCAACTGATCACAGAAGGTTGGCAGCCCTTTTTCGGTGAGACCGAAACTCAGAATCGGTTTGACCGAGAAGCTAGGGTTTGGAGAAACAACTGAAGTGGTTCATCTCGGTGGGACTGAGTTGGAGAAATCGGTGTGACCGAGATTACTTATGGGTGTGTGTTAAGTAGTGAATAGTGCTGATAGTTGAGGGAGTTAGATCACCAAGCACTTGAGCAACAAGAACATTAACACAACCTCATCCCCTTTTAATAGTATTGGCTTTTCCTATGGACTCAATGTGATCTTTGATCACTAAACCAAAAATAGAGTCTTGAGCTTTTGCCAATGCTTGTCTTAGCATTTTGAGGGGTCCACTTCTTCAGACATTTCCATACCCATATCATCGAACTTTTCTGAAATGATTCTCAAGATAATATTAGTTCAATGATATATATGTTGTAGGATCGAAAGTAGGTCTAGAGGGGGGGTGATTAGACTACTTGACAATATAAAAAATCTGCCTTTAGATCATGCAATGTTTTTGGCAGTTTCACAAACAAGATCAGTTCAAGTAACACCCTACACATGCAATTCTAGAGTATATGCAGCGGAAAGTAAATTGCACATGTAAAAGAGAGGTGGAGAAGATCAAACGCAGTTTGGTGACACGGAGATTTTTGTCGTGGTTCCGATAGGTGGTGCTATCGTACATCCACGTTGATGGAGACTTCAACCCACGGAGGGTAACGGCTGCGCGAGTCCACGGAGGGCTCCACCCACGAAGGGTCCACGAAGAAGCAACCTTGTCTATTCCATCACGGCCTACGCCCACGGAGGACTAGCCTTACTCGGGGTAGATCTTCACGAAGTAGGCGATCTCCTTGCCCTTACAAACATCTTGGTTCAACTCCACATCATCAAGACGGAGGCTCCCAAGCGACACCTAACCAATCTAGGAGGCACCACCCCCCAAAAGGTAATAGACGGTGTTGATGATGATGAACTCCTTGCTCTTGTGCTTCAGATGATAAACTCCCCAACACTCAACTCTCCTCACTGATATGGCTGTGGTGGAAGAAAGATTTGAGTGGAAAGCAACTTGGGAAGGCTAGAGATCAAGTTTCATATGGTAGGAATGGAATGGCTTGATCTCAACACAAGGGTAGGTGGTTCACTTCTCAGAAAGTGTATGGTAGGAATGGTGGTACTTTCTGATGGCTCTCCTCACGAATGAAGAGGGGGTGGAGGGGTATATATAGCCTCCACACAAAATCCAACCGTTACACACACATTTGACCAATCTCGGTCAGACCGAAGTGAAAACTCGGTCAGACCGAAAGTTCAAATATAGTGAACGTTGGGATTTTCGGTGGGACCGAAAATACCATCTCGGTGAGACCGAAGTGAGTTAAAGGTTAGGGTTTGCCATTTCGGTGAGACCGAAAATATAAACTCGGATATTCCGAATTGATGTCAACTGATCACAGAAGGTTGGCAGCCCTTTTTCGGTAAGACCGAAACTCAGAATCGGTTTGACCGAGAAGCTAGGGTTTGGAGAAACAACTGAAGTGGTTCATCTCGGTGGGACTGAGTTGGAGAAATCGGTGTGACCGAGATGTTAGGGTTTGTAGAGATAACTTCATCTCGGTGAGACAGAGTTGGTTTGACCGAGATTACTTATGGGTGTGTGTTAAGTAGTGAATAGTGCTGATAGTTGAGGGAGTTAGATCACCAAGCACTTGAGCAACAAGAACATTAACACAACCTCATCCCCTTTTAATAGTATTGGCTTTTCCTATGGACTCAATGTGATCTTTGATCACTAAACCAAAAATGGAGTCTTGAGCTTTTGCCAATGCTTGTCTTAGCATTTTGAGGGGTCCACTTCTTCAGACATTTCCATACCCATATCATCGAACTTCTCTGAAATGATTCTCAAGATAATATTAGTTCAATGATATATATGTTGTTATTAATTACCAAAACCACCCGGGGATTAGTTGCACTTTCACCTGTCTGCGGGCCGCAGCACGCTCCTGCGATGGCCTGGTACGGCCCAGCTGATCGACCAGCTGCTCAAGACCCTCGCGAGGGGGCTAGACCTCGCGAGGAGAACGACGTCAAGACCCCCTCAGGAGCGGCCTCGACAAGGTGCTCCGGAGGGGCGGAGAATCCAAGGCCAAGCCTGCCTTAGGAGGAGGCAGTGACGGAAGCAGTGACGCACCGCGCTAGAGGGTGCCAGCGTCCGCCAGCGGCGCAGTTGCCGTTTCGGTGCAAAGGAGGCAGCGCTGGCGCAGGTTCCCGAGGAGCGGGACAAAGGTTTCCCCATTGGTTCAACAAGACCGAAGACCGCAAGGACGACAGGGAGGATGTCACAACCGAGCCCACCACCGCGTCACCGTCTGATCCTTTTACAGACGAAGACTGCTTTTGTCAGGGTAGGAACATCCTTGTGTTCCTGCTCGAAATGGCCGTTGTGGGATCCCTTCCCGCCTAAACATTTCGGGGGAAGAGGACCCTGGTCGCCTATATAAGTAGCTAGGTTCCCCACTATGGAGAAGGGGTGCAGATCCATAAACTCTGCCGCCACGCAAAGGAGCAAGAACTCTTGCCTCCCGACCCTCCGAGCTCTCCTCCTGAGCTCAGGAACCACTGTACTAGTTCATATTCTAGCCCTCCTGAGGCCAATCCACCAAAGCATGAAGTAGGGTTTTACACCGCAAGGTGGCCTGAACCTGGGTAAACTCTTGCGTGCTTCACTTGTTGTTTGCTTGAATCTCTTCACTAGACGAGGGCGAGACGCTAGATAGACGTGAGTGGGAGAGATCTTCGTTCACGCCCCTGTGTTCGAACTTCCTGGGTTTGCGGAGCCCGTAATCCGACATTTGGCGCGCCAGGTAGGCGGCGTGTCAAGATCTCGCCTCTCCGACGACCTCATCCTGCTCTCGTCCGTCAACCCCGCGTCGCCCAGCTTCAACAGATCGCGACCCCGATGGCAGAAGCGCATCAGATGCGCGCGGAAGCCTGCGGCGCCCACGCTGCTCGAGCGTCGCCCTTCGGCTACGGGACTCGCCGTCACCCGGACTTGATCGGGGCCGACGGCACGATGAGCATCACCGACCCGCCGCCAGGGGACCGGTAACACCCACCGCCCACACGATGCCAAAGCCGTGCAGCGACGTGGGCCGCCGAGCACGCAACAGCGAGCTCACGGGACCGGCGCAAAATGGCAAACATGAGGGCCGCGCTGGTGGTGGCGAGGGAGCTGCTAAGGTGCCGGTTGCTCGATACTGGCCACGACGCGCTGCTCCTCGGGGTGGCCGAGCTCCTCGATGTGGCCATCACCGGAGCCGAGCCATTCTGCTTCCACACAACGACACCGGGAACCGGGTGCCGCGCCGGCCGCGCCCGGTCGCCCGTATGGTCAAGACCTGCGGCGACCTACGAGGGAGACATGGGGTATGATCCGCTGAACCCTGCGTATGATGCTGCCCCTCTGACTCGAAGCCCTTTGTACTCAGGTACCGCTCCTGTCGACGAGCCATCAGAAGACAACCGCAGGACTACGCCCGACGCTGGATGCGATCAGGCGCCGGCATGAGGGGGGTCAGGGGCAGAAGGCCGAGGGACAGACCCCCCGCTCTTAGCCCTCGACCCTCCGCCGTCGTCACCGACGACCATGGAGTGCGAATGAAGCACCGTGGGTGCCCGCAAGGGCCGGCACATGCGGCACTGGCCGTAGGCCTCGGGCAGCATCTCTGGCCTGGAGCCTCAGTAGGCCAAGGAGACACTCCAGGTACCGCGTCAAGACAGAAAGGGAAGGGATGGCCCAGGTCAGGCCCTCGTCCCCCCACGCGTGACCCGTCGCGCATGAGCCCGCCCTGGATTTCACCAGGGGCTCACCGGCGGCGGGTATGATGCGCATGGGGAGGGGCCTTCTCTCCCTCCGTTCAGCCTCAAGACGCCGCGGCTCCCGGCGCACCATCCCCCGGGCTGCGGAGGGTGCGTCTGGAGGCGGTACGACAGCCCGTCCTACGCACACCAAGAGGACCCAAGACCGCAGCTCCATCCCTTGCTCACGAAATCCCGTACCCGCTGAGCCCGACCCTGATCAGGAAGGGCTCAGGGTCCATTAGGAGCGTGGGTAGGGCGGGGTCCCCCTCGCACCTCAGGACGCCGTGTCTCTGGACGACGTTAGCCCCCAGGGGCGAAGCGCGCTCGGAGATCACGTAAGCGGTGTACCTGGTGCTTGGCAGGGGGCCTATGGCCAAGGTCCCACCCCCCATCATGCGTAGTGTCCCACCTCATGAATGCCGCCTTCTGGTGAGTTCATGACGGGAGCGGACTAGCACGGGGCGGGGCCCTCGAAGCGAAGGGGCGGGCACGTCAGAAGATCTCCGCTCGTGACACCCTCACATAATAATGAGTGGGGCTGTACATGCCTCGGAGTCCCCGGAGCGTCGCCCTAGGGCCTCGGGGGCTCCCTCCCACGTCCTAGTGGATGCACCATGCTCCGCGCTGGCCGTCGACACTGCCCTCCAATGGCTATGCCCACACCCGCCGATGGTAGCCCTACGCTCCGCGCTGGGGAGAAGACTGAATACCTGCTCAGGGGCCGGATGCGGCCCCTCCTTTTGCCATTCGCCTTTGCCTCCTCTGTATATGCTTTTTCAAGCCGATCCCGCGGCTGCGCGACTCGTTTCTTGAATAAAGGGGGAGAGTTTTTGTCCGTGTTTTGCGATTTTCGCTGAGTTTTCCTTTGCCAGTCCATTTTTCGCCTTGCTCGGCTGAGCCGGGCTACGTCCGCGACCCCGCCCTATCACTCCTCGCGAGCAGGGGCCGAGGCGCAGGCGCACGTTTTGTCTGGTCCACGACGGGACCACCAATCACTCTTGCGCTCACTACAGGTACTCGCGAGGCGCGCCAGGACAAGGTCAGCAGACGCTCCTCTCGGAAATGCAACAAGGGCCTGAGGTCTCAGCCTCAGGGACAAACGTCACAAGGGAGTGCCTAAAACCCATCCTTACAGTGCTCAAACCCATTTTTACATCATCAAAAGCTTAAGTCTTGTGACATTCATCTTACTCGGCTTTGGAGCCACAACCAAAAACAAACTTACATCAGGAGCTGGACTAAGCATCGACATCTTCGTCAGAACCGTCGATGTCGCCCCCCTCAAGCACCGACGCGTCATCGATGGCTGGAACAAGCTCCGTCACCAACACGTCCACGTGATCGCTCACCCATCCCTCCAAGGGGCCAGCGACCTCCTCAGGCGTAGGCTTCAGCAAGGCCCCGAAGTCCGTATGAGGGTCAAGACGGAGCAAGTTGCCAAAGATCCGGGAAACCGCACTCCTGAGGACGCCGCGGCTCTGCTCCTCGACAAGCTGCCGAGCATTCATGACCCCGCCATCAAGACGCTCCACCACTCTGGTAAAGAACCCGAGATACCCGGAGCCATCATCAACCAGAGGGTCGTCGACCCTCAAGTCAAGAAGCTCACTTAGGGCTCGGCCGGCCCGGTGCCGCAGGGCCTCGAACATCTTTGAGCGGGTGTGCTGCATCCCACGAGCTCGCGCGGCCTCCTCGAAATTCCGGGCCGCGAGGGTGGAAATGTCTTCCACTTGCTTATGAAAGCAGGACGGTTCCGCCCTGGCAGTGGCGCGAGCCTTCTCCGACGCCCGCTCGCGCCGCTCCGCCGCGGCATAGGCCTCCTTCGACACCTGCTCACGACGCTCGGCTGTGGCACGAGCCTTCTCCGACACCTGCAGACGGTGCTCCACATTCGTTAGTTTGCTCTTGAGAGCCATGACCTCCTTCTGGAGCTCCTTGCGCTTATCAGCAAAGCGAGACTCATGAAGCCCCAGCTTCTTGCGGTAATCCTTCCGAAGACGTTCTGCCTTCCTGGCAGCCTTCCTCGCGATGACCTCACGATCATCAAGATTGCCCTCGGCTTCGGCTATCTGGCGCTCCATCGTCTCTAGGCGTTCGCGCTCCATGTTCAGCTCCATCGCCTAGAGTACCAGCGCCTCCTCTCGCGCCGAGAGGCCCGCCGGGCTGTCATCGTTGGCCGCAGGTGCGGCGAGGGCAGCCCTTCGTGCGCGAACCTGATGCTCGAGCGCGGCGTTCAAGGTTTCAAGCTCGCGCTCACACTCCTCGGCTGCTGCGTGGCGGCGGTCGGCATCTCGGGCCTCCTCCAGGGCGCGGTCGCAAGCCTCCTGAGCCGCGGCGGCGGACGCTTCCGCCTTCTTTAGGGCGGTTTCGTGTTGCAACTGGCTCAGGTTAACGGCGGTCCTCAACCGGCGCCAGCCCTTCGCCAGAAGCAGACCCTCGGCCTCAACGCGCCTATCCACTTCAGCAACCTCGACCTCGAGACACTTCAGGGCGTCTAACGCCTTCCGTGTAAGATCATGACGGACCACGCTCCTGCGCAACGCAAGTTCTAGGAGGCGACCGGGCTCGTCCTCGACATCCGCGCTGCCCAAAGGGGGCTCCCCTTCTCCCTCTCCTTCAGCGTGCGCCTCGGGGTTAACCCCGGGAGTGCGTGCTGCCTCCGGCGTGAGGAGCAGGCGTGGTCCTAATGGGCGGCCAGCCATCTGGGCTGTCTTAAGAGCTTGCTGATCCACGGCGAAGACAAGCCCCGGGGCATGGGACGGGCCCCCAACACACCAAGAGCTGCTTTGCCCCAGAAGCACTCGGGGCTGGGAGCATGACCTACGTAATAAGGTCCGGGCGCGGCCTCGAGAACCTGCGCGAGGCCTCCCGAAGACCCAGCATTGTCCGGATGAGGGATGCAGGCAGAGGCTCCTGCGAGCCTCGCCGAGCGGCTCGAGAGTAAGCCGGAGGAAACCCTGTAGAGCAAGGGGTCAGGAGAACCATATTGGGAAAGACAGGAAGAGCTGAGGGACACGCACCTGCCTGGTACAGTCAGCTTCATCCTCTTCAGAGCCCTCGGGGCAGGGCCGTAGCTGCTCCTCAACCTCCGCCTCTTGCCTAGCGTCGCGAAGGACGATAGGAGGCCGCTTGAGGCAGATGCGCCTAGGCCCGGGGCAGGGCTGCGACGGACGCCCGCGGCCGGCGCCCCGTTCCCCGATGCAATGCCCTCCTGACTCGCCTCGACCAGAGACTACTGCGCCTCCCCTTTAGTCACTTCAGGAGCCAGCGGTGCCTCGGTACCTTCTGCCACCTCCGTCGGCACCCGCGCCCGTGCTTCGTCTGCTTGCTCCAAGGGCGGAAGGGACCCCAGACCAGGGGCTCCGCTTGACGTGTCTGCCCCGGAAGGGAAGGACAGGCTCGCGAGCCCCGACACCACCACCAAGGGATCGTCATGAAGATCAGAGGCGCCCCCGGCAACAGTCCCCACGCATCGAAGCGGGGCATCTTTTCAGCGAAAGCTCTTCCGGTTGTAGGGGCCAAGTACAAGGGAGTCGCGGAGACAGGGGGTGCATCGGGCACCCCACCGACGAGCAGCCGCAGCAGCCCCTGGAGCGTCTCAGGAGGGAGCTGCCTCCGCTGAAGACGCGTGCGGTCATCAAGACCCGAGAGGGCCCACATTGGGCGAGAATGGCGCTGAAGTGGGGCGACACGGAGGACAAGGAAGTCCCTCAACACCATCGCCAGGGTGAATCCGTTTCTCCTCAGGTTGGCCAGCCGACGCATAACTGGCTCTGCCCGCGAAACTGAGAGGGCCTCGTGCCCCCAACCCGAGTTCGGCACCGCCGGCGCATCAGGAAGGTGGAATTGGGGGCTGTACGCAACAACATCAATGTACACCCACTCTCGGCGAAATCCTGCTGTGGTCGGATGAAGCGAGAAGTCGATTTCGGAGGCAGAAGTGGCAAAGCAAGGCCACAGACGGGGAAACGCCAATGAAAACTTCGCACGGAAACGCGACACCGGAGAGGAGGATGATGGACCCAGGGTCCAGGTGCAGTGCCCGAATCCGGTAATGCATGAGCACTGCATAGAAGAAGGCGGAAAAAGGGGGAAGGAGACCCCCGAATATGGTGTGGAGATGAAGCTGGATGTCGTTGGCGCCTAGGTCCGCTGTCGGCCGGGAGGCAAGCCAGACCCTGGTCGGCCCCCACTCATTAGATGCGTCTGCCAAGGCACGATGCACCTTGTTCAGAACCTCCTGGTTCACCACGAGGGAGCGGCCCAGCGCCGGCTCGAGCACCAGCGGCGACACGCTAGACTCGCCGCCCCCCTCTTCTTCACCCTATGCGGCATGGCGGCAAGGAAGGAAGGGGCAGAGAAGGCAAGTAAAGGGAGAAAGCGATTGGAGGGCAGAAGGCAGGGGCGGCAGCAAGAAGATCTATCGGTTGTGCGATTGGTAAAACACACGACTACCAAGACCGTGTGGGAAGCGGGGTCGCCCACGTCCCATCCAACCGTCGCACGCCAGCCTGGCCCCCAGCCTTTGGGGCCCGCGGCGCTTCATCCTAGACTAAAGCTTCGTTTCTATAACACTGGGTCTCCAGCACCACTGGGCCTTACCCTCGGCAGGCCGAGGGAAATCTTCAACATCTCCGACTAGCGCGTCATTCCGCGATGCACCGCGCTCGCTTGTAATATTTGTGTGTTATGTAAAATAGGTTGATGGGAGTAGTCTGTTTGCGCATCATGTAGGATCTTGGAGGAGTGCACTAGTTCTAAATAACATGTCAGGATGTGTACGCACACCCTGAGTGACGTATGTATAATTAGAACCGACGTGTAAAATATGTACTAGCAGCCTTCTCCGTGCGCAATCAACCAGTCTATTTCAAAAATCTTTTTCGAGCTCGTGTTTGATCGCTTTTGCACATCTTAGTTTATTTTGCTGCTCGGTTCTTCTCAGTCTTCTGCTTTATTACCCCAGAGTAAGAAATGACTCGTCCTTGGACACGTTCCATGCCAAGTCCGCCGGAAGAAAACTATGGCACACAGACAAACAACAATTTCTCACAGGGGCAGTCAAGTCAGCAGGGTAGTGAGACGACATTTTCTCAAGTGTGCCGCCTTTACGAGCAAAGTCAGCAACAACACCAAGAAATGATGAACCATGTCATTAACATGGGAAATCACCGCGAGCCATACCAACCGGACTCAAAATTGTCTGAATTTCAGAAGACACGTCGAACAACATTTTCGCACACAGACAAACCTCTTGAGGCCGATGATTGGCTTCGAGATATTGAAAGGAAATTAATTGTGGCACAATGCTCAGATCGGGAAAAAGTGCTGTATGCACCACATTACCTTACTGGAGCAGCCGCGTCATGGTGGGAAAATTTCCTGCTTATGCATCCCAACATAAATAATATCACCTGGGAAGATTTCAAGGAAGGCTTTCATGGGGCACACATTCCTAAGAGTATTATGAAGATCAAGAAAAGAGAATTTGATGACCTCAAGCAAAGAGGCATGACAGTATAGGAATACAATAGTCAGTTTGCGCAATTATCACGTTATGCCAACAAAGAGCGAATGACAGAAAATAAAAAGATGGAGAAATTCCTGGACGGACTGGCACCAACACTAAATTGCCAGTTAGTCGTACACACTTTTCCAGATTTCAAGACACTGGTAGACAAAGCCATTACATTGGAAAATGAACGTCGAAGTCTGGAAGACATTCGCAAGAGAAAAAGGGATCAGACCAACCACCCCCGCAACAACAAGAATAAGGTGAATTTCCAGAGGAATGGGGCGAGCAGACCCACGACCAATGACACACGTCCAAATAAGAATTTTCATGCAAGAGACAAGGATTTCACCTATCGTCCGGGTGGTACCTGCTATGCATGTGGAGAAGAGGGACACTATGCTAAACAATGCCCTAAGCCAAGAAACTCAGCACCGAAGCCAAACAGCAACTGAAACAATTCTGCGCCCAAGCGTAACAATTTCAACCCCAATAACAATCACAGGAAAGGCCACCTGAACCATGTGACCAAGGAGCAAGCACAGGATGCCCCAGATATCGTACTCGGTACGTTCCCTGTCAACACAATACCTGCCACGGTTTTGTTGATTCTGGAGCTTCTCATTCGTTCATTTCGAAGAGTTTTGCTTTGCAACATGGTTTTACAATGCTTCCCTTGGGAAAATCAATGACCATCAAGTCCCCCGGAAGTAAGCAGATCACTCAGAATTACTGTCAAGGTTTGACCATTGAAATTGAGGGATTAAAGTTTCACGCAAACCTCATCGTGTTGGAAAACAAAGGACTGGATGTTATTCTGGGTATGGATTGGCTAACCACCAATAAAGGATTTATTGACTGCTTCAACAGGACAGTGATTCTTACTCATCATCATGGAAAAACAATAAGAGTCGCAGCTCAGGAAAGACCGGTGTCGTGACAACCAAAGTTGAACAAAGTTGATACATCCGAGTTAAGCAAGGTTCCAGTTGTATGTGAATTTTTGGATGTATTTCCCGAGGAATTACCAGGCATGCCGCCAGACAGAGAAATAGAATTCATTATTGAGCTAGCACCAGGAACTACCCCCATATATAAGAAACCTTACAGAATGGCACCAGCCGAGTTGGTTGAATTAAAGAAGCAAATAAAGGAACTGCTAGGCAAAGGATTTATACGAGCCAGCTCCTCACCTTGGGGTTCGCCAGTATTATTTGCCAAAAAGAAGGATGGGACCATGAGGTTGTGTATAGACTACCGAGCACTCAACATGGTCACAATCAAGAACAAATATCCGATGCCACGGATAAATGACTTATTTGACCAGCTCGCGCAAGCCAAAGTTTTCTCAAAGGTTGATCTAAGGTTAGGATATCATCAGCTGAAAGTACGCACAGAAGATATCCCGAAAATAGCGTTCACCTCAAGATACGGACTTTATGAATTTACAGTAATGCCGTTTGGACTGACCAACACCCCCGCATATTTCGTCCACCTCATGAACAAGGTATTTATGAAATTCATGGACAAATTTGTGGTGGTATTTATTGATGATATCTTGGTATATTCCAAGACACCGGAAGAACATGCCGAACACCTCCGCATTGTACTGGGAGAATTAAGGTAACACCAACTTTACGCCAAATTCAGCAAATGTGAATTTTGGTTGAGACAAGTGGGTTTCCTAGGACACGTATTACCACAAGAATGAATTGCCGTGGACCCAGATAAAGTCAGGGCTGTACTTGGATGGAAGTCGCCAGCTAGTGTAACAGATATACGCAGTTTCCTCGGTATGGCCGGATATTACAGAAGGTTTATTGAAGGGTTTTCCACCATAGCCAAACGAATGACACAGCTACTCAAGAAGGATAAGAAATTCGTGTGGACCGAAGCATGTGAGGAAAGCTTCCAAGAACTCAAAAGGAGGTTAACGACAGCCCCAGTATTAATTGTACCTGACATACACAAGAGTTTTGAAGTATATTGCGACGCATCCCGGAAAGGCCTCGGATGCGTACTGATGCAATAAGGCAAAGTAGTCGCCTATGCTTCCCGGCAACTGCGAAAACATGAAGAAAATTATCCTACTCACGATTTGGAGTTGCCAGCCGTCATTCACGCACTCAAGGAGTGGAGGCACTTTTTGCTTGGGAATCGCTGTGAAATATATACGGACCATAAGAGCCTCAGCTATATTTTCACACAGCCAGATCTCAATTTACGACAACGACGCTGGCTGGAACTGGTAAAAGATTACGACGTTGGTATCCACTATCACCCAGGAAAAGCAAACGTGGTAGCAGATGCTCTCAGCCGTAACCCCAGCCCGAACAGCGGCATCATACAGAACCTGAGGCCTGAATTTCAGCGAAAATTCACCAGACTCAACCTAATGATGGTCACGGAAGGCGAAGTGTCCAAGCTAGAAATATAGCCTATGCTGATAGAGCAAATAAAGAAGGCCCAGCCTGGACACCCCATCATCGAAGGGATAAAAAGAAAAGTGAGTCAGGGCAAGGCCTCAGAATTCACCATAGACAGTGAAGGAATATTATGGTTCGGAGACAGACTTTGCGTACCGAATAGCAACGACCTTAAATAGAAAATTCTAGCCGAGAGCCACACCGCTCCATACTCAATCCACCCTGGAGGTACGAAAATGTACAAAGATATTCAGGAAAGATTTTGGTGGCACGACATGAAGAGGGATATAGCCACATTTATTGCATGCTGCGATTCATGTCAACGCATTAAAGCTGAGCACCAGAAACCCGCAAGGCTATTATAGCCAAACAAGATACCAGAATGGAAATGGGACGATATTGGGATGGATTTTATTGTTGGACTACCACGGTCGCAACACGGTAATGATGCCATATGGGTCATCACGGATAGACTGACCAAGGTGACACATTTCATACCAGTCAAGACAACCCATACCACTCAAAAGCTCGCCAAGCTTTACCTCGCCCGTATAGTATGCCTACATGGGGTCCCCAAGACTATAATATCCGACAGAGGCACTCAGTTCGTCTCCAAATTTTGGGACTAGTTGCAGCAAGACCTCGGGACACAGCTAACATTCAGTATGGCTTACCACCCCCAGACTGGAGGACAAACGGAATGAGTAAATCAAATACTCGAAGACATGCTGAGGGCATGTGTCCTCACCTATGGGACCAGTTGGGAGGAAAGCTTACCATATGCAGGTTTGCATACAACAATAGTTACCAAGCTAGCCTGCAGATGGCACCTTTCGAAGCTTTGTACGGACGAAGATGCCGTAGTCCATTGAATTGGTCAGAAACAGGGGACAGTCGCATATTTGGCCCAGATATGTTAAAAGAAGCCGAGGAAAGAGTAAAAATAATACGGGATCGACTCAAAACCGCCCAAAGCCGACAGAAGAGCTATTACGATCAGAAGCATCGAGAAATAAGTTTTGAGCCCGGTGATGACGTATACTTACGTGTATCACCTATGAGAGGACTGCAACGATTCAAAGTCAAAGGAAAACTAGCACCACGATTCATTGGACCCTTCCGTATAGTTGCACGGAGAGGCGCAGTAGCTTATCAGCTGGACCTTCCCAAGGAACTGTCATACATCCACGTGATGACCCACAACCGTAAGGGATCTATTGCAGCGTTTTCGATAAGTAAGAGTGTCGAACCCAACGAGGAGCAGAAGCTATTGATAAGCGATTCTGAGCAAGAAATTACTGCAAGCACCGAAAGATAACTTTTAGGGGTTTTCTCGGTATAAGCAACAGGAAAGTAAAAGCAAGTAATGTAAAAGGTACTGAGAGTAACAAGTGGCCCAATCCTTTCTTAGCAAAGGAGAGGCCTAGAAACTGAACTTATACAGACTAAAGCGTTCCTGAGGACACACGGGAGAGGTAGTCATGTGTTTTCGCCATATTCCGTATCGATACTATGTTATGTGTTGATAAGTGTTGAGTGGGTGGATCTATGCTAGTGCACTCTCTAGACTAAGATGAATGCACTCTTATGATTAAACACCTTGCAAGCATCCGCAAATACAAGATAGAATTTAAGGCAAAAGCCTAACCATAGCAATACGATCGAGGATCCATTATTCCCTTATGCAAAAGCGTGCGAACTGGGGTTCAGGTTTCTGTCACTCCGGCAACCCACCATAAGCATTGTTTATACACAATGTATTCTCCTAGGTCCTTAATAAGGCGAAGTGTTGAATGTTCGACTCACACAACACCACTAGTAGAATGACAACACAACTTAAGTATCAAACAACACATATTACTTCAACAGCATATGACTACTAACAACAAGACTTTCCCCATGTCCTCAAGAACTAAGGTAACTACTCACGAGACATAAAAGAGATCATGATAAGTGGGGATAAATAGGTGATAAACAATCTGGACATAATAATATTTCTCCAACAAAACTCAATAGCATTCACCACAAAGTAGTAATCAACACCGATGGAGTAGAGAGGATAGGTAGTACGAGTTACAACACAAGTTGCGATTGTAAGATGAGATTTGGATGAAGATGGAGATGGTGCTGGTGTTGGGGATGATGTTGATGATGATCTCGATGATGCCCGTGATGATGGTGATGACGATGGCGACGATCTCCCCTTCCGGGAGGTGATCTCCCCGGCGGAATCTGCCCGCCGGAGATGGCTTTTTCTTCTCTGTAGGTTTCCGCCACGGAGCGGCGGCGGAACTCCGTAAAAATTCCCGTCTCTAGGGTTTTTGGATAACGGAGAGCATATATGCAAAAGGGGGCGGCCAGAGGTGGGCCAGGGGCTCCAGGCGCCCCCCGGCACGGCCAGGGGGGGGGGGGCGCCCCCAGGGCGCCTGGGCACCCTGTGGCCCCCCTCTGGTTGCCCTTTCGCGTGCCTTCGTGATCCGTCTGAAAAATATCTCCCGTCAATTTTCAGGTAATTTGGAGGTATTCTTCTTGAGCAACTCAGCATCCACTTTTTACTGCTGAATCCTGCGTCTGCTACTTCGGCATCGGAAAGTTTGCAAACTGTGTAAAATAGACCAAAACAACATAAGAACATCACCGTAACGTGAAATATATCAATGAATAAGGATAAATTATGATACAAAATAGTGATGCATTTTGGACGTATCAACACCCCCAAGCTTAGACCTCGCTTGTCCCCAAGCGAATATGAACTCGGTAAACCTGTCCACAAGTTTAGAGAGTGAAGTGTCGATAAATAGAATACGGACAAGAAGCATCATAGTTTCTTTACCAACTCAAATATCCTCAACAGCAATCTTCAATTCATAAAGCCCTTATAAAAGAGTGATAACACTTATATTCGAAAGTAGGGCTAAGGAAACTCATTATATCATGGCAAACATGTCCTTTGGTCAAAGAACAACAAATAGATTTGACTTTTGCTCTTATATTTTGATGAGATCAATTGAAGCTTTTTGAAATAACATGTTAATAGGCAAGAAGTGAAAGTGTTAACACAAAGGAAGATATTTGCCTTAGCTGGGCATGACAAACAACTTACTTATCGAATGATAATGTCAACAAGGATATGATATGACAAATCTTAATGCAACTTTATATGAATGAATCCTTATCAACATCAAATGTCTGCTCTCTTTAAGAATAGAAGGGAGTAGGAATAACTAGCTCAACTTAAAATTAAAAGATAGGCCCTGCTCTAGGGTAGTAGGGAAAACTCATGTGCTATCCTCAAATCAAACAGAATGAAAACAAGTTTTGAGAGGTGCATGAGTTGTCAACGAATGGTAATAGATAACTCAATTGCTTCTTGAGCTGGACAAGTTTCAAGGAACGGCTCCCACACGAGGACGATCACATCCTATTATTCTCCTTTATTTATCGCTGCCAAAGTTTTCTGATTTCTCATGAACAAAGCGTGAACGAGGGTTTGTTTGTTATATTATTTTCGAGCCGGGCGCACTCTTTGCCAGTTCCTTCTTGTATTATGGGTTTGCACATTAGACATGCAATCCCGGGGTGAAGCTTGTCCAATTCAAGAAGACTATGAATTAGCTATTACTTCCTCATGAGCTAAAACAAAGGCACAAAATAAAAGATTTTGAACATTTAAGGATAACACATAAATTATATACTTTTAGGAGGTGGTAGTGGAATACCACGAGTAGGTAGGTATGGTGGACTCATATGGAAGGTATTGGTTTTAAGGGTATGGATGCACAAGCAGAATACCGCTTAGTACAGAGTTAGGCTAGCAAAGGTTTTGAGAGAGCAGACAACTGATGATGACTAAGATGCAAAGCAATATAAAGCATGAACATTGAAATAAGCATAACACATCAAGTTGTCTTCCTTGTCAGCATAACACTTCAAGCATAATAACATAAAGGTTTTGGCTATGTTGATACTTTAAGAAAATCATGCTTGTTGTTATGACCAAAGCTATGTTTGCCAAGATTAAATAAAGTTTTCACAGCCATACCTGACATAAGGTCAATACTCCCCATAAGAACCATCATATAAGGTCGATTACGTGAAGAGAATACCGAGTGCAGCAAAAGGAACCGATAAACTTCTCATTAATATTCCATCATGGACGACTCCACACTCACGGATACAATTCTTCACCGAAGGAGTGATAGACCTCAATGCACACACCTATCTCATATAATAACCTCCCTAGACATGATACGACTCTACTTGACTCTAAAAGACAAAAGGTAAAGATAAAGATACCGGGCACTCCCCCAAGCTTGGAACAAGCCAAGGGAATGCCGTTACCCAAGGATATTTCACTCATCATCCTTGTTGGCGTTGATCACGTAGTCCTTGGCGAAACGCTTCCATGGAAGGGGTTCTCCAGTCTCATATGAGAAGCTCGTCTCCTGAATCCTGCATTCAGCACCCATACTCATGCGCATAAACCTTAGTTCATACTCACAGTTCTGGTTATGTAGATCATTAATTTGCCCTTGGAGCTCTATAATTCTTTCTTCAGACGCGGTGATGCTTTTCCACATCTCCTTCATCTCCTTCAGGAAGTAGGTCTTCAACTCGTCGATGATGTTAAAGTTAGCTTCAACACCACGCTCGATCATCTTCTTGTACTCGAAGACTTCTTGCTCCACTTCTTCCAGCCTGGCCTGGATGCTCCCCTCCTTGATAGGTCCCTTCAGATCTTCTTGATGAAGGACGCCGTCCTTCATCTGAACAACCTGAGGGTGCTTCTTCACCTCAGCGAGGTAAGGGTTGATGACGTTGACGACGAACTTGTCCTTGGGGGAACTTGCAGAAGCCATGGCACCTAAATTCAGCTGAAAGATTCCCTGGCAGAAACAGATCGAAGAGAAAACACGAGAAATCGCAAGATACGTTGCCGGAACAATCCGGGCAAATATATAGGAAAAATTTATGCACAGAAAGGAAGGTAACGGACCAAAGCGGGGTCGGAGACGGACTCCCGGGTGTCCAGGCGGCCTCCCGGTACTGCCCAGGGGG
>LR738710.1:686753379-686828821 GCA_902687465.1 Secale cereale | reverse complement strand
GGGGGCGCCAGGGGGGCGCCTGGACTCCCTGGAGGTCGTCTCCGGCTCCACTTAGGCTTGGAATTTTACTAATTTTGCAGAAACTCGTAATACGGAACTTTTATGGTGGTTCGCGATGTTTCCTTACCGTACTACATACCTTTTCTTTATTCTGCTTCTGTTGGCGTCTGAAACAGGGCTGCAACATGTTCTTCGTGGGTTGTTTTGTATATTATATTCACATCAACATTGACAGGGTCTCCTGCTATGTAATGTTTAAGTCTTTGCCCATTCACAACTTGAGGTTTGGTGCCTTCAAAATTATTAATCTTAATTGCACCAGACCGATAAACTTCTTCAATATGAAATGGTCCTTCCCACCTGGAAAGTAGTTTACCTGGAGAAAACCTGAAACGGGATCTAAACAACAAAACTTTATCACCAACATTAAATTCACGTTTCAGAATCTTCCTATCATGCCACCTTTTTACCTTTTCCTTGAACATTTTAGCGCTCTCGTAAGCTTCACTTCTCCATTCATCTAGAGAAGTCAAGTTCATGAGACGCTTCTCACCAGCTAATTTTGGGTCAGCATTAAGCTCTCTAACAGCCCAGAAAGCTTTGTGCTCTAACTCTAATGGCAAATGGCAAGCCTTGCCATACACCATCTTATAGGGGGACATGCCCATGGGGTTTTTGTAAGCAGTTCTATATGCCCACAAAGCATCTCCTAACTTATTTGACCAGTCCTTTCTATTTTTGTTTACTGTCTTCTGCAAGATCAACTTAATCTCTCTATTGGTGAGCTCAACTTGCCCACTAGTTTGAGGATGATATGGTGAAGCAATTCTATGATTAACATCGTATTTGGCCAAAGCTTTTCTAAAAGCTCCGTGCGTGAAGTGTGATCCTCCATCGGTCATGAGATACCTTGGTACACCAAACCTAGGAAAAATTACATCTTTAAGCATTTTCAAAGATGTCTTGTGATCAGCACTTTCAGTGGGGATTGCTTCAACCCACTTGGTCACATAATCAACAGCTACTAAAATGTGAGTGTACTTGTGCGAAGAAGGAAAAGGACCCATAAAATCAAAACCCCAACAATCGAAAGGTTCAATCACTAGTGAGTAATTCATAGGCATCTCATTCCTTCTACTAGTGTTACCAACTCTCTGACATTTATCACAGGCTAAAACATAATTTCTAGCATCTTTAAAGAGAGTGGGCCAATAAAAACCTGATTGAAGAACCTTATGTGCAGTCCTCTCGCCGGCATGATGTCCTCCATAGGGACTATCATGACATCATCTGAGAATGTCCTTCTGCTCATGTTCCGGTATACATCTTCTCACGATCCCGTCGGGACCTTCTTTGAAAAGATGTGGGTCATCCCAAAAGTAGTGCCTCAAATCATGAAAGAACTTCTTCCTTTGCTGAAGTGTTAAACCTGGAGGCAAATACTTTGCAACAATAAAATTAGCATAATCTGCATACCAAGGGTCGGAAAGAGATTGTACTTTTACAACGGCAAGTTGCTCGTCTGGAAAACTATCGTTGACTGGGATGGGATCATGTGGTATATCTTCCATCCTTGAAAGATTGTCCGCTACCGGATTGTCTTCTCCTTTCCTATCAACAATCTGCAAATCAAATTCTTGAAGAAGGAGTACCCATCTGATAAGCCTTGGCTTGGCATCCTTCTTGGTCATAAGGTACTTAATGGCAGCATGATCAGTATGAATAATAACTTTGGAATCAACAATATACTGCCTAAATTTATCACGAGCAAAAACTACAGCTAAGAATTTCTTCTCAGTAGTAGCATAATTCCTTTGAGCACTATCAAGGGTTTTACTAGCATAATGTATAACATTCAATTTCTTATCAACTCTTTGTCCTAAAACAGCTCCAACAGCAAAATCACTTGCATCACACATAATCTCAAAAGGTAAATTCCAGTCAGGTGGTTGTACTATAGGAGCGGTTATTAAAGCTTTCTTAAGGACTTCAAAAGCTTCCTTACAATTTTCATCAAATACAAAAGGAACGTCCTTCTGGAGAAGATTAGTGAGGGGTCTTGAGGTTTTAGAAAAGTCTTTAATAAATCTTTTATAAAAACCTGCATGACCGAGAAAACTGCGAATACCTTTGATGTCCCTTGGATAGGGCATCCTCTCAATAGCTTCGATCTTGGCTTTGTCCACTTCAATTCCCCTTTCAGAAATCTTGTGACCAAGAACAATTCCTTCATTAACCATGAAGTGGGACTTTTCCCAGTTGAGTACCAAATTTGTCTCCTCGCATCTCTGCAAAACTTTATTAAGGTTGTGAAGACAATGGTCAAAAGAAGTTCCATAGACGGAGAAATCGTCCATGAAGACTTCCATAATATCCCCGCAGAAACCATGAAAGATAGCAGACATACACCTTTGAAAAGTAGCAGGGGCATTACATAAACCAAAAGGCATACGCCTGTAAGCATAAGTACCAAAGGGACAAGTAAAAGTGGTCTTCTCTTGATCGGAAGTGTTAACATGAATTTGAGAGAAGCCAGAATAACCATCGAGATAACAAAAGTGGGTATTTTTGGATAACCTTTCAAGCATTTGGTCGATGAACGGCAACGGGTAGTGATCCTTCCTGGTTGCCTTGTTCAACTTCCTGTAATCAATACACATTCTATATCCAATAATAATTCTCTGAGGTATTAATTCATTTTTATCATTAGGAACCACAGTTGTACCTCCTTTCTTAGGAACACAATGTACCGGACTTACCCACTTACTATCAGCTATAGGGTAGATAATACATGCGGCTAGAAGCTTGAGAATCTCAGTTCTCATGACATCCATCATCTTCGGGTTCAACCGTCGTTGATGATCAACAACTGGTTTAGCATCAGGCTCAAGGTTGATAGTATGTTGACAGATAGATGGACTAATCCCCTTAAGGTCATCAAGGGTGTAGCCAATTGCGCCTCGGTGTTTACGAAGTACTTCCAATAATCGCTCCTCTTCATATCCTGAAAGGTTAGAATTGATAATAACAGGATATACTTTCTTTTCATCTAAATAAGCATACTTGAGCGTATCGAGAAGAGGTTTAAGATCGAACACCGGGTCTTCTTTCGGTTTTGATAAAATTCCCAAAGGTTCAACCGGAAGGTTGTGCTTCAGGATAGCAGGCTGCCTCAAGAATATTTCATCTAGTTCATTTCTTTCCTGCATATGCAAATCATTCTCGTGGTCCTCCATGTATTGCTGCAAAGGATCATTAGGGGGAATAGCAATAGAGGCAATACTTTCAATAATTTTATCATCACTAGGTAAATCAGTACCACGAGGCTGCTTAGAGAACTTAGAAAAATTAAATTCATATGCCTCACCATCGAATTCAACAGAAACTTTACCTTTCTTGCAATCTATTATAGCTCCACAAGTTCTAAGAAAAGGTCTACCAAAAATAATTGGACAAAAATTGTCCCTCTCTGAACCAAGTACTAGAAAGTCGGTAGGGTATTTTACCTTTCCACATAGGACTTCAACGTCCCTCACAATTCCGATAGGAGAGATAGTTGTTCTGTTTGCAAGATGAATGGTAACATCAACTTCTTCAAGTTCACAAGGGGAAATCTCAACGATGATCTCTTCATAAAGTGAATAGGGGATAGCACTTGCACTCGATCCCAAATCGCATAGCCCATAATAATTGTGATCTCCTATTTTAACAGATACCACTGGAGTACCTGAAATTGGGCCTTTATTCTTGGCTGTGACAAGGTTAGTGGAAACAGCACAAAAATTTATATTGGAATCCAAAACATCATTAGTAGCAAGGTCTTTAATCAATGCAACTTGAGGATCGACTCTGATCTGGTCCTCAGGCTCATCAACTCTTCTCTCACTTTTATTTATTATGCCTGTCACAAGAGAGTGCTCCTTTATCCTTGCGAGAAAAGGAGGCTTTTCATATATAACTGCAGGCAAAATAGGGTCAGCAACATAAATATCAATAGGTGACTCCTTAAAAGGTTCATGGTGCTGGTCTCTCTTCTTTTTAAAAGAATCAATGTGAGAGGCAAAATTCTTACACAAATCAATCACTAGATGGGAATCAAGACCAATCTTAGAGCAAAAAGTATTGAAGTAATCAGTTTTCACATAGCTCTCAATATAATCATGTTCATAATTTATAGCGGGTTCAATACCTTTATCAATTTCCCAATCTTCGGTATTCCTCTGGATCCTTTCAATGAGATCCCACCTTTCTTCAACACTCTTCTTCTGAAATACCCCACTAGAGGAGGCATCCAGCATCTCCTTATCCTGCCGAGAAAGCCTGGCATAAAAATTTGTAAGTATAATTTCCTTGGGAAGCTTATGAATAGGGCATTTGAGCATTAGGGACTTCAATCTCCCCCAAGCTTGAGCAATGCTTTCTCCATCACGAGACCTAAAATTATAGATATAGTTCCTGTCTCGATGAATTTCATGAAGAGGATAAAACTTAGTATAAAAGAGAGACATAAGCTCCTGCCAGTCAAGCAAGTGTGAGTTATCGAGAAGCCTATACCAATCCAAAGCTTTATCTATAAGTGATACGGCAAACAATTTCCTCATGACAAACTCCCTCGATACACCTGCAAGCTTAAATAATGAACTTAGTTGTGACGGATATAGCAAGTGTTCACCGGGATGTCTGTCTCCTGCATAACGATTAGCCAAAACATAATCGATAATGCCAGCTGGTATTTTATAAGGCACAATTTCAGTAGGGGGAGGATCAACCACCACAGGTGTGGGGCGTCTTCCCGCAAGCAACGATCCAATAACAGGGTTATCCATAAGGACAAAGAGCAGCAATAGCCAAAAATAAAAACAGAATTATAAAAACTTCCTTACCAGTTTCACTTTACCAATAGCGCTACGCTCCCCGGCAACGGCGCCAGAAAACGGTACTGGATGACCCACAACCATAAGGGATCTATTGCAGCGTTTTCGATAAGTAAGAGTGTCGAACCCAACGAGGAGCAGAAGGTATTGATAAGCGATTCGGAGCAAGAAATTACTGCAAGCACTGAAAGATAACTTTTAGGGGTTTTCTCGGTATAAGCAACAGGAAAGTAAAAGCAAGTAATGTAAAAGGTACTGAGAGTAACAAGTGGCCCAATCCTTTCTTAGCAAAGGAGAGGCCTAGCAACTAAACTTATAAAGACTAAAGCGTTCCTGAGGACACACGGGAGAGGTAGTCATGTGTTTTCGCCATATTCCGTATCGATACTATGTTATGTGTTGATAAGTGTTGAGTGGGTGGATCTATGCTAGTGCACTCTCTAGACTAAGATGAATGCACTCTTATGATTAAACACCTTGCAAGCATCCGAAAATACAAGATAGAATTTAAGGCAAAAGCCTAACCATAGCAATACGATCGAGGATCCATTATTCCCTTATGCAAAAGCATGCGAACTAGGGTTCAGGTTTCTGTCACTCCGGCAACCCACCATAAGCATTCTTTATACACAATGTATTCTCCTAGGTCCTTAATAAGGCGAAGTGTTGAATGTTCGACTCACACAACACCACTAGTAGAATGACAACACAACTTAAGTATCAAACAACACATATTACTTCAACAGCATATGACTACTAACAACAAGACTTTCCCCATGTCCTCAAGAACTAAGGTAACTACTCACGAGACATAAAAGAGATCATGATCAGTGGGGATAAATAGGTGATAAACAATCTGGACATAATAATATTTCTCCAACAAAACTCAATAGCATTCACCACAAAGTAGTAATCAACACCGATGGAGTAGAGAGGATAGGTAGTACGAGTTACAACACAAGTTGCGATTGTAAGATGAGATTTGGATGAAGATGGAGATGGTGCTGGTGTTGGGGATGATGTTGATGATGATCTCGATGATGCCCGTGATGATGGTGATGACGATGGCGACGATCTCCCCTTCCGGGAGGTGATCTCCCCGGCAGAATCTGTCCGCCGGAGATGGCTTTTTCTTCTCTGTAGGTTTCCGCCACGGAGCGGCGGCGGAACTCCATAAAAATTCCCGTCTCTAGGGTTTTTGGATAACGGAGAGCTTATATGCAAAAGGGGGCGGCCAGAGGTGGGCCAGGGGCTCCAGGCGCCCCCCGGCGCGGCCAGGGGGGCGCCCCCAGGGCGCTTGGGCACCCTGTGGCCCCCCTCTGGTTGCCCTTTCGCGTGCCTTCGTGATCCGTCTGAAAAATATCTCCCGTCAATTTTCAGGTAATTTGGAGGTATTCTTCTTCAGCAACTCAGCGTCCACTTTTTACTGCTGAATCCTGCGTCTGCTGCTTCGGCATCGGAAAGTTTGCAAACTGTGTAAAATAGACCAAAACAACATAAGAACATCACCGTAACGTGAAATATATCAATGAATAAGGATAAATTATGATACAAAATAGTGATGCATTTTGGACGTATCACCACGACGTGTTCCACGTCTCGCAACTACGGAAGTGTGTAAGCAACCCAGAGAAACATGTGTATGGAAACCTTGATGTGCAACCAGATCTCACATACCGAGAACACCCAGTGCAAATTTTGGAGGAATTTGAAAGGAGGACCCGTCAGAAAACTATTAAATTTCTCAAGGTTCAGTGGAGTAATCACACAGAGGATGAGGCAACGTGGGAAAGGGAAGATTTCCATCGGACATAACACCCACACCTATTTGAGGATCAGCTGAAATCTCGGGGACGAGATTTTTCCTAAGGGGGTAGGTGTTGTAACACCCCAAATTTTTGAGTTGGTTTTTCTTTCAAACTTTTGGCCTTTTTGGCAGGGGATTGTTTGATCTTTTCTTTTGCCCTTCTAAAATCCCTCCTGGCCAAAGTTGGTGTGTCTTCTCAAACTTAGTTTTTGGCCTTGAAGTTTTTCTCTTGTGTTTGGCTCAAACACAAGTTGAGTTTCAGAAGTGGTTGTTTGAATTCTCCCCTTCTTGATTTTAAAAACTCTCAAGTTTAACCTTGGACTTATCTCCCTCTCCATCCTTCATCTTATCATGACCCCAACAGAAATATTTCTCTCCAAGACCCTCTCCACATCTTAGGACAAGTCTTTCATGAATTCCAGTAAGTTTTGACCTGATTGGGATTTTCCCCTATTTATGTCACTCCACAAAATAATTCTGTCTTTTATAGTGGACCTTGGTGATTTACAAAGGAGCCACCATTTCCATTTAGTTGTTTGATTCCAAACCAACTCTCCTAGATAGTCTTTAGTACCCACAACCTAGATCCATCTTGTTTCACTGGTCCATAGTTCAAAATTTTCAAATTTCACCTACTGCAAGTTTGGACCAGATTTGCAAAATTTGGTGAAATTCATATTTATCTTTTTCCAAAAAAATTTGTGAAAAATCAGGCAACCTCTAGATACATCAAGAGGCCACTCCACCAAAAATCAGCCCCAGGAACATTGCACACATGCCAGAATCATTTCACCAAACACATTGCATACACTGTCTGTCAAATTCAGAACTGTTAACTGAAACTGTCGACAGTTTGACAGTTCGTCAGTTTCATCAGTTTCTTCAGCGCAGCGACAAAACCTCGCCAGTACCCCTTGGCTCGATGCTGCACTATAGCTTCTTCTTATCCAGTCGCCACACGCTCGCTTGGCAGCTTCTGGGCGTCGGTGGCTTTCTGGCCCGACCGCGCCGGCGACTGCCACGGTAACAGCGCCGCCCGTGGCGGCTGGTAGAAGCAACCCCGCGGCTCAACACCGTTCGGCGCCGCCCAAACCACCCCAGCGCTCTGCGTATCCATCTCCACAGCCAGCGCACGCCTGCCGCACCGTCGCCGTGGCCTAGCACGCGCAGAGCGTGTTTTCTGCCGCCGCCGTGCCGCGCGGCCGTTCCGTCGGGGATAGCCCGCAACTCCACCTCTCCTGCTGAGTTAGGTGCGGGAATGGTACCCCTGCAGCTCCTAGATGATGCTCAAGCCCCTAACTCCACCGTCCGACCAATGCATCACCGTAATCGACTCGCCGGACTTATCCGTTCACGACAGCCACCTCGAGCCGCCTATAAAAGGCATCCCCGAGCTCGTGCTCGAGCCCGCAGACCTTCACTACCTCCCTAGACCGCGCCCAACCTCTGGAAGAGCCTCGAGGGGCCCTTCTTCCCCAACTCCGGCCAGCTACCTCCGCCTCGGGCTCCAGCTTCGTTCACTCCGGTGAGAGCCTTTCCGCCGCCGTGGACTCGAACGTAGCACCCTGGCATCCACCTAAACCTAACCCCCACTTCAATTTCATCCCAGGAGCCCTCTCCGACGAGGTCCACGGCCACCCGAGCCGCCGTCCGCTGGAGACAAGGTCGCCGTCGACGTGGGGCTCGCCGACACCCAACTCCACCACCGTTCGACGCGGAAGACCACCGTGAAGCCGTAGGTACCACTTCCCTCCCCTAACTCGCCGTGGATCGACGCCGACGATCACCGCAGCACCGGCGCCGTCGCGGCTCTGTTTCCATTTTCAAACCTGACAAGTGGGGCCCCTTGTCAGCCTCTCACATCTCCCCCTCGAACCGTTTTCTGTAAGCGTATTCGAGCAAAGTGCGTTTTCCCTCTGCGGTTGACGTACTGCGTACCGGTTCGCTTTGCCGTTTTCTGTTCTAGCCCCTAGATCTTTTCTGTTTCATTACAGATGAGTGCCTGGACAGAAACTCTAATATATTTTAAACTAAAAATGATTTTGAGTTGATTCTTTTTCTGTCCTCTTTAGTTTTCTGCCTAGTTTTTTGTCACATTTATGTAGAAATTTTTGGAGCAACTTTATTTGCACGCGCGGTATTTATGTTAGTGTGTATTTTGTTTGAATACATAGATACCGGAGGTCGTGACGGAGACGCGAATCACACCGAGTTAGGCTCCGACTTTTCAGAACCAGGCAAGCATGTTTGAACCTTTGATATGATGAGTGTGTTGCATGTTTGCTCGAGTAGCTCTTCTCATAAGCATGGTCATTTAAGCATTGTGTATGGTTATATTTCATGCAAGCAAGTTTCGGATGAGCCTGAATGATAATGTTTGAACCACCTCGATCATATGGTGATATGATGGGTGGAATGCTGGTATTGTTGGAGCATGCCAGTAGCTGGTTAACTCAGTATCAACGGAGATCATGTCATGATTACGTTCATCTCCTTTTCAGTACTATCATAGGCCGTCCGTTGGGATTACGGTCTAGTCAGTTGCAAACCACTTCCCGAGTACACACCAAGTAGAGGGGCCGAGATGAGGGTTCCATGGCCCTGGATTAAAGCCCGTCATCCGGTCAGGGGCCACGGGTGTTTCCGGTTGGGACCGAGAGGGGGGCACCCCTTAGAGCGCGCATATATAAATTTGATCCCATGCTATTCGAGGTTGTAGCCTCCCCGTCTTAAAGTTTTCCGTGAATGTCGTCGCGGGTGATTCCGGACGACAGGATGTTAAATGGGTGTGTGCTGGTTAGTTGGGTTTCTACTAAAACACCGTAGACGGGACTAGCCCACGTGGCTAGTAGAACCCGTTGGCTATGAGTTAATGGTACAAGCTCTGCAGAGTTAAATTCCTTCAGTAGCCTTGTTTATGGCCTAGGGTCAATCTTCATGTCAACCCGGTGACCGTCTCTAGTATATTATTGTTGGTAACCAGAGTAGTATTTTTGTCAAGTTCATTTGGTAGATGAACTCACCAACTATCTCAGTATTGATTTATTTTCAGAAGTATTTCATCATTGTTATATTGTTATTTATAAGCCCTTTATGTGATGTCGCTCAGACGTCCGACTGTGGCATTCTTTTTATTTATAAGCCCTTTATGTGATGTCGCTCAGACGTCCGACTGTGGCATTCTTTTTATTTATAAGCCCTTTATGTGATGTCGCTCAGACGTCCGACTGTGGCATTCTTTTTATTTATAAGCCCTTTATATGATGTCGCTCAGACGTCCGACTGTGCCATTCTTTTATTTATAAGCCCTTTATGTGATGTCGCTCAGACGTCCGACTATGGCATTCTTTTATTCATAAGCCCTTTATGTGATGTCGCTTAGACGTCCGACTGTGGCATTCCTTTTAATTATAAGCCCTTTTTGCGGTGTCGCTCAGACGCCCGACTGTGGCCTGCTGTTATTTAATTATTTTTCCCCACGAGGCATCACTCAGACACTCGTTTGGTCTCCTTATATTTACCTTATGGATTTCGGGAGGATTACCATCCGACTTCTATCGTTGCATACAGCTCATTAATATTTTATTTCCGGTCGCATTTTTGCTGGAATTACTCATATGCATCATGTTGGCATTTGATATATCTTAAGTCAGAACTGTCTAGTGAGTACATTCAAAGTACTCACCTGGCTTGTTGATTTGGCCAGATGTGGACGAAGGCGATCTCATGGATGAGGAATTCGATAGCGAGTCCGACACTTAGAGGAGTCCCAGTCAGTCCCTTGTGATCCTCGAGTTGATCACTGTTTTATAACCGCTTCCGCCTACCACCAATTAAATTCATCGGGTCTCACATCAACACTCGATGAACTGTAAGATATTGGAGTCACACCACCCACTTCACTGTGACATATTCCACCAACTTTTATTACGAGTTAGTAGTATGCCACCCTGCCTTGTGTCATATCCGCCTTTATGGATTATATTGGCGCACTTGTAATAAAATTGTTGAGCAACCCCCAGCTCAACCTTGTATAATATTCAGTGTACTGGAATTCTGTATCAAGGAATTGTCTGCCAGCAGGTAATAATATTCCTCGCTGGTTTAATAAAAAAGGTCGGTCTTCCGATAATTATTTTACTGAAGGATCGGTCCTGACAGTTTCGAAGCCAACTCCGCGCGCGCCTTGGGCCCGGGGGCTACTGTCGGCGTCCTGGGAACCAGGGTACCCAGACTTGCCTATCTGCGGGTCGCAGTGCGCTGCTGCCACGGCCTGGTACGGCCCAGCTGATCGACCAGATGCTCAAGACCCTCGCGAGGGGGCTAGACCTCGCGAGGAGAACGACGTCAAGACCCCCTCAGGAGCGGCCTCGGCAAGGTGCTCCGGAGGGGCGGATAATCCAAGGCTAAGCCTGCCTCAGGAAGAGGCAGTGATGTAAGCAGTGACGCACCGCGCTAGAGGGTGCCAGCGTCTGTCAGCGGCGCAGTTGCCATTTCGGTGCAAAGGAGGCATCGCAGGTGCAGGTTCCTGAGGAGCAGGGCAAAGGTTTCCCCATTGGTGCAACAAGACCGAAGACCGCAAGGACGATAGGGAGGATGTCACAACCGAGCCCACCACCGCGTCACCGCCTTATACTTTTGCAGGCGAAGACTGCTTTTGTCAGGGTAGGAATGTTCTTGTGTTCCCGCTCGAAATGGCCATTGTGGGATCCCTTCCCGCCTAAACATTTTGGGGGAAGAGGACCCTGGCCGCCTATATAAGTAGCTAGGTTCCCCACTATGGAAAAGGGGAGCAGATCCATAAACTCTGCCGCCACGCAAAGGAGCAAGAACTCTTGCCTCTCGACCCTCCTGAGCTCTCCTCCTGAGCTCAGGAACCACTGTACTAATTCATATTCTAGCCCTCCTGAGGCCAATCCACCAAAGCAGGAAGTAGGGTTTTACACCGCAAGGTGGCCTGAACCTGGGTAAACTCTTGCGTGCTTCACTTGTTTTTTGCTTGAATCTCTTCACTGGACGAGGGTGAGACGCTAGGTAGACGTGAGTGGGAGAGATCTTCGTTCACGCCCCTGTGTTCGAACTTCTTGGGTTTGTGGAGCCCGTAATCCGATAGTGTAGGATTGAGTAGGTCGTTTTTTGAATTGAGCCCTGCAAACCGGAAAGGAGGTAGTACGTGCGTGATCTGCTATTTATCCGTGTAGGATCAAGTAGGTCGGATGGTGTACGTGTACGATTGCATTAACTGATGAACATTCATTGGGAGATAAGGCATTTGCGAACGGTTTTGCTGGCAGTTTCTTCAGATTCACCTGGCATTTTCTTCAGAGCAGCTTGTCACTAGAGCAGGTTGTCAGTTTCTTTAGAGGTAGGCATTTTTATTCAAAAAATTGCCACTTCGGATCTTGCATCGCAACTAAAACTGCCAGGAGCGCATTAGTTGGCTAGCTAGTGATCGATCAGTAACTTGTAAACACTGAGCAAACAGATGTAAGGAACTATTAATGCATCTCAATGATTCATAGATCATATACAAATATGTAGCTCGAAAAGCAAAGATCAGCCACAACTAAAACCAACTAGTACGATTCCCATACATAAGATCAACATGTTAATGCATCTCAATAATTCACAAGTCATATACAAATATGTAGCTCCAAAAGCAAAGATCTAGAAAAAACATGTGTTCTTCCTACTAACATGGATGCTTCTCTTGGCCAACATTCAGTACAGACTGAAAGACAAATTTGTTTGTGAAGTCTACAATTCCTCTTGCAAACGTAAGTGGTTTCACCAACAGCTAGAACCATCAGAATGAACCACACATGATGGAGGAATATCCACTTCAATATGATTTGGTCTTCTCTCGATCACACGACAAGACTATTTTCAGAATACAAACTTTAACTTAGGCAAAATGATGCCCATTGTATAATCAGACCAAAGCAATGAAGCACCTAGTGTTGGCCAATAAACAGTATAGTACTACTTTTCTGCAGTCCATGAAGTGACTATCCAATCTTTCTCTGTCTATTTTCAAATGACACTGCATGCAGTCACTATACAATTCTCTTGTGAAGTTCAACCAAAATTGCGGTCACTTTGTGTGTTTGCCAAATAGCAACGGGCAGACATCTCTGTCTGCACAAATATCAAGCAGCTAGTAAACATATACCCCACCTTGTATTTTCGGTTTAAACATGTCTCTTCCGCTTAGCATCTGTCATGTTTTGCACTAGACAATTTGATACAGTCATGTTTTGCCCTGGACAATTTCATACTGAATTGATTTGCTTTTCAGAGCAGAAATATAGCGCCCATTCTTCATCAGACCAAGGATATCCATGTTCGCAGTGATGGAAGAGGTGAAATTGATACAACCGAAATTGAGCATCCAATCATTGAATCCTGTCCTGCACCTCCAATGTAGGTCCACCCTGCCAATAAATTCACATGCAAACCACTAGTATTACTATCTAATGACAGTATGAAAAGAGTAGCAAGATAGTAGCAAACCATGTACATTCTTAATGAACAGCTCATAGTGCCACCAATTGGATATAAAGGTTTGGAAGAAAACATGCTCCTAATGTTGAACCAGTTGCACTTTTTGTGCGCTTCCACTAAAATCGAGCATCCCTTTTTGCATGATATTGAAAGTGTGATTACTATGAAAGTGGCACTAGTTGAAGCATAGACTCACAAATATAAGCATTCCAATTTCTTAATGGGAAAAGGTTTCTATAAGCTCTAGCACTGGAAGATTTCCATAAGCTCTAGCACTAGAAGATTTCTTTAAGAATTAACAATACAAAATGTAAAGGTAACAAGTTTCAGCATTGGTATACTAGCTGTGCAAGAGCATTAAACCAAATACAAAAGTCTGAAGGTAACTAGCATTATTAACTAATGACAGTATTAAAAAATTGCGAACCATGTACCTTCAAGGTAAATATCATTTCGAACTCGGGTGAACATGAAAAATTGCTATCCCAATCTTAACAAAGGTGCGGCTAGCTTTACTGGCAGTATTTGAGTGAACTCTACACCCTCTGTACCAATGCTGAAACTTGTTGCATAGCTAGTACACCAATGCTGAAACTTAACAAAGGTAACTTGCATTATGAACTAACGATAGTATAATTTTGTTGCAAACCATGTACCTTGAAGGTATATATCATTTTGAACTCGAGAGGACCTGAAAATTGCTATCCCAATCTTGATAATTGATCAAACATAAAAACTTGATTGAACGAATCAATACAATAGCCAAATGAGGAGGTGCCCACTCTTGACCTTTCCTCTTGTCTTCATAATTTTTTGTGCAGTTTAACCAAAATAAAATGACACCAGCGCCTTGGCATTTTGGTGACACTGTACAAAAAAATTGACTTATCTCATGAAAGTGAGATATGTAATCTATAAGCATTAACAGTGCAAAAATCTAAAGGTAGTAACAAGTTTCATCATTGGTATACTGGTTGTGCAACAACATTAGAATGCCTTAGCTGAAAAATCTTTAATACATCCACAATCAACAGCTAACCCTGAAATAATCCAGAGACATTAAATGGCATTGCTTAAATTTATCAGTGGCATTAGACTGAGTGCGGCATTAGTTAAATGTGGCATCACTTTAGCAGTAGCATTGGTTGACTTTACTGCTGGCGTTATAGTAACAGCAAAAAAGTGGCAATAAGAGCATGGGAGACCCATTCGGACAGTGGGAGCACTAGTACGATGTACCTCCGCGGACGCATAGAGTGGTGAGGGAGGTATGGTTGCCCAGAGCAACAAATATCCGGGCAGCATATGTGGATTACATCCCTTTTTTGTTATGTTCAGCCACCTTTTTCCTATGTGAGGACAACAAACCGATCGACCTGGTCATTCTCTATTGCGTTGTCATGCCTTTCTACCCTTCTTCAACCAAGAGACACAAGACTCGTTCCTTAGCTACGGATTTCCCCTTTTCAACCTAGATGTGGGTTCGATTCCTACTCTCTTGGACAATACAGTCTCCCTTCATTTCCATATTCAACCCAGACATGGATTAGTTTGCATGAAGTAGGGTTTCCTTTAATAGTGCAAATTAAGGTTTTCGTCTGCGTGACCAGCCGAGCAGAGGATAGCAAATTGGGAAAATGGTGGAGTGGAAAAAGATCCACATGCAACGACGTGGCAGATGGGGCAATAGAACAAGGGTATGGTTCGAAAAGAGGTAGCATACCTGAGGGTCGGCGGGAAGTGGCTTCGCTCGTGGTCGTCGTCCCCCGCACACACTACGGCAGCGAGCTTGGGGACAGAGGCCATCCTGCGCGGGCGCTAGGTCTGTGAGGACGGCCTTGTCGTCAGTGCGTGACCTCGCTCGCCGACGACAAGTGCGTCAACACTGCACGTCCTTTTCTTCCCCGGCGGATCTATGACCACCCGTGAGGAGGGAGAGAGAGGTCGTCTTTTTTAGATCTTGAGAGAGGGTGATAGTGTGAGAAGCAAGTGGGAAGCCCTTAGCAAGAAAGCTCTCAAGCTCCAGCCTATATATCTTTTTTATACTACTAGTACTAGAGGTGGAGTAGTTTATATTTTCTCTACAAACAGTACCAGTTAGTCGTGCTTCAAAACTGAACGGCACACCATTAAAAAAATAAAGGTCGATAACTAATGTTGCACCTCGGGCCAACGCGGCCAGATCGCATTTTGCACGAGAAATTACACACCATGTTTCATCGACATGTGGTCCCGTGTACCAGATGAATGACTCCAAGTTCGACCACCGTGATGCTAGGTGCGAGCTGAGGAACACTATTGGAGAGACCCCCCTCATAATTTTCCTACATTAGTCATTTGATTCATAGGATAGAATGCTATAGAACTTTTTCCCTATGTAATCATGTTTTAATTGGCAATCTAGCATCCACTCCAACTTTTGTTTCACTTCCTTTGATCCTACGAAGAGAGTACTTCACTAAATGATGTGCCGCTGCAAGAGCCGCCTATATTAATTAACCATGCTCTAAAAAGGTGGACCAGCTTTGGTTATAGTAGTACTGTAGGTTAGTAGGTGACCTTGCACTTGGCTCTTTTCCTCTTCCGGAAGTCGAACAATAATGATGGTACTACTTCTGGCAATCTGACACCAAATGAACTGCTGCACGTCCACCGCTTGTAAGCAAACATTTCTCCTCGTGCCGCGAGCCACCGTGCATGCGTTGGCGAGGGAGAAGGTGTAATAAGCAAGCTTCTCATCATTCTGCGAGTTGACGGGACACATCAAAGTTACATATTTATTAGTACTCTCTTCAAAAAGGGCCGACCATGTCCATGGCTACCATCCCGTTCTCTGTCATTGAGTATGTGCACTATTCACGTGCCATCGAGGAGAAAAAATATTGCGTAGTACTAGGTGACATCGAAGTGCATGACTCACTTATGCACTGCATATCTCCATTTTCTTGCATGACACGCCACCTTGATGCTAGATGTCCCGCGTGTCATGGAGGCATATAGTATGATTTTGTAAAATGGAGGCATATAGATGTCCTGCGTGCCAGCAACAGGATGAACGAAGCTCATGTCTTAAACGAAAGAGTGGAAGTACATAGATTCCCAACAACCAAGAAGGAGCTACAAACCTCGGGGTGGAGCGTCTGCACTCATAATATTTTATATTATTCAGCGATAACTAATGCGTCACCTCGGGCCAACGCGGCCAGATCGCATTTTGCACGAGAAATTACACACCATGTTTCGTTGACATGTGGTCTCGTTCCAACATTTTAGTGAGACGACGACGAGTCCTTTTGTACAATTTCCGAAAGGACGTGTAGGCCGGGGCGCCTCTTCGTGTACCGTGGCAAACTAGCAACGGTCCACCAACTCTTCGCCTTTCCTCTCGATTTGGAACTACTGTCGCACGCTCTTCTTCCCTCATCCATTTGCCTTCACCCTTCCTTCTGCCATTGTTGGATCGTCTTCTCCATGGAGGGAACAAGCCGGAAACGACCCCGTTATTCTTGCCCCGATCTGAAAGATGACGTGGTGGGGGAACTCATTGATCGGTGCGACGTCATCACCTCGGCTAGAATGGCAGGTTCGTTCAAGAACATTCTCGACTCAACTAATAACATCATTACAAGGAACCCAAGGGTCCAGGAGCGATTTGATCTCCCCTATCTTCTTCGTCGTGACCCTGCTGACTGGCGCGGGGACGAGGGAAGCCTCGCCTTGTGCAAGTTGATGCCGCTTGATAATGATACGTATGATGTTAAGATGCCATCGCTTGAGGGAAAGCATTGGGCACGCGCAAATGGAGATTGGGTTGTTTATATTGGGTACAATTGTGAGTGGGAACTTGTGAATGTGTACACTTGTCAGCGGATTCCACTTCCAAAAATCTCTGAGTGCCCTGAGGTTGAGCACACAGATGATCTACGTACGTTCAAATATGATCATGGTGACTGTCGTCTACGGAAGATAGCAATTTCTTGTGTTCCCAACCGCTCTTGGAATTAGAAGAACTATAAAGTTGTTACTATCTTCGACAAGTTTGTTACCGTCCTTCGTGGTTCGACTGGATGGATATTGCTAAAAAATCAGTTTCTATACACGGATGTGTACTGTGATGCAATTGAATACGAGATGCTTGTGTTTGCTGCCACCACTCGTGGCACTGTTTTTGCATGGGATCCTTATTGTTTCGGTATGTTTGTCTTCCATCGTAATTATAATTGTTTCATCCACATGCATGCGAGTTAGCAAGTTCCCCTTCTCTACTAATTAACCTTCTTCTTGTGTTTCCAAGATCCTGTGAACATTCCACCACCTATACTTGAATTTTTTTGTAACCAAGGGGGAGATGACGATGGTGATGATAACGAGCATGAGGACGAGAAGGGCCCATATGCTCACTGGCGTCTGGCAACTAATTCCCATGGATCACCACTTCTTGTCTGTATACAGCCAACTGCTGATGTTACTACCAAGGGAGCAGGTGTTGTCTCCCAAGGTTGCACTCTCCGGACCTATTCCAACACCCGTTGCATGGTATTCGGGGTGGATACTAGTGTGCTAGCGCCAACACCTTCTCCCTGGTACAGTATTGATAGTCTTGGAGCAAACTTGCTCTTCCTTGGACAAAACTATCCAATGATGGCGAAAGGCGATCCAACTGCTGTTGACACAAAGTTACTACCATTTATGAGAAGCAACTGTATCTATACGTCGGACATTGCGGTGGCTCCCTACCCTGGTCATGATATAGTAGGCCGCTACAGCCTGGATGATCAGTCCTGCGTTGGTCTCGAGATTCACACTAGTTGGCCCTTCCCAGAGAATCACTTGTGGTTCAAAGCAAGCGTTTCCAACGCCGATGATTGGTTGAGTTGAAGTTCATTTCATTGCTTGTTATTTGTTGTGTGATGAAAACTTTAGTATTTATAATGTATCCTCGTTGTCGTTGTGGGTTGATGACCTGTTGTAGGTAATAAAATGATATGCCTATGATAAACTTACTAAATTTATGAGTGGCTTTCGAGTCGCTTCTCTGAGTGGGTGCTGCGACGAGGAACATATATATTTTTTGAATACATAATTGTACATGCATTGCAACAGGTTATCGGATGAGGCCAATCGACAATAGTACACTATTTGTACTAGCTTCACATGCTACACTATCTCTACGTCTACGTACGTAATACAACAAGTTTTAAACTTGAGACCAGCCGCCCATCCTCACAAAGAATACTTTTTAACCTAGCACAGACTCCAGGAAATTTGGCCATAGTGTGAGGTGGGCCATATGTTAATGTGTTCGATGTACGTAACCAGCACCTTGAATCCTCGATATTACTACTATAAGTAGTAGGAGGAGTAGGATGGCATGGGCCAGAACAAGCATTCACGTCCAGGAGTACGACACATGCCACCAGCACGACTTCCATCTGACACCATATTTGTTGGAGTTTGTGCTACAACAATCTCTTCAACCTCGTCGTTTCTCTAACTTAGCCATCACGCGGCGTGCGAGGTGGGGGTTTGCCGATAGTCGGTTTCCTCAACTGTGGTCCCACTTGTAAGGCCAACTCCAACGCACGACCCCAAACGGACCTCCATTTTGCCTGGATTCTGTCTGTTTGGGTAGGGCAATGGGGTCGTGTCCGGGCCATTTCTCGGATGTGGTGGGCGTGCGCCGGACGCACGGACGCATCTCGGCCTTGTACATTTTTCTTTGCAAACACATATCTTTTTTTCGTCATTGATTTTTTGGTACATGGAAATACATCACCAAAATTTTGACTAGAAAAACAAGAACCACAAGAATACATTTTAGAAGATATCCAACTTCCATAACTGCTCCTGTAAGTTGGATTAGTGCCTTCTCGATACATTCATTGTTGATCCGCGGAGGCTCGATCCTGCGTGCTTCTTTCTTCTTCGAGTGTAAATAAGTAGACGTGTCTAGCCTCTATTCTATCAACAAGTGCACTAGTCTCATCTCTAGCCTCTTTGCTAGCTAAAAGTGCTAGAACATCTACTAAATTACGCTCTATCAATATATCGTTGTACTCTTCTTCCCAATACGAAAACTTTCATCCATTCTACACAATAAAATTTTAAGTTAGCACAACTAGTCTAATCCGAGAGCACAACCGAAGATTTGGTCGAGTTCTTCCTCCTTTTGCTGACACGTGGGACATCCAGCATCCAAGTCGTGTAATGCAAGAAAATAGAGTGGTAGTTGAAGCCACGTGATGTGCATCTTGGGTTAAACTGTAAATAGAATCTTACTACTCTTGAGTAACTCCAAAAGTGGCCACCGAAGATCTTTATTGGATTTGTTTTTCATCAGCAACACGTCGAGGTGAAAGATGTGCAGGTTCAGTGGGTCCTCTTGCGTTTTCACTGACATGTGGGACCGCATATGAGCAAACAGACGATGGTCTCCGCGTGTCTGCTGGCTGGCTGAGAAGAGAGATAGAGGAGGGCTGAGCACGGACTCCAGGACATTTGTTCTACGTAACCAGCACCTCGATATAGTGGGGTGGCATGGGCCATAACTAGCATTCATATCTAGCAGTAGGACACACGCCACCCACATGAGTCCCATCCGACACCAATTTTTTTGGAGTCCGTGCTACAACCATCTCTTCTCCCTCCTGTTTTCTCAGCCATCGCGCGGTCGGCGGGGTGGGGGTTTGCCGATAGTCGGTTTGCTCAACTGCGGTCCCACTTGTAAGTGAAAATGCAACATAGCATGCATTCCCCCTTGAGCGGCGTGCCGGACCAACCGTGTGGGGGTGCGACGTGAACACGACATGCTTTTCATTTTGAACTTGTAACTTGTAAAATTTGGTTCTGCTCCATGGCACGACCGATAGATAGAAATAACGATTTTCCCTAGAGTAATGAGAAGTTTGGTTCTGGCGCGGTTCATGCATGGAGTACGTAGGAAAATTATGAAGTTGATGTGAAAGGTAAGATAATTACTAGTAGTACCATATACTACTACATGGATTTGACGGAAAGATAAAGATACATACGGATCCATCAACGACATCCTCACGCCCTAGTGCACCGGGTCACCAACCGACGTGTGAGGAGCAGTGGCGTTGGCGGCAAGCTCAACGTGCTTCTGAACAATGTCGTCCAGGGTTGCCCTGCGGTCCAAGAAGGCCAACGTCCTATCGTCCTCCTCTTGCATGTAGTAGTCCTTGTGGACGATTTGCGCGTAAACGTGGGTGATTATGTCGATGGTGTCTTGCTGCGCCAGGCGCTGCGCGGCGAGCGCGCCTCGAGGTGGACATTCTTCGGTGCGACGGCGGGCAATCGCAGGGCCACCAGTGCGTCGAAGAGGTTGTCACCATAGAGGCCGTTGAGGGTGGCAAGCTTCGCAGAGCCTGGGCACATGGGCTGGAGGCATATGTCAAGGTCATCCGCGAGCTTCTTGACGATGGTGAACTTGTCGAGGAAGCCGACGAGGACCTCGTCGAACAAGGAGATGAATTTGTCGTCCAAGCGGCCCCTCGCCCTGGCGGCCTCATGCACTACCTGGAGACGTTCCTTGGTGCCGGGCCACAGGCCGGCGTCGTGGACCATCAGGCACAGCTGGCTGATGCTCGCGCTCATAGCCTCCATGGGTCTAGCTTCTAGTCAACTGATCTTGCGATTGGAGTGATCACTCTTGCCCTTAGGCGTAGGTGCGTAGGATTTCGTAGATTGGACTGGCGGGAGCCTTTATATGAGAAGTGCAGACTGCGTTGAATTCACATGCGTGTTGGCCATCTACTCCTCGCCCCTCTACTTCACCTACGTTTTGCTGTATGACAGGTTGGCCAGCCACCCGTTGGGCCCACGTGTCATACACCCAAAGGCAGGTGCAGTAAGTCAATGAAGCTGCGTCCCCCTCCGTGCCCATGCATGCTTTCAATGACTTGAGACTGCCAAACATCACATGAAGTGGCTAGTTAATTGCATGTAATCCTATTAAGTAGCAAAAAGACATTAAGTTATATCGCCGATAGGAATAAAACAATACACCATGTATTTATTTACAAAGGGAGTAGTACATTTTTTTGTGACATGCATTACTAGATATTGCTAGTCAAATACTAAATCCAGATGGACGTGGTAGTACTACTAAATCCAGACGGTGGTGCTAGTACTAGTAGTAGTAGTACCACCAATGTAGTAGTAGCACTGTACTACCCGTTGGTCAAATTATTACGTGCTGCTCCTCACAATGAAGTGACAAGACCGTACGCCGAAGATGACACCTGAGTAAAGGCGCCGTGTTCGGCATACCATAGTCAGCCTCACCGTCTGCAGTCACTATCATCATGCTGTAGACCTAGCCTGCTTACAACTAGCCGTGTTCGACATAATTTCCCGTGCATAGATGCCCGTGCATTACACGGAACACCAAGATTGGGGGGTGGACGACGCCGGCAGCGGCCATCGCGCCAGATTTTTCCATGGCCTTCTAGATGTGGTGGGGAGGAGATAAGGCTGATTGTGAGAGACAAGGAGTTGTTTGTAAATAGGGAACAAGTGTGGGCATCTTTTTGCAAAACTAGAGAAGTTTGGTTTGTATGCGTCAGATCTAGATCTGACGACTATTGGTGAAAGATGGCAGACACAACATCATCACCAACTCAGGACGTGTTTGATTCGCAGGATTTTGAAAACGCAGGAATAGGACACGACAATATTACAAGTTTCAAACTAATATTGCAAATGTTAGGACTAATGTTGCACCTATGAAGAGGGAATTACTAGGAAGTTTACATAAGAACTTTCGTTACTTTAGGTGGATGCAGCATTATCGTACAAACTAAAATCCACCGCCCTGACAAGTCACTAATGGGCAAATAAGTTTTCGAGTCTCTGGCCACTAGATGTTTCAAAAACAAATTCAACTTCTGCAGAGACTTTGTCATTTAGGCTTAGATGCTTGCGGTGATCAGCACACCATTCATTGTTGCGCCAGACAATGCCAAACCTCATTACCTTGAGCACACTTGCCTCCAGAACAAAGAACCTGGCCAATTGTGGAGAGTGAAATAGAAAGAGTGAGTGAAAAAAAGCGTGTGTGCGTGTGTGAAAGAGACATGGACAACACTCGATAAAAGTCGAGAAAAACGTGCGTGTCTTATGTAAACATATCACACATGCATCTTCGACAACGGAAGCAAGGTGAGGAGATATTGTGTGGTTGTTTGCAACCGAGAGAGCAAGACCCCTAACACGTGGCCAAGAGGGGTCTGACAAACAAGGGAGAGAGGTCGAGAGAGACGTACGAAGAAAATGCAGACATGGGGAGGAGAGAGTGTATGTTTGTCATAGAGAGATCCCCTGGAGATCGTGATGGGACTACATGGGTGGGAGATTGAGTGACAAGGTGTGTGCGCGATAGAAGATACCCCGAGAGATATCGAGATAGACGTATGGATGGAAGGAGACAATGTGTGTGTTCCTGATGGCTAGTGAGAGATAATCATACTTAGGGGGGTGCTTGCGCCTATGATGGAGTGAGGGATTATGGTACTTATTAGGGGATGCGTGTCACATAGAGAGAGAACAAGGGCGGAGAGTGTTGGATGGGCCTATATGTATAGTGCGAGCGAGACATGTATATGTGTGAACCAGGGAGATATAAAGTTTGAGAGAGATTGAGGAGCCCCGATAAGGCTGAGTGGTGCGTCAGATAGCTGAGAGTGGGAAATAGATATTCCATCCGCTCGATAATGCAGTGCATGTAATTTTTTTAGAAGTCAAACTTTGTAAACTTTGATCAGGTTTACACAAATGTTATTTATATCTTCAATACCAAAGATACATCATACGAAACTACATCTCATGGTGAATCTAATCGTGTATATTTGCCGTTCCAGATGTAATTGTTTTTCTCCATGTACATGGTCAAACTTTGTGATGTTAGACTTTTCAATAAATCAATATGCTATGGACCGAGGAGAGTGCCTAAGTCGAGAGGGATCAAGTGCGTGTGAAGGAGAATGAGTAAGTGTGCAAAAAGAGTATGTGTGTGAAAGAGAAAGTGACAACAAACGATAAATTAGAGAGAGAGACTGTGTGTTTTTTCGTTTCTTAGGCGAACATATCACGCATGCATCTCCGAGATAGAAAAGCGAGGTGAGGAGATACACGAAGATAGCTAGTGTGTGATTGTTTGCAACGGAGAGAGACACCCCTATAGAACATGTCCAATAGAGGTCTGGCCAACAAGGTACAAAGGCCGAGAGGGACACATGGAGAACATGGACGCATGGGGAGGGCGAGAGGGTGTGTTTGCGATAGAGAGACCCCCTCGAGATCGTGAGGGGACTATATGGGTGGGAGATCGAGGGAGGTGTGTGCACAATAGAAAGATGCCCCGAGGGAAATCGAGATAGACCATGCACATGTTTGTGATGGAGACTAAGATTAGCTAGTCATATACATATAGGGGGGACTACGTGTGCCTACAATTGAGTGAGAGACCATCATACGTGGCTAGCTAGGCATGAGATTGTGTGTGTGCGTGTGAGATGCAGAGAGAACGAGGGAGAGATAGAGTTTTAGATGGGCCTATCGAGTGCGAGTGAGATATGCATGTGTATGTGTGACCCAGTTAGATGGAGATTTGGAGAGAGAGGGGGAAGAGCTCTGAGACGATAGAGTGGTGCGTGAGAGAGTTACGGGCAACGAGCCAAGGAATTTGTGTGTGTACAATGAGTGCACCCAAGATATCTAGCTTGGACTAGAGAATCATACATAGTGTGCGAGAGAGACCTATAGATGGAGTATATATGCATGCGAACTAGAAAGACCCCCCCCCCACGCACACACACAAAGAGAGAGATGGAGAGAAAGAGAGAGGACCAACAAGATTTGTGTGTTGGATGCGCGCGACAGAATTGAAGATTGTCGAAGAGAGAGAGAGAAAGAGAGAGATAGATAGATAGATAGATAGATAGATAGATAGATAGATAGATAGAGAGAGAGAGAGAGAGAGAGAGAGAGAGAGAGAGAGAGAGAGAGAGAGAGCAGGAGTCCGGGAGAGGGGGGTCGCGTTTTATGCATCAAAGACTGATATAAACCATGTTTCGATATAAACTTGCATTCAAATATTTAAATTGGAGAACATGTTGTGTGCAATCCACACATGAATGGATATATGCGTATATCAAACAAGTTCATTAATTTGACTTTCAACATGTTCATGCAGTACTATAATACTGTACAACATGCTATTCGATTGAGGTGTTCAATTTTGGATTTAGTTCACTATTTTGACCTGGTGAACGAGCTATTTCATTGAATCGAGATATTTCATTTTGGGTTTGATTCTCGTTTTTTAGTGGGTCAACTATTTGTCATATAGTAAATCACTAGCAACGAGCATGTAAAAACACATTACTCCCGAGCATCATCTCTCCATCTAAAAAAGAAGCGGCGAGCTAATATTTCTAAATTTGTTTCGAATCGACTTGGTAAGGTAGACGTGGATGCTCGTTCTCCCAAATTTTGAACGAACTGTTAAACATCCTCTGCTCGGTGGAATTCGCCCGTGCAAATAAATGGGATACGCGAAATTACCGTCCTATGTGGGAGACGCATTAATTGGCCCGTTGTGCATCGAGGGTAGGTTCGTAACTTCATCCAAGCGCGCCTTCTCCTCGGACGAAATGACATGTGCCAAATAATTCATAAACCATGGTCGGGAAAACACGCTCTCCTCGCCCGAAATAGCTCGCGCCTACTATTTCAAAACACGCTCTCCTCGCCCGAAATCGCTCGCGCCCACTATATTTCAAAACACACTCTCCTCGCCCGAAATCGCTCCCGCCCACTATTTGGGGAGAAGCAAAGTTACTATACTATCCCCGACCCTCAGTACACAGACCCAAGCCGAGAAGCCTAAAGGCAGGGGTAGAACTGTAACTCCCCTCACATTTCAGACAAATGCGTACATGGTTCCACTCCCCTCCCAATCCCCTCCCATTCATACCTCGTGGGCGCCAAATCACCTTCTTCCCGGAAGCTCCTTTCTCCCGAGCCGCGAAACCTCAGCCCCTCCTCCATGGCGCCCCCACCGCACCAATTTCACAGCCGCCCTCCTCCCTAATACCGGAGATGCTGTCCATTTGCCATCATCCATTGGGCCTTGTGCCTCTTACTCCGTGATGCTGGAGCTGCCTCGACGACGGCCGCGTGAACCGTACCGGAGCCGATTCACCCCCGCCATTGTTTACGGCACCGGAGCGGCTCCAACTTCGGATCTGTCCAGAGTCCCGACGCTGCTTCCCCGTAGCCGTCCATCGTCGCGACATTGATGTTTCCCTGCCGCCGGTGGCCACCGCAACCGCGCCAGCCTCACCGACTCGGCAGCTGGACCTGCCTACTTCACCATGCCGCCAGATAGGTCGCACCCTCATCTCAAATCACTTTATTTAGGCGTCAGTTGTCTGAATTTTTATTCTAGGCCAATCGATTCCCAATGGGAAGCAGCACCCCTCGAGGCGGCGGAGCTCCTAGGCTCCCGGTTGGCTGGTGTCTAACGTAAGGGTGCGGGGCCGCAAGTTCTCCGCGGAAGCAGCGCTTAGATGGCTATCTTAGAGTTGCATGGGTTCAAGGTACTACCGCCACCGGATCTAGATGACGGGGAGTCTTTGTGGATTGGCCCGGGGGCGGCGCAACCACGGCAGTACGGTGAGGCGGGGAGCGGGGTTTTTGGCCGGGGCCACGGACGACGGAGGCAAGCTTCTCTACTGTTGGTCGCCGGCTCTTCAGGGAAGATTCCTAATAGTGTCAGCCGGGAGGCACAAGACGGCCATCAAGCCATCCGGCGTAGATCAGACAGTACCAAAATAAAATAAAATCATGTAACCCCAATTTAGTCTCACTCAACAGACGTGTGACCACTCTCGTACCTTGCTGTTGATCTCTTAGTGTATTTCTTCAGATCAAAGAGATGTGTTGTTCTTAACATTATGTGTTATCTGCATCTTCAGCCACATCGTCTTCCAACTCACCGCAGCTGCTCCAACAAGGGAAGCATACACCAGAAGGGAGCTATAGTCCCCACTCAACAGTTCCCTGCATCGAATGCGCGTGCCCGACATGGACAGCCACAACAACTGCATGGCCATCGACAAGTCAGCACATGATGCTCACTCCTATGGATGGCGGCCAGATAGGTTGTACCCTCATCTTACTTGTGTGCAACATTTATGGCTTTGTTATTCGTCTAAGCATGGAAAATATATTATCACATTTCACTATATATTCATATTGAGCTCTTACAGGTCTTGTTCAGGAGTTAACGTTGTTCCATAGTTCAGCTAAGATACTTGTTCTTTAGGTAACAATGTTTCATAGTTATCATCCATCAACCAATGCTATCCCACAGGCTGGTGATTATAGTATTATACCACTTCTAGTATTACCTATGTTGTTCTTTAATACTTTTGTGTGCCATCTAGTTAATCTTGAGTACAAACATACATATTCTGTAGCTTTCATCTGTGTTCTCCCTTTAGTTTTTGAGACCTATTGCTGCTAGTTAAGCCTAGTCCTACTATTTATGTCGTCTCCTACAGGCACTCATTACATAAATCTAACTACTAGTTGTCTTCCACGCATGTCAGATATAATTGCACACACTGATATATCCACAAGAACCTCACGGAGCAATGTAAAGGCCAATAAACTTGATGTCAATGATACCTAATATGATGGAACATGTAAAGGTAGTTCTTCAGAAGACTTGCAGAAAGATGCTGAATCCTCTTCACCCCAAAAGGTCCTTGCTCTAACTTGGCCCGTGATATGGGTACAACATGCATATAATGTCCTGGAGTGTATCTACTCTGTTGCAATGCCATGTGCTTAGCATGCTGATCATGCATGTAAATATGTCATGCCTTCTTGTTTTTCAGTACCTATTCCATTCATGATAACATGTTTTCAAATTCAAGTACTGTCATTCTACTCTATCACAATGCCATCTGCTTAATCTGGACATCATGCTTCTGAATATCTTATGCATTGTTATTCATCAGTATGTACTTCATCTGTCTACCATACCATGTTTTTTTTACATTGAAGTGCTATTCTAGTGCTCTGTTGCAATGCCATCTTAGTTTCCCAATCATACACGTGTATGTTGCCTTAGTTTTTTCTGTATGTATTCCGCTAGCATACAATTTTACATTCAACTAGTGTTTTTTTACTGTGTTGTCCTGTCGTATCCCTAGCTCTTACACCATACTCCCTCCGTCCGGATTACATGTTGTCGAAATGGATAAAAAAGGATGTATTTAGAACTGAAATACGCCTAGACCCATCCATTTTTTCTGGATGGAGGGAATACATGTCAATATGTCATGCCTTTCTATTCTTTAGTACCTATTCCATCTCTCTGTTGTAGCATGTTTTATAATTGAAGCACCATTCTTCTATACAAGGCATGCCAGGGGAAGACGACTATGTTAGAATTTGAAGGGTTATAAACCAGGTCTTTGCAAAAGATCTAAACACCAGGAGATAATAAACCAACTCCAGTTTTTATAGATGCTGCTCCAGCACAGAGAAACCTAACTCCTACTGATAATAAGAAGATTCCAGTGGCCAAAGAACTAGTCCGCTCCAGTCCAGCAAAAATATGTCAACTCCATTCTAAGAAGCGTGTGCGTATCCTTGCATCATGAAATTTTATAGCATGCTGATCATATTTTCTACATGTTTCTTACCCATTTCTCTTTTAGAAAATAAGCTTAACACATAGAAGAATTTCTGCACTGGTATCATCTGTGAGGAAAGATTCTTGCAGGAATTCTATGTACTCCAATGCAGATGTAAGTATCTGTTGTATATCACTATAATTTTACATCAGCATGTATTTTGTTAATCGGCGTGAATCCAACCTTTATCTGATATAAATTTAGTTGTCGCAAAATGTATGATTAAAGGCCACAATGTTGATTTTTGTAAGGAAAACTGCCTGGTAGTTTTGCATCCTGAGCTGCATGAGTGTACTATCTCATATCAGTGGGTTTGATTACTTTGGTTCTGCAGTGGGTTTTCAGTGTGTTTTTTACTGTGTTGTCCTGTCGTATCCCTAGCTCTTACATCATACTCCCTCCGTCCGGATTACATGTCGCAGAAATGGATAAAATTGGATGTATCTAGAACTGAAATATGCCTAGACCCATCCATTTATTTTCGGATGGATGGAATACATGTCAATATGTCATGCCTTTCTATTCTTCAGTACCTATTCCATCTCTGATGTAGCATGTTTTATAATTGAAGCACCATTCTTCTATATAAGGCATGCAAGGGGAAGATAGCTATGTTAGAATCTGAAGGGTTACAAACCAGGTCTGAATAGGCGTGAATCCAACCTTTGTCTGATCTAAAGTTAGTTGTAGCAAAATGTTAAAGGTGCCAATGTTGATTTTTGTAAAGAAAACTGCGTGGTAGTTTTACATACTGAGTTGCATGAGTGTACTATCTCATATCATGCACATTACTGAATTGTAGTGCTGCTCTGGTTGCCCATTCATTCATTGTGTCAATGTTGCTTTCGTATTACCTTACTTGGCTGATGATAGCTGTGCCATATTGTGTTAATTTGGTGTTGGCTAGTTGCCCAAACGTTCGTTGTGCCAATGCTGCTTTCCTATTATCTGACTTGGCCAATAATACCAATGCTAGTGTCTTAATTTGGTGCAGGCTGCTGAAGATAAGAAGACAAACTCTGAAAACAGCAAGGCAACCCCATTGTTTCTTTCCAATAAATCTAGGCCATGTAATATGCCAATAACTCATGATTAATCTGTTTGGTTCCCCTCCTAATTTATGTTATGATGCAGTGGTCGAGACACTCTCCCCTATCAATAATACAAGCCTGCCAAAATCGCCATCTTAATCTGTTTAGTATCCTCTGTCTCGAATGCAACGGAAAATATGTATATTTGTGAACCAATTAATGGCTGAAGGAATGATGGAAATGGTGGAGGAATCAGAGGTGCAGAGTCATGCGACACAACAACTGATCAATGTTTTCAGAGACAGTGTGGCAAAGCAACAAGAACTTGCCCACATGCTTATGGGCGTCATCTGTGCTGAGGTTGCAGATTGTGACGTTGTAGATCGTTAGGTTCTGTTCATTTATTTGCACTGGCATCCATCTTTGATTGCCCAGTGGATGTAATTTCCTGTAATGTATGCTGGATGTGCAATGTTTTTCCCTGTATGCCGTACCTTTGCTTGATCGGTTTTGGTCTTGTGCATAATTGCTCGTCGTAATGGGCTCAAATTATCTAATTTGGCCTAAAGACATGTACGAACTTTAGTGGGCCCATTAAGTTAATGGGCCGTTACCAGGCCGAAAGTTAATGGTTGGCCCTCTTAAGTCCCGGGTCGTTAACAAGCTGACATCGAAGCGGGCGACAGGTGGGCGCAATTGATTTCACAGGCCGTTAACAGGCCGTTACTAAGTTCGGGCTACATATGGCCCAACTATACTGCGGGCCTTTAGCAGGCCGAAAGAGACAGCGGGCTTGTACTAGACCATGAAGAGCATGGGCCGCTAAGAGGCCGAAAGTCAGGTCATATTGTAAATGACCCAACTGTGTTGTGGGCCTTTAGCAAGCCGAAAGAGAAACCGGGCTGGTGATGGACCATGAAGGGCATGGGCCGTTAAAAGGCCAAAACTCACGTCGGACTACAAATGGCCCAACTCATTTATGGTCCGTTAACAGGCTGAAAGGCACACATGGCCGGGAATTGGCCCAACACTTAAAAGGGTCGCTAAAAGGCCAAAACTCAGGTCCGACTACAAATGGCCCAACAGATATATGGGCCGTCACCAGACTGAAAGACACACCGGGCCGGAAATTGGCCCAACACTTAAATGGGTCGCTAAAAGGCCAAAACTCATGTCTGACTACAAATGGCCCAACTGATTTATGGGCCGTCAATAGGCTGAAAGACACATCGGGCCGGAAATTAGCCCAATATTTAAATAGGTCGCTAAAAGGCCGAAATATGTACATCGTGAAAATGGGCCCATCCACTGAATGGGCCGTTAACAGGCCGAAATCTCATCGAGCCGATATTGAGCCCACATATATAGTGGGCTGTTAATGGGCTCGAACTGACGATGGGCTGCAATGGTGTCAAATCTTTAACGGGCCGTTGACGAGCCGAATTGGCACATCTCGTATGGTTCGTGGGCTTAAATGGACCTGCCACAAGTTGGCCTTATATGGGTCGGCCTGCTATTTTTTACTGGGCCGGCCTTTTTCACCGGAATGGGCCACTGTTGGGCCGTGCCACATGTCGACCTATCATAGGCGCCTCCTGTCCAATGAGTTGATGACATCTGTCCCAACGGTGAGGCAACACGTGTTTCCTCCGGCCAATGATGATTTTACACGTGGAAAATCCCCATTAGTCGGGGCTGTTAACGGGTTATCGGATCGAAAACCAGACCCGATAGCTTAACGGCGTTCCGTTACGGTGGATGCCATGTGTCGGTCACCCTTGACGAAAGCACTATCATGACGCGCGATTTATCGTCATGGAAGTGGACACTTCTGTGATGATAATTTTGGTAATGTCATGGAACACTTCTACGACAGCATAGGTATGACTATCTTGATTCTATCATAAATTTGTCATGGATGTACATGCATGACAGAAAACGTGACCTACTATTACAAACACGTATCATCAGGGAAGTGTATTTTTTTGTAGTGCTAGTTGGTTTATCTGGTGGAAGATCATATGTTCATATCCATTATGCATATTAATATCCCTCTGATTATGAACATGAATATGATTTGTGAGTAGTTACGTTTGTTCCTGAGGACATGGGAGAAGTCTTGCTATAAGTAGCCATGTGAATTTGGTATTCGTTCGATATTTTGATGAGATGTATGCTGTCTTTCCTCTAGTGGTGTTATGTGTACATCGACAACATGACACTTCACCATTGTTTGGGCCCAGAGGAAGGCATTGGGAGCAATAAGTAGATGATGGGTTGCTAGAGTGACAGAAGCTTAAACCCTAGTTTATGTGTTGCTTCGTAAGGGGCTGATTTGGATCCATATGTTTCATGCTTTGGTTAGGTTTACCTTAATACTTCTTTTGTAGTTGTGGATGCTTGCAATAGAGGTTAATCATAAGTGGGATGCTTGTCCAGATAAGGGCAGTACCCAAGCACCAGTCCACCCACATACCAAATTATCAAAGTAACGAACGCGAATCATATGAGCGTGATGAAAACTAGCTTGACGATAATTCCCATGTGTCCTCGGGAGCGCTTTCCTTTATATAAGAGTTTGTCCAGGCTTGTCCTTTGCTACAAAAGGATTGGGCCATATTGTTGCACCTTATTTACTTTTACTACTTGTTACTCGTCACCAATTAACTTATCACAAAACTATTTGTTACTGATAATTTCAATGCTTGCAGAGAATACCTTACTAAAAACTGCCTATCATTTCCTTCTGCTCCTCGTTGGGTTCGACACTCTTACTTATCGAAAGGACTACGATAGATCCCCTACACTTGCGGGTCATCGTGCACCATGACATTCTGTAGATAAATCCATCAGATGTGATTATCACGTTCCATTCAAACATGTGCTACAGAAGGATGCGGTCTAAGATGAACGCCTTGCTGCCCAAGACCATCAATGAGTTATACACATTGGCAGATAAGTGTGCTCGAGCTGAAGAAGGGATGCGTCTTCCCGGAGAGGAGGTTGGTGTCGAGGTCGACTCAGAAGACGATGATGACACCTCTAACTCAAAGGGGAGGAACCAGAAGAGCGGTAAGAAGCGCAAGGAGAAAGCAGTATTGGCTGTTGAGAGCTCTGGTGATCCTGGTGCTAGCAAGAATACCAAGGTTGAGGCCCCCGACAAGGTAGTTGCCGGGTGCGCTGATTGTCGGGACGCCGCCGTAGCAGAGAAAGCAATACAATCCGATGGGCCATACTGCAAGATCCACCACACCAAAGGCCATGATCTCCAAGAGTGTCATCAAGTTGAGCAGCTCTTCAAGAAGCAGAAAGCCGAATATGAGAAGCGCGACAAAGAGAGAGGCCGAGAGGGTGCTGGTGAGAAGGGATGTGGTGGTAGAGGAGGTCATCGCGGGAAGGCCCCACAACAGAAGGAGAAACGTACTAGGGGCGCGAGAAGAAAGAAGAGGATGACGTGGGTGATGAAGGGGATGGACAAGAAACCAACAAGCAAGAATTCCATAAAGCGGGCGAAGCCATGTGTATTGACGGGGGTGCACCTTTGCACTCCTCCCACCGCCAGCTCAAGCAGTGGGCGCGTGAGGTCAATACCATGGAACCAACCGCAGACTTCGGGAAGACACTCGAATGGTCCCACACGACTATCATCTTTGACGAAGAGGGCCACCCCAACCGCACTACCGTGGTAGGATGTTGCTGTTGTTGGTTTCTCCAACAGTCCGCAACCTCAAGGTCACAAAGATATTAGTTAACGGCGAGGTTGGGCTGAATTTGATCTCCCCTAAGGTGGTGAGCAAGCTACAAATCTCTAATGAAGAACTCAAGGCCACGGGTACATTCCAAGGAATTAACCCCGGCAGGAGCCGGCCCAAGGGGAAGATCACATTGCCCATAGCGTTTGGCGGGGAACTGGACTACCGGACTGAGAAGGTTGTGTTTGATGTTGTCAAGTTTCCTTTGCCGTACAATGGGATCCTTGGTCGACCAGCTCTGGCGAAGTTCATGGCGGCATCCCACTATGCCTACAACACCTTGAAGATGCCAGGGCCAATGGGAATCATATCCATTCCTTCAGACAAGAAATATGCCATCATTAGTGTGGACAAGATGTATCAAGATGCGGTAGCAGCTGAAGCACGGAGGCCCAAGCTCCTGACAAGAAAACAAAGTAAAAAAAAGAAAACTAGCAGTGATGCCGGCAAGGACTCCGGGAAGCGCGCCTCTCCGGAATGCGTTGCACCTGTTGAGGACCCGCCAGAGAGTTCCACTAGCAAGAGACCCAAGGTTGCTTCACCTATTGTGAAGAAGGTCCCGACGAGGCAGCATGGCGCTGACGGTACGTTCACCATCAGCGCCACCCTTGGTGACAAATAGAAAGTGCGCTTGTTGCCTTCCTGCGGGCAAATGTCGATGTGTTTGCTTGGAAACCATCTGACATCCCCGGTGTTCCCAGGGAGGTAATCGAGCACCACCTTGCTGTATGTCCTCACGCTCGACCCGTCAAGCAGAAGGTCAAAAAGCAAGCTTTGGAACTGCAGTAGTTTATTGCCGAGGAGATCAAGAAACTTGAAGCAGCTGGTTTGGTCAGGGGAGTACTGCATCCAACATCGTTGGCAAACCCAGTAGTAGTGCGCAAGGCAAACGGGAAATGACACTATGCATTGACTTCACGGACTTGAACAAGGCATGTCCGAAGGACCCTTTCCCCCTGCCACACGTTGATCAGATTGTAGACTCACTTCCGAGTGCGATCTGCTTTCCTTTTTGGATGCATACTCCGGGTACCACCAGATATTCATGTCCAAAGAAGATGAAGAGAAAACCGTGTTCATAACTCCATGTGGCACATACTGCTTTGTACATATGCCTTTCGAGTTAAAGAGCGTTGGATCCATTTTGCAAGGGCGGTACATATTGGTTCCGGACCACATCTGCACAGAAACAGAGAAGCTTATATGGATGATACAGTGGTCAAAACCAAGGATAGATCAACGCTTATTCAAGACTTGGAAGATACCTTTGCGAACCCGCGGAAGATAAATTCGAAGCTCAACCCCGAGAAGTGTGTGTTTGGTGCCCTGTCCGGCAAGTTACTTGGATTCTTTGTGTCTCACTAGGGGATAGAAGCTAACCCCAATGAGATGAGAGCAATCAAGTAGGTACAAGCACCCAAGGCTGCCAAGGACGTGAGACGTTTAACTGGATGCATTGCCGCACTGAGTAGGTTCATTTCCAAGTCCTCCGAATGTGCCTTGTCTTTTTTCAAAATCTTGAAAAAGGTTGGCCCAGTGAAGTGGACCCCGAAGGCAGAAGCAGCGCTACAAGACTTAAAAGCTTACATTTCTTCGACTTGCACCTTGGTTGGACCTAAACCACAAGAGTCGTTGCTGCTATATTTAGCTGCAATGAATCAAGTGGTTAGTGTTGCACTGGTGGCGCAGCGGGAAGTGGATGAGGAAGCAATCGCGACAATTGACCTTACCGGGGAAAGGACCGAAGCGTTTATGGCAAGACATGGCATGCACCAAGGAGAGGCAGAGCAAGCTGCTCGGGGTGATCCCAAGACTGCGGTAAAGAACAAGGTGGTGCAGCGACCGGTGCACTTTGTCATCTCTCTGTTACAAGGAGCCAGATCAAGGTACTCTGGGGTGCAGAAGCTGATCTTCGGCCTCATCATGGCCTCGAGGAAGCTGTGCCACTACTTCCAAGCCCACGAGATCACGGTTGTCACACATTTCCCACTGCATCACATATTGAGGAACCCGGAAGCCACTAGAAGGATAGTTGAATGGGCGCTGGAGCTATCAAGTTTTGGCCTGAAATATGGAAGTACTTCAACCATTCAGAGCAGAGCATTGGAAGAATTCATTGCAGAATGGACGCCCACTCCAAATGAAGAAATACTAAAGACGGTCATCCCCGGCAAGGAGGTGCCTCAAGAGTGGATCGTGTACTTTGATGGAGCTTTCTCGTTACAAGGCACCGGAGCTGGCATGCTTCTTGTTGTGCCACCGGAGAACACCTAAAATATGTGGTCCAAATGCACTTTCCCCAGGAGAAGGCCACCAACAACACTACTGAGTATGAGGGGCTCCTTGCCGGGCTCAGAATTGCGGTGGAGTGTGGGAATCAAGAGGTTGATCATCCACGGAGACTCGCAGCTCATGGTGAGACAAGTCAGTAAGGATGACTAGAGCCCATTGATGGAGGCATACGTCGAGGAGGTGAGAAAGCTGGAAGAACACTTTGATGGGTTACAAGCAGAGCACATGCCGCGTGCGGAGAACAACATTTGTTGATCACCTGTTAAAGTGTGTTGCGCAAAAACTCCCTGTGGAACCAGGAACTTTTGTCCTCCACCTAACTCAACCATCAGTGTCTCCTTCAATAATGGCCAGAAAAAGGAGAAAGTTGGACTCTGGCAAGCATCTCCCGGTAGGGCTTTCTAAAGCCGCTGGTAGAGAGGCTATCGGGAGCAACTCTACTCCGGTTGGTGAGCAGCCTTCTCCCGTGGATCCAAAGGTTATTGCGGTCGAGGTGAGCGCTCCCACAAAAGAAGAAGTGTCTTTAGTCCTTGTTGTCGAGCCGCACGCTCCAGCTTGGGCGTAGCACATAGTCTGCTTCCTTCAAATAGGAGAACTTCCCGAAGAGCGAGAAGAAGCTGAAAGAGTAGCCCAATGGTCCAGTATGTATTAGTTTGTCGATAACACTCTATACAGAAGGCGGCCGAACAAAGTGAAATTGAAGTGCATCTGCCAGGAAGATGGACTGAAGCTGTTAGTAGAGATACAGGAGGATATGTGTGGCTCCCACATTGGGTCAAGAGCCCTGGTTAGGAAAGCTTTCTGGTAGGGTTTATACTTGCCCACTACCCTCCAGGATGCAACTGAGTTGGTCACCAAGTGTGAAGCCTGCCAGTTCCACTCCAAGAACATCCACCAGCCAGCCCAAGCTCTGCAAACAATCCCTTTATCCTGATCATTTTTCGTCTAGGGGCTCGATATTTTGGGCCCCTTCCCCCGTGCTGCAGGGGGCTTTGAATTCTTGTACGTCATTATCGACAAGTTTACAAAGTGGCCACAAGTAGAGCCAGTGAAAAAGGTGACCGCACATTCAGCTGTCAAGTTCTTGAAAGGGTTGGTGTGCCGTTTTGGAGTACCCGCCAGAGTGATCACCAACAAGGGCACCCAATTTATGAGACGCACCTTCATGAGGTACATCCAAACCCTTGGCAGCAAGGTCTCCTTTGCCTCTATTGCTCATCCCCGGAGTAATGGACAAGCTGAGAAGATGAACGCTGAAGTGATGCGTGGACTCAAGACAAGAACTTTTGATAAGTTGCTGAAATGTGGCAGACATTGGATTGATGAGCTGCCAGTGGTTCTTTGGTCCCTCCATACGACACCAAATCGAGCCACCGGGCAGACTCCCTTCTCGCTAGTATATGGGGCAGAAGTAGTGATCCCCATGAAACTCATATACGGGTCACCTCGGGTGCTTGCCTATCTTGAAGTAGCGCAAGAGCAGCTCCGGCATGACGATGTCGTGTTCCTCGAGGAAGATCATCTCCGGGACATTGTGCATGTTGCACGCTACCAGCAAGCCTTACGATGCTATCATAGCTGCAAAGTTTGCGCCCGGAGCCTTGAGAAAGTCGACCTTGTCCTTAGGCGTGTTCAGTTCGCCAAGGGTTCCATAAAGTTGATGCCGAAGTGGGAAGGCCCTTACCGGGTAGTATGAGTCACCAGACCTGGCGCAATCTGTCTGGAGACCGAAGATGGCATTAAAATGGAAAAATCATGGAATATTGAGCATCTTCGCAAGTTCTACCCGTAAGGCGCGGCTACCGGGCTCAGTCCCGACAACCACCTTTTGTACAAGCCTGGCCAATGCGCATGTAACCCTTTGTACAAAGCCAGGGGCAAACCCTGTGCAAAGATAATAAGACAAAGCATTAGCGCCTAAAAACCTGCATGGATGTTTATTTTGGCACAATTTTGCCACAATCATTTAGAAGGAGGTCATATGCTGATGTTTTCCCCCTGTGCTAACTACAGGGCCCCTACCTTGGCTGAAATTCCAAAGAGAAGAAGTGAGAACAAGCTTGCATATCGGCCCTCCTCAACAACACGAAGTAGATAAGTCCCCTTTTTAGTCATCCATATTGTACCTTTCTATGGTAGACTTGTGCATACAAAAACCTTGCCACCCTCCAACATTTGTGCTACCATCCTTTGATCCGAGGATTACTTCGATCAGGATGATCGTAGTTGTCGGCGTTCTGGGAACCAGGGTACCCAGACTTGCCTGCCTGCGGCCCATGGCGTGGCTCCTTCATCGGCCTGGTACAACCCATCTTCAGCATCGACACTCAAGACCCCTGCGTGGGGGCCAAGCCTCGCGAGGCGGACGACACCAAGACCTCCGGAGCGAACAGTCTCGCTAGGCTGGCTCCCGAGGGGTGGATTACTCTAGGAAAGCCTCACCTCATGAGGCCCAGATGATGCAAGCCATGACGACCAAGGCCAGGCGGGTGCCAGCGGGCGCAGGACGACTAGTTTCCTCTTTGGTGCTAAAGAGGCAAGCGCAAGCGCGGAGTCCTGAGTAATCAAGAAAATGTTTCCATTTCCATGCAACAAGACTAGAGTCGCCAGGATGGCAGTACGGAGGTCATCGTCAAGCCCATTGTGGCGTCGAGATCAGAGGCTTTGCATGCGAAGACCACCTTTAGTCAGGATAAGATGTGCTAGTTGTCTCCCTTCAAAACTGGTCGTTGTGAGATCCCTTCCCGCCTATATTTTGGGGGAAGAGGACCAAGGCCACTATAAATATAGGATAGACACCTCCATAGCAGAGGATAGATCATTCGAATCATCCTCGCCACCACATAAGAAAGAACACACCTCGCGAGGTGGTTCGGACACTGTACTAGTTCTTCCTCAGCCCACCTTGAGGCAATCCACCACATTGCAGGAGTAGGGACACTCACTTCTAGGTGGCCTGAACCTGGGTAAACTGCCATGTTCGTGTTCTTTCTTGTTCCTTGAGCTAGTTCGTAGATATGACGAGTAGACTGATAGGGGGAGTTGAGTTGTTTGCACGCACCCTAGTGTTCAAACATACAAGGGTTTTGCGGAGCCCTGAATTCGACATTTGGCGCGCCAGGTAGGGGTGCATCGGAGTCTCTCTTCCTCTGGCCAAATTGTCTTCACCTCGTCGTTCCCATGGCGGATGCTCCCCAGGCCCCCGCTGAGCCCTGGGCCGCTTGGCCTGCTTAGGCAGCGCCTTCCGTCCAGGGGGGGACACAACTCCATGCTCCAGGCGGCTCGCTCACTGCCTGGTGCCGCCAACCGCGGGCGGCATTGGCCATCGCCGCTCGCTTCTACCCCACGCCGCATCCGCTCCACCGCAAGATCCTCAAGCTATGCCACATCAACGCCGCCGTACACTCGCTGGGAGCAAGCAAATATGCGGGATGCGCTCGTTCTGGCACGGGAATTGCTCCGATGCAGATTGACGGAGGTCGGCCCCGACACCTTGCTGGAGCGCGTCTCGAAGCTGCTGGACGCCGCGTGCTGGGGCTCGGCGCCTTTCTGCACCTTGCCCATGTCGCAAGTGCTGCCGGGGAGGGGGCACAATGTTGGGGATCGTTGCAGAAATTCAAAAAAAATTCAACGCATCACCAAGATCTATCTATGGAGTGACTAGCAACGAGAGAGGGGAGTGCATCTTCATACCTTTGAAGATCGCGTTACGGAAGCGTTGCAAGAACGTGGTTGGTGGAGTCGTACACGAAGCGATTCATATCGCAGCCGAATCCGATCTAAGCACCGAACGATGGTGCCTCCGCATTCAACACACGTGCAGCCCGGTGACGTCTCCCGTGCCTTGATTTAGCAAGGAGAGGGGGATAGGTTGGGGAAGACTCCGTCCAGCAGCAGCACGACGGCGTGGTGGTGGTGGAGGAGGGTGGTACTCCGGCAGGGCTTTGCCAAGCACTGCGGAAGGAAGAGGAGGAGTTGGAGAGGGGTAGGGTTGCGCCAGGGTTCAGGTGCGGCTGCCCTCCCACCCCCTCAATATATATAGGGGCAAGGGAGAGGGGGGCCGGCCCCCTCAGATCCAATCTGAGGGGGGCGGCGGCCAGGGGAGGAGGCTTGCCCCCCAAGCCAAGGGGGCGCCCCCCCTTTAGGGTTTCCCCCCAACCCTAGGCACCTTGGCCCGTTGGGGGGGGGGGGGCGCACCAGCCCACCAGGGGCTGGTCCCCCCCCTTTACTTAGTCCACTTGGCCCACCGAGCAGGTGGCCCCACCCGGTGGACCCACGGACACCTTCCGGTGGTCCCGGTACATTACCGGTGACCCCCGAAATCACTCCGGTGACCAAAACAGGACTTCCCATATATAAATCTTTACCTTCGGACTATTTCGGAACTCCTCGTGATGTCCGGGATCTCATCCGGGGCTCCGAACAACATTCAGTAACCACGTACGTATATTCCCTATAACCCTAGCATCATCGGACCTTAAGTGTGTAGACCCTACGGGTTCGGGAATCATGCAGACATGACCGAGACATCTCTCCGGCCAATAACCAATAGCGGGATCTGGATACCCATGTTGGCTCCCACATGTTCCACAATGATCTTATCGGATGATCCACGATGTCGGGGATTCAATCAATCCCGTATACGATTCCTTTTGTCTAACGGTATAGAACTTGCCCGAGATTCGATCGTCGGTATACCGATACCATGTTCAATCTCATTACCGGCAAGTCTATTTACTCGTTCCGTAACACATCATCCCGTGACCAACTCCTTAGTCAAATAGAGCTCATTACGATGATGTCTTACCAAGTGGGCCCAGAGATACCTCTCCGTCATACGGAGTGACAAATCTCAGTCTCGATTCGTGCCAACCCAACAGATGCTTTCGGGGATACCCGTATTGTACTTTTATATCCACCCAGTTACGATGTGACGTTTGGCACACCCAAAGTACTCTTACGGCATCCGGGATTTGCACAATCTCATGGTCTAAGGAAAGGATACTTGACATTGGAAAAGCTTTAGCATACGAGCTAGACGATCTTGTGCTATGCTTAGGATTGGGTCTTGTCCATCACATCATTCTCCTAATGATGTGATCCCGTTATCAATGACATCCAATGTCCATGGTCAGGAAACCATAACCATCTATTGATCAACGAGCTAGTCAACTAGAGGATCACTAGGGACATGTTGTGGTCTATGTATTCACACATGTATTACGTTCCGGATAATACAATTATAGCATGAACAATAGACGATTATCATGAAAAGGAAATATAATAATAACCATTTTATTATTGCCTCTAGGGAATATTTCCAACAGTCTCCCACTTGCACTAGAGTCAATAATCAAGTTACATTGTGATGAATCGAACACCCATAGAGTTCTGTGTTGATCATGTTTTGCTCGTGGAAGAGGTTTAGTCAACGGATCTGCGATATTCAGATCTGTATGCACTTTACAAATATATATGTCTCCATCTTGAATATAACTACGAATGGAGTTGAAGCGGTGCTTGATGTGCTTGGTCTTCTTGTGAAACCTGGGCTCCTTGGCAATGGCAATAGCTCCAGTGTTGTCACAGAAGAGAGTCATCGGGCCCGACGCGCTTGGAATAACTCCTAGGTCGGTGATGAACTCCTTCATCCAGACTCCTTCATGTGATGCTTCGGAAGCAGCTTTGTACTCCGTTTCACATGTAGATGCCGCTGATACGTCTCCAACGTATCTATAATTTTTGATTGTTCCATGCTATTATATATTCTGTTTTGGATGTTTAATGGGCTTTATTTTACACTTTTATATTATTTTTGGGACTAACCTACTAACCCAGGGCCCATTGCAAATTGTTTTTTTCCTATTTTAGTGTTTCGCGGAAAAGGGATATCGAACGAAGTCCAAACGGAATGAAACCTTCGGGAGAGTTATTTTTGGAACCGTATCCACCCAGAAGACTTGGAGTACACGCGAGGGAACAAGAGAGGTGGCCACGAGGGTCCAGGGCGCGCCCCCTCCCCCTTGGTGCGCACCCCACCCTCGTGGGCCCCCTTTGGCTCCCCCAATGCCCTCCTTCCTCCTATATATATCCATGTACCCTGAAAACATCGAGGCAACAGAGAAAACCCTAATTCCACTGCCGCAACCTTCTGTTCCCGTGAGATCCCATTTTGGAGCCTGTTCCGGAGCTCCACCGGAGGGGGGGGGGGGTCTACCACGGAGTGCTTCTACATCAACACCATAGCCTCACCAATGAGTTGTGAATAGTTTACCACAGACCTTCGGGTCCATAGTTATTAGCTAGATGGCTTCTTATCTCTTTTTGGATCTCAATACAAAGTTCTCCTCGGTCTTCGAGGAGATCTATTCGATGTAATCTTTTTGTGGTGTGTTTGTCGAGATCCGATGAATTGTGGGTTTATGATCAAGATTATCTATGAACAATATTTGATTCTTCTCTGAAATATTTTATGTATGATTATAATATCCTCGCAAGTCTCTTCGAATTATCGGTTTGGTTTGGCCTACTAGATCTATAGTTCTTGCAATGGGAGAAGTGCTTGGCTTTGGGTTCAATCTTGCGGTGTCCTTTACCAGTGACAGCAGGGGCAGCAATGCACGTATTGTATTGTTGTCATCGAGGATAAAAAGATGGGGTTTATATCATATTGCTTGAGTTTATCCCTCTACATCATGTCATCTTGCTTAAAGCATTACTCTGTTCTTATGAACTTAATACTCTATATGCATGTTGGATAGCGGTCGATGTGTGGAGTAATAGTAGTAGATGCAGAATTGTTTCGGTCTACTTGTCATGGATGTGATGCCTATATATAATGATCATGCCTAGACATTCTCATAACCATGCGCTTTTCTATCAATTGCTCGACAGTAATTTGTTCACCCACCGTAGAATTTTGCTTTCATGAGAGAAGCCACTAGTGAAACCTATGGCCCCCGGGTCTATCTTTATCATATTACTTTCCTTCAAATTCTGCCGTCGTTTCTTATTTGCTTTATTTATTTTTTGTTCTTATACCAAAAATGCCAAAAATATTATACTATCCTATCTATCAGATCTCACTTTCGTAAGTGACCGTGAAGGGATTGACAACCCCTTATCGCGTTGGCTGCGAATTTCTTATTTGTTTGTGCAGATGCGAGGGACTCGCGCGTGGTCTCCTATTGGATTGATACCTTGGTTCTCAAAAACTGAGGGAAATACTTATGCTACTGTGCTGCATCACCCTTTCCTCTTCGAGGGAATACAACGCAAGCTCGAGAAGTAGCAAGAAGAATTTCTGGCGCCGTTGCCAGGGAGATCTATGCAAAAGTCATATACCAAATACCTATCACAAACCCTTATCCTTCGCATTACATTATTTGCCTCTCGTTTTCCTCTCCCCCACTTCACCCTTGTCGTTTTATTCGCCCTTCATTTTCCGTGTGTTTACCGTTCGCTTGCCTCCTGTTTGCTTGTGTGTTGGATTGCCCGTCCATGGCTTCCCCTATCAGTAATGACCCTCACCTTAAAGGGTTGTAGGAGATTGAAAACAATGTTAGAAATTTTATGTCTGTGCAATTTGAACACAATGATTTCTTTAGAAACGAGCTTAAAGAACAGAACAGTTTTATGGAGTACATGAATAAAGAGCTTGATGATATGTCTAAGGAACTTTATGGTTTGAAATCTCAGTTTGCTCATCTTGAGAACTTAATAGCCCAAATTTCGGACAAGCAATCCACCTTAGTTAATAAGATGGCTGCTAAATCGGAAGAACATGAAAATAAAGATGAAGATCTGAAAGTTATGATGTGTCTCCTATTAGACTGCAGATGAGTCTACTTTAGCTAAAAGGCGTCCCAGTGATTTGAGTTTTTAGATCTTGATGCTAAAATTGTTAAAAGTGGGATTGAAGAGATTAAAACTTTGCATAGCGATGAACCCACTATTTTGGATTTCAAGGGATTCAATTATGATAATTGCTCTTTAATAGATTGTATTTCCTTGTTTCAATCCATACTAAATTATGCGCATGCTTATAGTAAAAATAAGGCTTTTACCAAACACATAGTTGATGCTTTGATGCAATCTTATGAAGAAAAACCTGAATTAGAAGTTTCTATCCCTAGAAAGCTTTATTATGAGTGGGAACCTACTATTAAAATTAAAATTAAAGATCATGAATGCTTTGCTTTGTGTGATTTGGGTGCAAGTGTTTCTACAATCCCAAAAACTTTGTGTGATTTGTTAGGTTTCCATGAGCTTGATGATTGTTCTTTAAATTTGCATCTCGCGTATTCTACCATTAAGAAACCTATGGGAAGGACTAATGATGTTCTTATTGTTGCCAATAGTAATTATGTGCCCGTAGATTTCATTGTCCTTGATATAGATTGCAATCCTTCGTGTCCTATTATTCTTGTTAGACATTTCCTTAGAACGATTGGTGCAATTATTGATATGAAGGAAGGAAATATTAGATTCCAATTTCCGTTAAGGAAAGGCATGGAACACTTTCCTAGAAAGAAAATCAAATAACCTTATGAATCCATTATGAGATCCACTTATGGATTGCCTACCAAAGATGGCAATACCTAGATCTATTCTTGTATCGTGCCTAGCTAGGGGCGTTAAACGATAACGCTTGTTGGGAGGAAACCTAATTTTATTTTATTTGTTTTTGCTTATGTTTAGGAATAAATATTGCATCTAGCTTATGTTTAGATGTGGTTTTGTGTTTTAATTAGTGTTTGTGCCAAGTAGAACCTTTTGAAAGACTTGTGTGAAGTTTATATGATCATGTTGTAAAAAACAAAAACTTTAGCGCTCACGAGATTGGCTGTAATGTTTTACTAGAGAGTGCTATTTAGTTTATTCTTTTTGCAGATGATTAATAGACAAATTCCTCACGTTTACCAATTTATTTCAATTTTTTGGAGTTACAGAAGTATTCGAAAGTTACAGATTACTACAGACTGTTCTGTTTTTGACATATTCTGTTTTTCGTGTGTTGTTTGCTTATTTTGATGAATCTATGAGTAGTATCGGGGGGTATGAATCATGGAGAAGTTGGAATACAGTAGGTTTACCATCAATATAAACAAATAATGAGTTCATTACAGTACCTTTGAGTGGTGGTTTGTTTTCTTATACTAACGGAGCTCGCGAGATTTTTGGCTAAGTTTTGTGTTGTGAAGTTTTCAAGTTTTGAGTATGGCTTTGATGGACTATGGAACAAAGAGTGGCAAGAGCCTAATCTTGGGGATTCCGAAGGCACCCCAAGGTAAAATTCAAGGACAACCAAAAGCCTAAGCTTGGGGATGCCCCGGGAAGGCATCCCCTCTTTCGTCTTCATCTATCGGTAACTATACTCGGGACTATATTTTTATTCACCACATGATATGTGTTTTGCTTGGAGCGTCATGTATGATTTGAGTCTTTGCTTTTTAGTTTGCCAAAATCATCCTTGCTGTACACACCTTTTGAGAGAGATAAATATGCTTTAGAATTTATTAGAATAATCTATGTGCTTCACTTATATCTTTTGAGCTAGATAGTTTTGCCCTAGTGTTTCACTTATATCTTTTAGAGCACGGTGGTGGTTTTATTTTATAGAAACTGTTGATCTCTCATGCTTCACTTATATCCTTTTGAGAGTCTTTTAGAACAGCATGGTAATGTGCTTTGGTCATAAAACTAGTCCTAATATGATAGGCATCCAAGATGAGTATAGTAAAAACTTTCATATAAAGTACATTGAATATGATGAGAAGTTTGATACTTGATGATTGTTTTGAGATATGAGGATGGTGATATTAGAGTCATGCTAGTGGAGTAATTTTTAATTTGAGAAATACTTTTGTTAAATTTTGTGATTCCCGTAGCATGCACGTATGGTGAACCGCTATGTGATGAAGTTAGAGCATGAGGTCTTTATTGAGTGTCATCCTTTGTGTGGAGGTCGGGATCGCGCGATGGTTAACTCCTACCAACCCTTCCCCTAGGAGCATGCATTGAATACTTTGTTTTGATGACTCGTAGATTTTTGCAATAAGTATATGAGTTCTTTATGACTAATGTTGAGTCCATGGATTATACGCACTCTCACCCTTCCACCATTGCTAGCCTCTCTTGTACAGCGTAACTTTCGCCGGTACCATACACCCACCATATACCTTCCTCAAAAAAGCCACCATACCTACCTATCATGGCATTTCCATAGCCATTCCGAGATATATTGCCATGCAACTTTCCACCATTCCGTTCATATGACTTGATTCATCATCATTCACATAGAGTTATATTTTGTTCTAGCTTCGAGTTGTAATCTTTGAGTTGTAAGTCAATAAAAGTGTGATGATCTTCATTATTAGAGAATTTTACCATGTAAGAAAGGCCAAATAAAAAAAGATGGCCCAAAAAAATATAGACAGGGGCTAAAAAAAAGAGAAAGCCCCTCCAAAAAAATGAGAGAAAAGAGAGAAGGGACAATGCTACTATCCTTTTCCACACTTGTGCTTCAAAGTAGCACCATGGTCTTCATGATAGAGAGTCTCTTGTTTTGTCACTTTCATATACTAGTGGGAATTTTCATTATAGAACTTGGCTTGTATATTCCAACGATGGGCTTCCTCAAATGCCCTAGGTCTTCATGAGCAAGCAAGTTGGATGCACACCCACTTAGTTTCTTTTGATGAGCTTTCATACACTTATAGCTCTAGTGCATCCGTTGCATGTCAATTCCTACTCACTCACATTGATATCTATTGATGGGCATCTCCATAGCCCATTGATACGCCTAGTTGATGTGAGACTATCTTCCTCCTTTCTGTCGTCTCCACAACCACCACTCTATTCCACCTATAGTGCTATATCCATGGCTCACGCTCATGTATTGCGTGAAATTTGAAAGGTTTGAAAAAATTTGAGTATGAAAAACAATTTCTTGGCTGAAACCAGGGTTGTGCATGATATGAATATTTTTTGTGATGAAGAGGGAGCATATCCAGACTATATGATTTTGTAGGGATAACTTTATTTGGCCATGTATTTTGAGAAGACATGATTGCTTTGTTAGTATGCTTGAAGTATTATTATTCTTATGTCAATATAGACTTTTGTCTTGAATCTTTCGGATCTGAACATTCATGCCACAATAAAGAAATTACATTGAGAATTATGTTGGTTAGCATTCCACATCAAAAATTCTATTTTTATCATTTACCTACTCGAGGACGAGCAGGAATTAAGCTTGGGGATGCTTGATACGTCTCCAACGTATCTATAATTTTTGATTGTTCCATGCTATTATATATTCTGTTTTGGATGTTTAATGGGCTTTATTTTACACTTTTATATTATTTTTGGGACTAACCTACTAACCCAAGGCCTAGTGCAAATTGCTATTTTTTTGCCTATTTCAGTGTTTCGCAGAAAAAGGATATCAAACGGAGTCCAAACGGAATGAAACCTTCGGGAGAGTTATTTTTGCAAACCGTATCTACCTAGAAGACTTGGAGTACACGCGAGGGAACAAGAGAGGTGGCCACGAGGGTCCAGGGCGTGCCCCCTCCCCTGGGTGCGCCCCCCACCCTCGTGGGCCCCCTTTGGCTCCCCTGATGCCCTCCTTCCTCCTATATATATCCATCTACCCCATAAACATCGAGGCAATAGAGAAAACCCTAATTCCACCACCGCAACCTTCTGTCCCGTGAGATCCCATCTTGGGGCCTGTTCCGGATCTTCGTCGGAGGGGGCATCTACCACGGACTACTTCTACATCAACACCATAGCCTCACCAATGAGTTGTGAGTAGTTTACCACAGACCTTCGGGTCCATAGTTATTAGCTAGATGTCTTCTTCTCTCTTTTTTGGATCTCAATACAAAGTTCTCCTCAGTCTTTCTCGTGGAATTGTCACGGCAGATGTCCTAGTGTGAGGACTTAGTCGTGAGGCCAACGCATCTACATGGTAGCTTGAAGGGGTTGGTCGGAATCGAGAGACGCGGGGCAGATCAACACGCAAGACACGGATTTATACAGCTTCGGGCCCCGGGAAACATCATCCGGTAATAGCCCTACATGTTGTTTGAGGCTAGATCTCATTATGACCCTCATGGAGTCGCCGCATAAGCCGGCTCTCCTTCTTGTGTCTAACCCTAGAGATTGTTTGTTGTTTCCTGTCCCCCTTTGGGGAGCCCTGCCCCTCCTTATATATGTTGAAGGGGCGGGTTACATGACTAGTCCTAGTAGGATTAGGAATACTCTATTACAAGTGGAGTCCTAGTCTTGCTTCCTTTGTAAGGGAATATTCCTTATGCCTTTCCTCGTAAACCGGCCCACCATTAACATAAACTTCCATAAAACGCCTTCTGGGCCACCGGGTCTTGTCGTTCCTCTGGCCCGCTCGCCGGGTCAGCCATGAGTCGCCAAGTCCGGTCGGGTTATACTTCCGATCGGTTTAGACCGCGGGGTATATCTCCGACATTAGCCCCCAGTTTAATATGGATTTATCCATGTTAAACTGATCTGCAACATAAACACAAGAACAAATTTGGCGGCTTGTGCTCCGGGTTAAATATTTTTATAAACCAGCACTTGATCATTCTTAAATCCTTGTCATTTCTTCCTTCTAAAAAATTCGAGTCAATAGACGAGCTTCATAATCAATTTGCTTGCAGAAAATATTTTGTAAACAAAGAATCCATTTGAATCGGCCTTCAATGCTCTGATTTGACAAAAATATTGGTCTTCAAATATTCAATTGATATTCAGCCGGTTTTGAAAATGTAGAACTTGCCGGTTTATGATTGCCAAATTTGCCGGGTTATAAAACTGATGATCCCGGTCATGACTGTTTATAGACGCCGGGTTATGATTGTTGCCAACGCCGGATCACACAATTAATCTTCCTGATTTGCCCGAAACTGAGAATTTGAAGATGTTCCTCCTTTATGTGCATATTACCTGTAGCCCCCAAGTCTTAAGAGGATAACATAGTGATAGCTTAAGACTTGTTTCAATATAAATGTTGCAACCTTGAATAAATCCAGATTGTTCATCCCAATCACTAGTAAAAACTGAATACTCCATATTATGTAACCCTCAAGTGTCGGGTTGTCATGCTTGCAGCAACCTGGGACTTGTAATTACCTGATGCTCATAAAAACTTCAACGAGTGTAGCCCCCAAGGGTCGGGTCATTATGCAATAATGAGCAGGGACTTTATAAATATGATCATGTAGACTTGAACATCAATGTGTATCCCCCAAGGGCCGGCTCAGTAAAATAATATTGAGCTGGGACTTTATATATACTTATTTGAAAATAACATCATATAATGTAACTCCCATCATAGGGCTTGAACCCGTGTCCACAAGGTTAAGAGCTTTGTGCTTTACCAACTGAGCAGTGGACCCTTCAATATAATGGATTAAGACTTGTGTACCTTGAATTGTTGACAGGAGCAATTGGTAGCCCCCGAGGGCCGGCTCATTACCATGTGATGAGTCGGGTCTTCAATAAGGTGAGCAAAAAAATGACTTTGCATTAGCCCCCAAGTGCCATGGTGCATGCTAGCAGTGACATGGGACTTGCGTATTTGATGTAATCTCAATTTGAATAATGTAGCCCCCAAGTGCCGGGCCGTAAGCCTGCAGTGACTCGGGACTATTCCTTTGTAGAATAAATCATACCCATTGATAAAATAATATCCATTCTACTGAAGCGACTTTGAAAACCTCAATCAAAATATTGGTTATTTATAACCATAATAAAAATCCAGCCATGTTGGTTATTTAAAAAATTGAATAATATAACCCAGTTTGAAAATCGGTTCCAGTGATATTTGATCACACTGTTGGTTTTACCAAGCCAGTGTAGTAAGGGTGATAACCCAAAATTTGAACATTGGTAATTATCATAGATTGTCGGTTTATAAACAAAACCAGGCCGGGTTAATAAACACAGGTCATTATCTTATCTGGCGACTTATAGTCAAAAGCCAGGCCGAGTTAATAAACACCGGTCATTATCTTATCTCATACTGGCGACTTATAGTCAAAAGCCAGGCCAGGTTAATAAACACCGGTCATTATCTTATCTCATATTGGCGACTTATAGTTGAAAGCTGAGCCGGGTTAATGAACACCGATTTATCAAAACATTATAAATTTCATCAAAGGAGAAAAAACTTGGCAAATAAAAGCATATGAAAACTTGTAGTCGAGGCTTTTCACGGGCTGCCAAGCCCCAAATTCGAGGCTTTTCATGGGCTGTCAGGCAGCTGAGTTAAACCATTTTATAAAGCCTGATACGTCCATTCTATAAAACCGAAGTAACCAGAGCTGTGCTCTTATGATAGTATTGGCTTGATAGCCAGATCAATATGGTAGTTAGAACTCCGCTTTATAAAAGAGAAGCCTGATACGTCCATTTTGCATCATGCCTATATGTTGATATTTATTGCATTATGGGTTGTTTCTACACATTATGTCACAATACTTATGCATTTTCTCCCTTATTTTACAAGGTTTACATGAAGAGGGAGAATGCCGACAGCTGGAATTCTGGGCTGGAATGGAAACATATTCTGCACAACTCCAAAAGCCCCGAAACTCCACAGAACTGTGTTTTAGAAAATATAAAAAATATCTGGTGAATAAAGTTCATGAGGGGGGCCACCTGCTGTCCACGAGGGTGGGGGGCGCGCGCCCCCTCTCTAGGCGCGTCCCCCTATCTCGTGGGCCCACTGACGGCCCCTCGATGCCCATCTTCTCCTATATGAGGTGTTTTGACCTGGAAAAAAGCAGAAGGAGGCTTTCGGGACCAGACGCCGCCGTCTCGAGGCGGAACCGAGGCGGAAACCAATCTAGGGCTCCGGCAGAGCTGTTCTGCCGGGGATACTTCCCTCTGGGAGGGGGAAATCATCACCAACAACTCTCCCATCTTGGGGAGGGCTATCTTCATCAACATCTTCACCAGCACCATCTCCTCTCAAACCCTAGTTCATCTCTTGTATCCAATCTTTGTACCCAAACCTCAGATTGGTACCCGTGGGTTGCTAGTAGTGTTGATTACTCCTTGTAGTTGATGCTAGTTGGTTTATTTGGTGGAAGATCATATGTTCAGATCCATTATGCATATTAATACCCCTCTGATCATGAACCATATTATGTCTTGTGAGTAGTTACTTTTGTTCCTGAGGACATGGGAGAAGTCTTGCTATTAATAGTCATCTGAATTTGGTATTCGTTCGATATTTTGATGAGATGTATGTTGTCTCTCCTCTAGTGGTGTCATGTGAACGTCGACTACATGACACTTCACCATTATTTGGGCCTATAGGAAGGCATTGGGAAGTAATAAGTAGATGATGGGTTGCTAGAATGACAGAAGCTTAAACCCTAGTTTATGCGTTGCTTCGTAAGGGGCTGATTTGGATCCATATGTTCTAGGCTATGGTTAGGTTTACCTTAATACTTCTTTTGTAGTTGCAGATGCTTGCATTAGAGGTTAATCATAAGTGGGAGGCTTGTCCAAGTAAGGACAACACCCAAGCACCGGTCCACCCACATACCAAATTATCAAAGTACCGAACGTGAATCAGATGATCGTGATGAAAACTAGCTTGACGATAATTCACATGTGTCCTCGGGAGCGTTTTCCTTCATATAAGAGTTTGTCCAGGCTTGTCCTTGCTACAAAAAGGATTGGGCCACCTTGCTGCACGTTATTTACTTTCACCGTTTGTCACTTGCTACCAATTACCTTATCTCAAAACTATTTGTTACCTATAATTTCAGTGCTTGCAGAAAATACCTTACTGAAAACTGCCTATCATTTCCTTCTGCTCCTCGTTGGGTTCGACACTCTTACTTATCGAAAGGACTACGATAGAACCCCAACACTTTTGGGTCATCAAGACTCTTTCCTGGCGCCGTTACCGGGGAGTGAAGCACCTTTGGTAAGTGGAATTTGGTAAGGAAAAATTTATATAGTGTGCTAAATTTTATTGTCACTTGTTACTATGGCTCATAATCCTTTTAGGGGCTTGTTCGGGGTATCTTCACCCCGACCAGAAGAGCAAAGAGTTGCTCCTCAACCTACTGCACCTACTGAAAATGTTTTCTTTGAGATTCCTTCGGGTATGATAGAGAAACTGCTTGAAAATCCTTTTACAGGAGATGGAACAGTGCATCCCGATTTACACCTAATCTATGTGGATGAAATTTGTGGATTGTTTAAGCTTGCAGGTATGCCCGAGGATGTTATCAAGAAGAAGGTCTTCCCTTTATCTTTGAAGGGAGATGCATTGATATGGTTTAGGCTATGTGATGATATTGGATCATGGAACTATAATCGTCTGAAGCTGGAATTTCATCAGAAGTTCTACCCTATGCACCAGGTTCATCGTGATCGTAATTATATTTATAATTTTTAGCCTCGCGAAGGAGAAAGCATCGCTCAAGCTTGGGGGAGGCTTAAGTCAATGTTATATTCATGCCCTAATCACGAGCTCTCAAGAAAAATGATCATTCAAAAATTTTATGCTCGGCTTTCTCTCAATAATCGCACCATGCTCAATAATTCTTGTTCTAGCTCTTTTATGATGAAGATTGTTGAATTCAAATGGGATTTATTGGAAAGAATTAAACGTAACTCCGAAGATTGGGATCTCGGCGAAGGTAAGGAGTCAGGTATGACCCCTAAGTTTGATTGTGTTATAGCTTTTATGGATACCGATGTTTTCCGTGAGTTTAGCACTAAATATGGACTTGACTCTGAGATAGTAGTTTCTTTCTGTGAATATTTTTCTACTCATGTTGATCTCCCCAAGGAGAAGTGGTTTAAATACCATCCCCCTATTGAAGTAAAAGTAGTTGAACCTGTTAAAGTTGAAGAAAAGACTATCACTTATAATGTTGATCCTATTGTTCCTACTGCTTATATTGAGAAACTACCTTTCCTTGTTAGGATAAAGGATCATGCTCAAGCTTCTGTAGTTTGTAAGAGTAAAACTAGAACACCTACACCCTCTGAGCAAATTAAAGTTGAACCTAGTGTTGCCATAGTTAAAGATCTCTTGGTAGAAGATTTAGATGGACATGTTATTTACCTCCAAGAAGAGTCTGCTAGAATAGCCAAACCCAATGCTAGGAATAAACATAGACCTGTTGTAGGCTTGCTTGTTATCTCTGTTAAGATAGGAGATCATTGTTATCATGGTTTATGTGACGTGGGTGCCAGTGCGAGTATTATCCCTCATACCTTATATCAAGAAATTATGCATGACATCGCACCCGTTGAGTTAGAAGGGATTGATGTTACTATTAAGCTTTCTAATAGAGACACTATTTCACCAGTTGGGATTGTTAGAGATGTTGAGGTTTTGTGTGGGAAGGTTAAATACCCTGCAGATTTTCTTATTCTTAGTTCCCCACAAGATGAATTTTGTCCCATTATATTTGGTAGGCCCTTCTTGATTACTGTTAATGCCAAGATAGACTGCGTGAAATATATTGTCACTGTTGGATTAGGGAATATTTCTCATGATTTTAACTTTGCTAAATTTCGTAGACAACCCCTGGATAAAGAACTACCTAGTAGGGATGAAATTATTGGTCTTGCTTCTATTGTTGTGCCTCCTAATGATCCCTTAGAACAATACTTGCTCGACCATGAAAATGATATGCATATGAATGAGAGAAGGGAAATAGATGAAATATTCTTTAAAAAGGGACCCGTATTGAAAAGCAACTTGCCTGTTGAAATCCTAGGGGATCCTCCTCCACCCAAGGGTGATCCTGTGTTTGAACTTAAACCTTTACCTAATAATCTTAAGTATGTTTATCTTGATGAAAAGAAGATATATGATGTTATTATTAGTGCTAACCTTTCAGAGCAGGAAGAAGGAAAACTATTGAAAACTCTTGTCAGGGGAAACTGTCCGCCACGAACACCTATGGGACCGGAGCCCCTTGTCTGTGCGGTACGAGGGCGGAGGGAGCACGAAGAGCAGATCGTAGCGAGCACGCGGGCAGTTTTACCCAGGTTCGGGCCGCGGTAGACGCGTAAAACCCTACTCCTGCTTAGTTGTGTATTGAGTTGGAGTGCTCGGGAGCTTGAAGAAGCAGCTACACCGAGCGTGAGAGTGATCTAGGTTCCGAACCCCCCCCCCCCACGTTGTGCATGGGCCTCCTTTTATAGTGCAAGGGGTCACCGACAGGTGTCAACGTAGGAGAAAGGGGTAAAAACGTAAAAGAGGTGGTAGTTGTAACAGTGCGGGAACAGTGGAGCTACAGTGCAGAACAGTGGTCTATACCAACTTTGACAGTGGGGGACAAGGGCATTTAATGCCCGTCGCCGTCGACCCCGAAAGCTCCCGCCCTAGCGTCTCCGTCCGCCACGGCGATGGATCCACCACCGTGGAGTGCCACCGTGTCCCCCAGGTTGCACAGCCATCCGCCACGCGTCCCTGGATAGGCCCCAGGGCGACGCGTGGGCCGGTGAGCTGGAGCGCGGGCACATGGCGCAGCCTTCCCGGCAAGCACCTTGCCGGGGCCTTGATCTTGCCGGGACCGGGAGCTTGCCGCTCCCCAGGCCCTTTGCCGGGGCGCATATAGCGCCGAGGCGTGTCTTCTAGTCTTCCTGGCAAGCTCCTCTTGCCAGGGCCTTGATCTAGTGGGGCAGTCTTGAGCCTGGCACGGCCTTCCCGGCAAGCTCCTCTTGCCGGGGTCTCGATCTTCTGTCTTGTATACTTTGTTTTTGAATGGCTTAATAAGGGGCAGGAAGGTCTCCGGCGAGCACGCGGTAAACCCTGCCGCGGGAAGCTGCAACTGCCCGTGCACAAGTTGGGGTACTAAGGTACCCCTACCTTAGTACACCGACAGGAGCCCCCGGGCCTGGGCCACACACGGTGCCGAGCGCTGTTGGGCCAGGCCCAAAACAGTGCACGGGCACCCGCGGTCCGCGGCGCGCCGAATCCACTTCCGTATCCGCCGCATCCCCCCGTAACGGCACGCGTCGATCGCGGCGTCGTGGGATGGGACGTGCCCACGATCTCTTAATGGAAAGGGCGAAACGCCCCCCCACTCTCCCATAAAAGCAGAGGAAGCGGGCGCGGTTCCCCTCCTTGCGCTTTCATTGCATCGTCTCCTTCCTCCAGAGATCTCTCTTGCGCTCTGCCTCCACACCTCCGCCGCCGCCGAGCTCTTCGTCCCCCTCCTTCCGCCGCGTCCGCCATGGCCCCAAAGACCGACAAGGCGAAGGCGGAGAAGTCCAAGAGGGAGAAGTCGGAGCAAGCGGCGAAGCTCGCCGCGTATCGGAAGCAGCATCTCGTCTTCCCGCCGAGGCTCGGCGCGCGGGAGCTCTGGAACAAGTACTACTTGTTCTGGGCCAAGGAAACCAAGGCGCATCCCCGCACGCGAGCATATCCGGCCGCCGCCAAGGACAGCTACCCCGGCGGGTACTACTTCTTCGCAGCTTTCTTTCACTGCGGTCTGTGTCCTCCTTTCTCGAATTTCTTCTGCGATGTCATGCATACCTACGGCCTCCATCTCCTTGACTTCACCCCCAACGCCATCCTCACCATGGCGGTTTTCGCACACATGTGCGAAAACTTCATAGGGGTACAGCCCAATGTAGCGCTTTTTAGGCACTTTTTCACTCCTAGAGCAGAGGCCGACGCCCCCCTCTCCGGAGGAATTTCCTGGGTCTTCCGTCTGAACAAGAAGGGGTCCTACTTGCCGGGAGAGCTCCGCGGCAAGTGGGAGGAGTGGCGCGCGGAGTGGTGCTGGGTCGTCGAAGACCAGCCGCAAGCTTTCACCGCGCCGCGCACAACGCCCATCGTGCGCGGCAGGGACTGGAGTGAGCTAGATTCGGACGACATCAAGCTCGACATCGCCCTCGTCCGGATTCTTCGTCTTCGGGTGGCACAGCTGTCCGTTGCTGAGGTGGGCGCAGACTTCCTTCGCCACCGCATCGCCCCTCTCCAAGACAGGAAGAGGCCGGCCTGGGAGTACGGCGGCCCGGCGGACATAATGAGGCTGCGCCCCAGGCTCAACTTCAACTTCACGACGCTCGAGCTGAGGGGGATGGTCCGGAAACTCTTCAAGTATGACCCGGCACACCCTGAGTGGTTCCGAGCTCCCCGGGGAGTGGTGCCGCTCTGCAACAACATCGTCCGGGACCGTATCCTCGCCATGATGCCCGCGTGCGATTCGCACGGCGTGGATCGCACGTGGATCGCGCCCAAGCCCATCGACGTCCTCAACTTCTACGACAACCTCGTGGAGGTGGCGAAGAACAAGAATGACGTCAAGGAGCACACGCGGGACACCACCGACCAGGAGATTGCCTATATGGCTTCTCGGGCTGAAGAGGCCGCTGCAGCCGCAGCGGCAGGAGACTTCGGGTACACGCCTGCTGAGGCGGAGGCTGCGGACGAGTCCAGCCAGGCGGAGGAGGCGGAGATCCGCAGATTGCTGCAGCTCCCTCCCGACGCGCTCGTTGGGGTCCCCTCGCTGAGGCACTCCGGGATCCACGGAATCGTGGCCGAGGCCGCGGCAATGGAGGGTGCCGCCGGAGGGAACAGAGGCGCCGCGAGGAGCGGAGGCGCCGGAGGGAGCGGAGGCGCCAAGGGGAAGGAGGCCGCAGCGCAGGGCGCTGGGCCCAGCGAGCCGGCCGGGGAAGAGGAGGAGGAGGAGGCCGAGGACTCCGGCGGATCTACGGAGCTTTACGCCGATGACCTCTCCTCGTCGGAGAGCTCCCCGCCCCCGGCAAGCCCAAGGCAGTCTCCACCGAAGCGTCTCCGCAAGACGGCGACGGGAGAGAGGGCGCAAGCGCCCCGGCAACAACCAGCTCGCCGGGCAGCTCCCCGGGGGAGCCAAGCCGCGCCAAGGGCGACCAGCGTACCAGCCACAGCAGAGGCGGCCCGCGCGCGGGCCACGACGGAGGCGCCTCGCAGGCCGGCGCCGAGCCGATATGGGTCTTCTCGGAGCGGAGCAGCGGCTCCGCCCGCTCCCCGGGCTCCGGCTACCACAGGGGCTGGGTCTTCGCAGCCCCCAGCCCCCGGGACCGCCAAGCGCCCGAGGGAATCTTCATCTTCCGCTCCTCGCGCCGACGCGCCCACGGTGGAGTACGACTTCTCCGCCCTGAGCGAGGACGACGAGGAGGACCAGGAGTAAGGATCCAGGATCTTACACCTTCTCGAGTTTTGTCTTGATTGTTGTTGATGTTGACTTTGTTTGCTACTTTGATTCCAGGACCTTGGTTCAGCGCGCGGCGAAGAAGGCCAAGGCGCCTGTGGTCGAGGCCGCGGAAGACTCGGCCGCCGCGGCAACAGGAGGTGTGCCGGAGCCGAGCCTGCCGGACCCGAGCGCTGCTCCGAGGAGCAGCCCCCAGCGCAGCCCCCAGCGTAAGTCTGGAGTTTATTCTTTCGCTTGTCGGGGTACGCCTGAGGATTTCGTCTTCTTTCATCATCTTGACGTTTCTTATCTTGATTTGTGCAGAGGTGGAGCCACAGCGGGAAGAGCGCCCGGAGACCGTCGTCGAGGAGCCGCAGGCCCCGCCGTCCCCGCCAAGGCAGAACTCTCCGGCAAGGGAGAGTGCTCCGCCAAGGGCGGGTACTCCGCCAAGGCAGAGTACCCCGCCAAGGGCGAGCAGCCCGGCGAGGGCGGCCACTCCGCCAAGGCCGAGCTCCCCGGCGAGGGAGCCCGCCGCTGAGGACGTCCGCCAAGGTAGGTTCTGTAGTTTGTCTTCTTGGCTTCGTCTCTTTTTGGATATTTGCTTGAACTTGAACTTCTTTTTCTTCTTTTTCTTTTTAGATCCTCCTCCTCCCGAGCCGATGGAGACTGAGGTCATCAACATCGAGGACGAGGAGGGCGCGCAGGGCGGCGGCGGTGGCGCCCCTGCCACCGAGGAGATGGCTGAGGCCGCCGAGCCGACCGCGCAGGAGGCCGCTCCGGCTGCGGGCGCAGCGGCCGGGGAGGGGGACGGCGACCGCACCGCCGCCCCGGAGGCGGCGGGAGCATCAGATGCTGCACCGGCCGCCGACCCCTCCGCCGGCAAGGAGCAAGGCTACTACCTTGAGGCCCCCAATGGCGTCTTCATCCAGATGCCTTGGGGGTCTTCATCGCGAGCTCCCGCGGAGGGCGAGGCGTTTGACGGAGAAGTCCTCGCCTCCGCGGGCCTGAAGATTGTCGAGGCGCCCGGCGGGAGTGAAGGGCCCGAGGAGGAAAAGCTGCTCCACCAGCTCCTGGCCCTTTACCGGGCCAGGCAGGTGAAGCTCGCCTCCCGGGAAGCCCTTGCCGCCAAGGCCGCCGCGGAGATGGAGAAGCGCGCGGCAGAGCTCAGCGCCGCCAACCAGGCGGCCCTCCGCGAGGTGGCGGAGGAGCGCGAGCGTCTCGCCGGCGAGTACCAAGAATGGGTGCTGGAGAAGGCCGAAGCTGAGGAACAGCAGCGGCTCGCCGGGGTGGAGCTGTCCCGGCGAGAAGGAGAGCTCGCGCAGCGGAAGGTCGAGCTCGACTCCCATGAGGAGGACCTCGCCGCTCGCGAGACGGCCCTTGGCGGGGAGTTGAAGGAGGCGAAAGCCGCCGCGGTTGCCGCGGAAAACGCCAAGAAGGAGCTCGCCGCCAAGGTCGTTCAGCTGGAGAAGGCGCTGAAGGTGAGCGCGGAGAAGGTTGCCGCGCTCATCACGGAGCGCGAGAAGGACGCCCACACAAATTCAGAGCTCCAGGTGAGCCTTTCTAAGAGGGGCGACGAGTTGAAGGCCGCCAAGGACTCCATCGAGGACTTGGAGTTGAAGGTCACTACTCTGAAGGATTCACTCGACGCTGCCCGGGCTCAGGAGACCAAGCTGAAGGAGGAGCTCCGCAAGGAGCAGACCTTGGTGGACAGCGTCAACAAAGCATCCGAGCTCTTCCGCCAGACCATTGAGGTATGGACCGAAGACTTGGTATCCTCTGCGTCCAACATTGACCAGGAGCTGCTGGCGCTGAAGGTTGAACATCTCATCTACTCGCCGGATCCGGATCTCCCGCACAGCGCCAAGCTCAGCCTCTTCTTCAGAGGGATCGCGCCGGCCCTTGCAGGTCTCCGGAACCAAATCCCCGCGCAGCTGGCCGAGGAGTCGCGCCTGCTCTGCGCGGGAACTCTGGAGCGGGTGCTGACGAAGATCGTGTACCGTAACCCGGGGATCAATCTCACCAACGTTCTTCGCAGCTTGCCGGCTGATGCAAACACGGAGGCCCTGAAGGAGCAGGTCGCCCATATCATTGCCAAGGTGGCCAAGATCTCCAGGAAGGAGGGCGACCGTGTAGATTAGGCCTCCATTATCTTTATCTTTTTTTTTGTTGCTGCACATTATGTCATGAACTCATTAGTCCATTGCGACAAGTTATCCTTTGTAAGATATTTATCTCATTTTGATCAATCAGTGCAATGTTATCTTCCTTGTTCCAACCCTTGACTTTGTATGTTTTTCACCCTACGCTCCCGGGGAGCTTGCCGGCAAGGGGCCCTTGCCGCGAGCGCTGAGTGCTGGACTCTGAGCAGCCTGCTGGCCAAGGTCTCACCGGCAAGCAACCTTGCCGCGGCTAGTCGCAACGCACTTAGCTTGCTGAGCGTACTCGGAAACGAAACAAGGGCGCGACACTTGTCGCAGCTCACTTAAATCGTTGAGCGAACTCGGAAACAAGATAAGGGTGCGGCAAGCTACGGGTAGGTTCCTCCGCGCACAGGTTTTCCATACAAGGTGTGATTGTTCAAGGAAGACAACTAAAATTTAAAATTTGAACTGGTCAAATTCTAACAACTTAGCTTTCATATATCGCTTGCTTTCCGGTAAGGCTTCTCTTTCTTGAACAGCACTTGGTTCCTCCTCCACCTCTTTCCCCCCCGGCAAACTTGTGCGCGAGGAACGTTCCTTCTGCTTAAGAGGAAAGAAAAGGGAGAGGAAAACAAGTATATGGCCTTTCGGCGTGCTAATGCTTACCGTATACTTGAGTGTTGCACCAAATGCCAAACAAAACATGCAAATAGCAAAGAGTAGCATGCAAAAGGCAATCGGTGCGAAAAACACAAAAACTTTACTGATGCACGGGATCTGCGCCCGGCTTTGTACAAAGGGTTACATGCAACAGCGGCAAAGCTTGTACAAAAGGTGGTTGCCGGAACTGATCACGGCAACCGCGCCTTATGGGTGAAACTTGCGAAGATGCTCTATGTTCCAGGAGTTGCTCACCGGTAAGCCTTCTTCGGTCTCGAGGCGGACAGCGCCGGGCCTCGTGACTTGTCTCACCCGATAAGGGCCTTCCCACTTCGGCGTCAACTTGTTGGAATTCTTGGCGGACTGAACGCGCCGAAGAACAAGGTCGCCTTCCTCGAGACTCCTGGCCTTGACTTTGTGGCTATGGTAGCGGCGCAAAGCTTGCTGGTATCGAGCAGCTCGTACAGCAGCCTGGAGACGTCCCTCCTCGAGGAGCAACGCGTCATCTTGCCGCAGTTGTTCTTGCTCGAGCTCATCATAAGCGAGCACTCGAGGAGATCCGTATACGAGTTCCGTGGGGAGAACTGCCTCTGCTCCATAGACTAGAGCAAAGGGTGTCTGTCCGGTGGCTCGACTTGGTGTCGTTCTGATTGACCAAAGAGCCGCCGGTAGCTCCTCTATCCAATTTCTTCCGCACTTGCGCAGCCTGTCAAAGGTCCTTGTCTTGAGTCCGCGCAGCACTTCAGCATTTGCCCTCTCCGCTTGACCGTTGCTCCTCGGGTGAGCAACAGAAGCGAAACAGACCTTGGCGCCAAGGTCTTGGACGTACTGCATGAAGGTGCGACTAGTGAATTGTGTACCGTTGTCGGTGATGATCCTGTTAGGGATCCCGAAACGGCAAACAATTGACCTGAAGAACCTGACTGCTGACTGTGCTGTCACCTTTCTCACCGGCTCCACTTCTGGCCACTTTGTGAACTTGTCGATTGCAACGTACAAGTACTCAAAGCCCCCGACGGCTCGGGGGAAGGGGCCGAGGATATCGAGCCCCCAGACCGAGAAGGGCCAGGACAAAGGGATTGTTTGGAGAGCTTGAGCTGGCTGATGAATCTGCTTTGCATGGAACTGGCACGCTTCACACTTGGTTACTAGTGCAGTTGCATCTTGGAGGGCTTCTTGCCAAAAGAACCCTTGCCGGAAAGCTTTCCCGGCAAGCGCCCTTGCGCCAATGTGGTGGCCGCATATGCCTCCGTGTATTTCTGCCAACAGCTTCTGTCCATCTTCCCTGGAGATGCACTTCAGTCTGACACCATTGAGTCTTCTTCTGTACAGCTCGTTATCCACGAACTGGTACATACTTGACTGCCTGGTTATCTTCTCTATTTCTTCTGGGTCGTCGGGAAGTTCTCCAGTTTGAAGGAAACGGACGATCTGCTGCGCTGTAGGATCGAAAGTAGGTCTAGAGGGGGGGTGATTAGACTACTTGACAATATAAAAAATCTGCTTTTAGATCATGCAATGTTTTTGGCAGTTTCACAATTAAGATCAATTCAAGTAACACCCTACACATGCAATTCTAGAGTATATGCAGTGGAAAGTAAATTGCACATGTAAAAAGGAGGTGGAGAAGATCAAACGCAGTTTGGTGACACGGAGATTTTTGTCGTGGTTCCGATAGGTGGTGCTATCGTACATCCACGTTGATGGAGACTTCAACCCACGGAGGGTAACGGCTGCGCGAGTCCACGGAGGGCTCCACCCACGAAGGGTCCACGAAGAAGCAACCTTGTCTATTCCATCACGGCCTACGCCCACGGAGGACTAGCCTTACTCGGGGTAGATCTTCACGAAGTAGGCGATCTCCTTGCCCTTACAAACTTCTTGGTTCAACTCCACATCTCAAAGACGGAGGCTCCCAAGCGACACCTAACCAATCTAGGAGGCACCACCCCCCAAAAGGTAATAGACGGTGTTGATGATGATGAACTCCTTGCTCTTGTGCTTCAGATGATAATCTCCCCAACACTCAACTCTCCTCACTGATATGGCTGTGGTGGAAGAAAGATTTGAGTGGAAGGCAACTTGGGAAGGCTAGAGATCAAGTTTCATATGGTAGGAATGGAATGGCTTGATCTCAACACAAGGGTAGGTGGTTCACTTCTCAGAAAGTGTATGGTAGAAGTGGTGGTACTTTCTGATGGCTCTCCTCACGAATGAGGAGGGGGTGGAGGGGTATATATAGCCTCCACACAAAATCCAACCGTTACACACACATTTGACCAATCTCGGTGAGACCGAAGTGAAAACTCGGTCAGACCGAAAGTTCAAATATAGTGAACGTTGGGATTTTCGGTGGGACTGAAAATACCATCTCGGTGTGTCCGAAGTGAGTCAAAGGTTAGGGTTTGCCATCTCGGTGTGACCGAAAACAACAACTCGGATATTCCGAAATGCTGTCATTTGGTTACAGAAGGTTGGCAGAACATTTTCGGTGAGACCGAGACTCAGAATCGGATGGACCGAAAAGTTAGGGTTTGGGGAAATAACTGAAGTGGTTCATCTCGGTGGGACTGAGTTTGCAGAATCGGTTTGTCCGAGATTACTTATGAGTGTGTTGTAAAGTGAAGAGTGCTGATAGCTGAGGGAGCTAGATCACCAAGCACTTGAGCAACAAGATCATCAACACAACCTCATCCCCTTTTAATAGTATTGGCTTTTCCTATGGACTCAATGTGATCTTTGATCACTAAACCAAAAATGGAGTCTTGAGCTTTTGCCAATGCTTGTCTTAGCATTTTGAGGGGTCCACTTCTTCAGACATTTCCATACCCATATCATCGAACTTTTCTGAAATGATTCTCAAGAGAATATTAGTTCAATGATATATATGTTGTTATTAATTACCAAAACCACCCGGGGATTAGTTGCACTTTCAATCTCCCCCTTTTTGGTAATTGATGACAACATATAGATCAAAGCTTCGACAAAGGATATAATCAAAGAATAATATCGTCGCTTTGAGAAGTATGTGATAAACAAGAGCTCCCCCTAAATTTGTGCATTATTTAAAATTTGCGTTTGAATGCAAATGCACAATCGATTAGGATTATGGGTCACTCTTCCATGTCACATACATCTTGGTGGAGCGCACAAAATGATAAGAATGAATAACATGCACTCAATCACCAAGACAAGAGTAAATAGCCATACAATAAGAAATAGCATATGATAAGCAATAAGCACACATTAAGGCATAGTATGACTAAGCACTCATTAAGGTAGCATCAAACGTAGTGGCAAGCACACATAAAGTATCTGGAACCAAAAGAAACCAATGTATCTCAAGGAAAACCGGCAAAAGAACGAAAAGACGAAAGAGCACTCTCTCTCTCGAAGCCCTATGATCTATAACAATTTCTCCCCCTTTGGCAACAAGTTACCAAAAAGTTCGAAAAGGTATAGAGCTAAGCGTCACTGCGGGCTCTGCTGGCGGCTCCCGTCTGGGTAGATGTCGGTGTAGAGATAGCTGCATCTGCGAAGACCTCTGCTGATGTCTGCGGTGGAGGAGTGGATGTTGGAGCTGAAGGAACTGCTGGAGCTGTGGCTGGTGCTGAAGTGGTAGCCCTGGAGTCTGTCATTGGGATAGCTGCAGATCTGGATCCTCTGGGAATCTGAGCAGTCTGGCGATGAGAGTCCTGGACTAGATCATCCTGCATAAGCTCTGCTCTCTCCTGCCTAGTCTCCTCCATGTCTGCCTCAAGCTTGTTGACAGACACCTGAATCTCAGTCAGCTTCACGTCCAGAGCGTGGATCTTGTCCTCGACAATCCTCTCAAGGCTCTCCTGAGATTGCTCAATGCTGGCCAGGCGTTGTTCAATCCTTTGGGTAGCTTCAAGAATTTGTTCTCCAAAGCTCTTTGGCTTAGCTGCTGCTGCTGCTGCCTCTTTGTCAGCTTTAGCTTTCTTCGCAGCTTCAATTTTGGCTTGCCCTTCAACTGAGGTGGGATCCTCTTCATCCATCACAACTACGTTGTCCTCATGCTCTGGCTGCAGTGGCAAGTGCTTCCTATCCAACATGAATTTGCCCGTGCCAAACTTGGCGTTGATGAGCATCTGTATCTGCGGTGCAAACCCACATGACCTCTTCTGGTCAGCTGCAGTCCTCTTAATGGTCTCTACCATCAAGTCCATCACCTTAAAAGGTGCCTTCTCATCGAGAATGTGCAGCATGTTGATAGAATAGCCTCGTATCATCCGGTGGTCACCTGACTTAGGCATCAAAGTATGCCTCAGAATAGTGTTAGTGGTGGTCAGACCTGCCTGGAGATAATACACTGAGCCAAGCTTCCATCCCTCCAAGTCAGCAGCCGGGATCTCCTTGTACATATTCTTCATGGAATCATGACTCTTCTTAGGAATCCCATAGACGTCAATGTCGTCCTCTCTATGCACTGGAGCGTTCAGAAGTTCTGCCCATTCTTCAACAGTCGAAGAAAACCTTTGACCTTCAGTCATCCAGGTGATCTTGCCATCAGGATAGAAGTGGGCTGTGGCATAGAACTGCATGATCATCTCGTCATTCCAGGCTGTCAGCTCTTGACCCACAAAGTCAGCAACTCCACATGCAGTAAAGCTCTAATGCACATGGGGAAAGAAGTCCCGGTGCTCTTCACTGTCAATGTACTTCCAGTCAACATACCTGGTGTCAGCAACAATGGGCTTCTTATCCATTAGCACGGTCTCATAGAAATCCTGCTGCTCTCTGGTGTGGAATCTGGGGTCCACGGCAGTCCTTCTCCTTACGGCATATGGATCAGACTGTCTCCATAGCCTGAGACCTTTGTCCTTCCTTGCCTTCATGTCCTCAGCTTGAGGATGAGCATCATTGTGGAGTGGCAACTTGGGACGGAGCTTGAGCAACACATGCTCTTCATCTGATTCAGACGGTGGCATCTCTCCTTTGTTCTTCTCAGAAGCTGGAATGCTTCTGGTTGTTCTCTTGGGCTTGGCTGGAGCTGCTTTGGAAGGAGCAGGCTTCTTGGGCTTAGAGGAGGCTTGAGCCCGAATAGCATCACCCATGAACTTAGCTTTCTGAGGAGGAGGCTGGGGTGCTTCTTCTTCTTCTTCTTCAGCATCAACTTGAGGTTCGGCATAAACAACCCTCTTCCTTTTGGAAGTCTTCTTCACCTTGCTTGGAGCAGGCTCTTCCAAGTTGAGCTTCTTAGCAACTGCTGACTGCTTTACCTTGCTTGTACCTTTCCTTGGTTGCTGCCCTTGGTGCTCTTTGGCAACCACATTCCTCTTGGGCTTGGAGGTAACTTCCTCAGCAACAAAGTCGGAGTCCTCATCATCAGAAGTTCTCTTCTTCCTGGTTCTCGTAGCTGCAGGAGGCAGACCACTAGGGGTGCTCCTCTCACCATCATCACTAGAGCTGCTTGCAGGACTTGTATCTGCCTCTGGAATTTCAGCAGACGGTGATTCAGACCTGTTCTGGCTATCACTGACATCTGACATGGCTGAAAACCTGTGAAAAGATAGGGTATAGGCAGAGTAGAAGAGTTATCACAACTGCAGAAGTTTTTTTTTAAAAAATGAGTTAAAAACTTAGTTTTGAGTTTTCACAGAATGTATTTCGGTCAAACCGATTTCAGGTTTCGGTGCAACCGAAGTGCTCAACAGAAACCTACACACCACTTTCGGTCAGACCGAAATGGGTTTCGGTCCTACCGAAAACTTAGGGTTTCACTGAAACTTCTTTTCGGTCGTTCCGATTGGCACAACTCGGTTAAACCGAACTATGCAGTGCAATGGCCAGAGGCCAAATCGGTCATTCCGATTTTCAAAATCGGCTTCACCGAGATGCATTCCGTGGAAACCTAAACCTAAGAATTTTCCTCGAAACTAGACGATCTGAACTATTGTGTGGGGAACATATCAAACATGGATTGAATCATGGCAGCCTATCGTGCAAGAATCAGCAGTGGAGCACGAAAAGGGATCGGGACACACCCTAACTTGGTGGTGTCCCTCTACGGCGGCAACGGTGGAGATGATTACCGTTGACGGCGGCGGAGACCTGCGGCGAGGGCGCACAGGTGACGAAGGCGACGATCCGTAGACCAGGGCGGCGGCGGCAGGGGTCTTGGGGGCGAACGGTTTGAGAAAGAAATCGCGCGCAGCCCCTCAGGTATATATAACCCCGTGCTGTCGGTGGGACCGAGTTGAAAAACTCGGTGTCACCGAGATGTATATCTGCTATGCAGTTACACATATCGGTCAGACCGAGAGTTTGAACTCGGTTTCACCGAGATGAAACCTAGATCAGTCTAAGCGTTTCGGTTGGACCGATAATGAGAAACCGGTCAGACCGAAATGGACTTAGAAGGTTTTGGAAGTCAGCCTTAGACGAATCGGTGGTTCCGAGTGCTCCTCACTCGGACTGTCCGAAAAAGACTTGTTCAAAGTTGTGATATGAGCATGAATAGAGTTTTGAGACAAGAAAGCATAGATAGCTAGGGAAAGGTGCTTAGGCATTCTTGTCCATCCATTTGGCCAGAAAAAGAAACCAAAACAATCAAAACCACAAATGGATGTCCTTGAATGAATAGAATCATGCATTCAACATGCTCACACAATAAGATAGCAACTGAAATATGTGTCAAACATGCACAACCAATCACTCTAGCTACTAGCACACAATTTGTCGATGACTAGGTCATCTATATATGAGTATATTGACTTAGGAGCCAAATGAGAACATTTGATCGTAGGTCATACTCATCGTTTAAGCACAAGTGGGATTACCACTTTTACATTAAGCATTTATGTGTTCACATCACTTGGAGATGCTTTAGCCCAATTTTTTTAGAGCAAAGCTCCCCCTAGATGTGAGAACCCCTTTTAAAGGGTCAAACTAACCTTGGGTTGTCGTAGAAGACTTCATGTAGATGTTGAAGATGTGGATGCTCAATGTTGATGTAGATCATCATGAGTTAGGAGCAATCCTTTGGATTAGGGCACTTTCAATACCTACATGGGTTAGTCCCACAAGGAACAAACAAGAATTTCCATAGACATAGAGTGAAGTACACAAAAGATGATGTCCATGAAAGCAATGATTACCTTGTCCCTTGACTTACCAACAAGAGGGTTTGTGACTCCATGAACAAGTGCATGATGTGGAAGTTGATTGCACAAGTTCTTGCCAAAAAGAATATGAGTGTAGTTTGTCGGCGGAGTCACCCTCAAGAACCTACTAGTTCTTCTTCTTTGGGATCCACATCATCTTGATGGGAATCCTTGGTGTTGTAGTTGAGCTTGACGAAGTAGAACTTGATGTGTCCTTGGGAACCCACTTGACCATGGCTTGAGGTGCTTCAATGAATGCATCAATTTCTTCTTGAAGCTTGTCCTTGGCCTTTAGCTTGTGGTCTTGTGGTGGAAGGTCATCTTGAGCTTGTTCCACATTGGAAGAAGTAGGATCATACTTCTCCTTTTGTGAGACAAACTGTGGAGTAGGGTATTGACCTTCTTCCCACTCAACACCTTCGGCGTTGAACTTTCGCTCAAAACCAATCCCTTGATTCTTCCGGTGTCTTCCTTGTTTGCGAACAATCTCCTCAAAGTTCTTGCTTCCGGCAAGACTCTTGTAGACACCTTTCTCTATGATTTCCTTCAATAAGCTATTTTCTTGCTCAAGTGTAACTTGGCTTGAAACATTGTTAGTGGAATCAAGAGAACTACTAGAAGTAACATCATTTGATTTAATATTGTTATTGTTACTACTAGAGGAAGAATTTTTCTTATGCTTGTCATGCTTAGTCTTAATAGGTGGCAAGAAATTAGACAAGAGAAGTCGTTTGGCAAGATATGAAGAACTCTTCTTTCGAAGATCGTCATTGATCGCTTTTAGAAACTCATGTTCTTGCTCTAGAGTGAGCTTCTCGAAGCGTAGCTTCTCATGAGATCTTAGGAGCTCTCTATGATCTTCTTGAGTTGTTTCATGAGCTAACTTAAGAGTGTTTAGTTCTTTAGTTAGACGCTCAATCTCCTTCATAGCATTGTCATTCGACTCTTCTCGACTATAAAGACTACTAGCATTTTCATCATTACTAAGCTCACTAGATTTATCATGCAAGAGCTCATCTTCACCAAGCAAGTCATCCTCATCACTATCGAAGTCAATGAATTCAGGGTGTGTTACCTTGGGGCCTTTAGCCATGAAGCATCTTCCAATTCCCTCATTTGGTGAATCAAATAAGTCGTAGGAGTTGGAGTTGGAGGATACGAGTGCAAGTCCGGCAACACCTTCATCTTGACTATAGTCGGAGTCGGAGTGATAGCTTCCATCGGATTGATTGTCAGAGTCGGAGCCGGAGACCCATTCACCAACATGAGCTTGATGTCTTCTTCTTGTGTAGCTCCTTGATGACTTGTCTTTCCTCTCCGAATCCTTGCTTCTCCGAGAAGGTCTTCGTTCATAACGATCATCTCTACTCCTTCTCTCTCTCCGAGGTGACTCATCTCTTGCTCTTCTTCTTGGAGATTCTTCTCTTCTCTTGTGAGGAGCCGTACACTCATTTGAGAAGTGTCCGGGTCTTCCACAATTGTAGCAGTTTCGATCACGACTAGAAGATCTCTTTTCATCATATGATCTAGACTTTGAGCTTCTTTCTTTGCCTCTGTTCTTGTAGAACTTGTTGAAGTTCTTGACCATTAGGCTTATCTCTTCATTGGAAATTAGCTTGTCACTTGAGGTAGTAGGAGCATCACTTGTAGCTTTGTAAGCACCACTTGACTTGTTGTGAAGCTCTTCCTTATCCTTAAGTGTCATTTCATGAGCAACAATTCTTCCAATGACTTCAGTTGGCTTGAGAGTCTTGTAGTTTGGCATCATTTGGATCAAAGTGCACACGGTGTCATACTTTCCATCCAAAGCTCTGAGAATCTTCTTAATGATGAATCGGTCGGTCATTTCTTCGCTTCCTAAGCCAGCAATCTCATTTGTAATGAGAGCAAGCCTAGAGTACATTTCAGCGACTCCTTCATCATCCTTCATCTTGAACTTGTCAAGTTGACCTTGAAGAATATCTAGCTTTGATTCCTTCACAGATTCAGTACCTTCGTGCATTTCAACCAAAGTATCCCAAATCTCTTTAGCATTCTCAAGACGGCTGATTTTGTTAAACTCTTCGGGACATAAAGCATTGAAGAGAATGTCACAAGCTTGAGCATTGTTTTGCAACATCTTCAATTCTTCAGGTGTAGCTTCGCGATCCGGAACTTTTCCTTCTTCAAAGAAATCACCTTGCATGCCAACACAAATAATGCCCCATGCGGCTGGGTTATGACCAAGAATATGCATTTTCATTTTATGCTTCCAACTAGCAAAATTTGTACCATCAAAGTAAGGACCTCTACGATAATTACCCTCACTAGACGCCATACTCTCCTAGGTTGTGAAACCAAGCTTATGGAGTCCAATGCAATGGAAACCAAGGCAATGGAGACCAAAGCTCTGATACCACTTGTAGGATCGAAAGTAGGTCTAGAGGGGGGGTGATTAGACTACTTGACAATATAAAAAATCTGCCTTTAGATCATGCAATGTTTTTGGCAGTTTCACAATTAAGATCAATTCAAGTAACACCCTACACATGCAATTCTAGAGTATATGCAGCGGAAAGTAAATTGCACATGTAAAAAGGAGGTGGAGAAGATCAAACACAGTTTGGTGACACGGAGATTTTTGTCGTGGTTCCGATAGGTGGTGCTATCGTACATCCACGTTGATGGAGACTTCAACCCACGGAGGGTAACGGCTGCGCGAGTCCACGGAGGGCTCCACCCACGAAGGGTCCACGAAGAAGCAACCTTGTCTATTCCATCACGGCCTACGCCCACGGAGGACTAGCCTTACTCGGGGTAGATCTTCACGAAGTAGGCGATCTCCTTGCCCTTACAAACTTCTTGGTTCAACTCCACATCTCAAGACGGAGGCTCCCAAGCGACACCTAACCAATCTAGGAGGCACCACCCCCCAAAAGGTAATAGACGGTGTTGATGATGATGAACTCCTTGCTCTTGTGCTTCAAATGATAATCTCCCCAACACTCAACTCTCCTCACTGATATGGCTGTGGTGGAAGAAAGATTTGAGTGGAAAGCAACTTTGGAAGACTAGAAATCAAGTTTCATATGGTAGGAATGGAATGGCTTGATCTCAACACAAGGGTAGGTGGTTCACTTCTCAGAAAGTGTGTGGTAGAAGTGGTGGTACTTTTTGATGGCTCTCCTCACGAATGAGGAGGGGGTGGAGGGGTATATATAGCCTCCACACAAAATCCAACCGTTACACACACATTTGACCAATCTCGGTGAGACCGAAGTGAAAACTCGGTCAGACCGAAAGTTCAAATATAGTGAACATTGGGATTTTCGGTGGGACCGAAAATACCATCTCGGTGTGTCCGAAGTGAGTCAAAGGTTAGGGTTTGCCATCTCGGTGTGACCGAAAACAACAACTCGGATATTCCGAAATGCTGTCATTTGGTTACAGAAGGTTGGCAGAATATTTTCGGTGAGACCGAGACTCAGAATCGGATGGACCGAGAAGTTAGGGTTTGGGGAAATAACTGAAGTGGTTCATCTCGGTGGGACTGAGTTTGCAGAATCGGTTTGTCCGAGATTACTTATGAGTGTGTTGTAAAGTGAAGAGTGCTGATAGTTGAGGGAGCTAGATCACCAAGCACTTGAGCAACAAGAACATTAACACAACCTCATCCCCTTTTAATAGTATTGGCTTTTCCTATGGACTCAATGTGATCTTTGATCACTAAACCAAAAATGGAGTCTTGAGCTTTTGCCAATGCTTGTCTTAGCATTTTGAGGGGTCCACTTCTTCAGACATTTCCATACCCATATCATCGAACTTTTCTGAAATGATTCTCAAGAGAATATTAGTTCAATGATATATATGTTGTTATTAATTACCAAAACCACCCGGGGATTAGTTGCACTTTCATGCGCCCATGCCGGAGCCTGGGGCTCGGCGGCAAGGACTAAAGGCTCGAGGGCCGCTGCGGGAACCTCAGCTTCTACGGCGAGGACCTCTGGTTCTGCCGGAGCTGATGGTCCCCCGGCAAGCTCGCCGGGGCGAGGCTTGTCGGGAACGCTTGCTTCAACTGTACAAGCCCGAGGACTTGCAGGAGCAAACTGTTCCTCAGCGTTCTGGTTGTTGATCTTGGGGACCTTGGCGGCGGTTTCAGGAAGATCCGCCGGCAAGTAGTCGCCGGAGACCAACTTTCTCTTCTTGGACTGTCCAATTGACGGTGTAACGGATGGTTGAGTCAGCTTGAGCAAGAAGGTCCCTGGTTCCACAGGTAACTTCATCGAAGCACACTTTGAAAGGCCATCTGCAATTTCATTTTGAGCTCTTGGGACGTGCTCCATCTGCAGACCTTCAAAGTGCTCCTCAAGCTTCCTCACTTCATCGACATAAGCTTCCATCAAAGGGCTCTGATAGCTCTTGTTGACTTGCCGGACCACCAACTGAGAATCTCCCCGCACAATCAGCTTCCTGATCCCAAGTTCGGCCGCAATCCTGAGGCCGGCAAGCAAGCCTTCATATTCAGCAGTGTTGTTTGTCGCTTGCTCCCTGGGAAAGTGCATCTGGATAACGTATTTGAGGTGCTCTCCGGTGGGCGCGATGAGTACCACGCCAGCACCGGCGCCTTGCAGCGAGAAGGCACCGTCAAAATACATTACCCATTCACTTGTAGCTTCTTGTACGGGTGTGCTTGTTTCTTGAATTTCTTCATCGGGCGTTGGGGTCCACTCAGCTATGAATTCTGCCAAAGCTCGGCTCTGTATAGTTGAAGTACTTTCAAACTTGAGTCCAAAGCTCGACAGTTCCAGCGCCCACTCAACGATCCTGCCTGTTGCTTCTGGGTTGTGCAATATCCTCTTCAGCGGAAAGCGGGTGACCACTGTTATTTCATGGGCTTGGAAGTAATGGCGCAGCTTTCTCGAGGCCATGAGGAGGCCGAAAAGCAACTTTTGCACACCAGAGTACCTTGATCTAGCCCCCTGGAGAAGGGAACTTACAAAATACACTGGGCGCTGCACCATCTTCTTCCGCACCTCATTTTGTTCCCGCGCAGAGTCATCCTTGTCGGGGCCAGGGCTTGCCGGAGCAGCCCCCTGCTTGTCGCTGGATTCGCTTGCCGGTGGTGCTGACTCCTCGTCGGACTCCCTCTCCGCTACTAACGCAGCACTAACCACCTGGTTGGTTGCTGCTAAGTACAGCAACAACTTTTCCTGTGGTCTAGGTGCGACAAGTATTGGAGTGGAGGACAGGTACCGTTTCAAATCCTGCAGCGCCGCCTCCGCTTCCGGAGTCCACTTCATGGGACCTGCCTTCTTCAAGATTTTGAAGAAAGGTAGGGCGCGTTCTGCAGATTTTGAAATGAACCTACTGAGGGCAGCCACACAGCCTGCAAGCCTCCTGACATCCTTGACTCGCTTTGGGGCCTCTATCTGCTCAATGGCTTTAATCTTGTCGGGGTTGGCTTCAATCCCCCTCTGTGATACAAAGAACCCGAGAAGCTTGCCGGAGGGGACTCCAAAGACGCACTTCTCGGGGTTCAACTTGAGCTGTATCCTGCGCAGGTTCTGAAACGTCTCCTCCAAATCTTGGATCAGGGTTTCCTTGCTCTTGCTCTTCACCACGATGTCATCCATGTAAGCCTCCACATTTCTGTGGATCTGTGGCTCAAAAGCAGTGTATACTACCCTTGCAAAGGTTGAGCCTGCATTCTTCAACCCAAATGGCATGCGTATGAAACAATAAGTGCCACACGGGGTGATAAATGTGGTCTTCTCTTCATCCTCCTTGGCCATGAAAATCTGATGATAGCCTGAGTATGCATCAAGAAAACAGAGTAGCTCACATCCGGCAGTGGAGTTAACGATCTGGTCAATGCACGGCAAAGGGAATGGATCCTTGGGACATGCTTTATTCACATCGGTGAAGTCTATACACAGTCTCCATTTCCCATTGGCCTTGCGCACGACGACTGGATTTGCCAACCACGTCGGATGGATCACACCTCTAACTAGGCCTGCTGCTTCTAGCTTCTTGATTTCCTTGTTAATGAACTCTTGGCGCTCCACGGCTTGCTTCCTCACTTTCTGCTTGATGGGCCGTGCATGAGGACAAACAGCAAGCTTGTGCTCAATTACCTTCCTGGGAACACCGGGGATGTCAGATGGTTGCCAGGCAAACACATCGACATTCGCCCGCAGGAAGGCAACGAGCGCGCTTTCCTATTTGCTGTCAAGGGTGGCACTGATGGTGAAGGTACCACCAGTGCCGTCCTCCTTGGCGGACACTCTCTTGGTTGCCGGAGGAGCGGCCATTCCTTTCTTACTCTTGCCGGTGGAGCTCAATGGAACGTCCTCGACGGCAGCGCAGCACTCCGAAGAGGTGCGGTTGCCGGAGTGGGTCCCAGAGCACTTGCCGGACTTGGTCTTCGTCTTCTTCCCCCCGGGAGCTTCAGCGGCAAGAGTATCCTTCTCGGCCGCGGCTGCCGCATCCCGGTAGATCTTGTCGGCGCAGATAAGCGCATCCTTCTTGTCGCCGTGAACAGTGATGACGCTTATCGGCCCCGGCATCTTGAGCACGTTGTAGGCATAATGGGAAGCTGCCATGAACTTGGCGAGGGCAGGACGGCCGAGTATTCCATTGTAGGGTAATGGAATATCGGCGACGTCGAAAGTAATGCGCTCGGTTCTGAAGTTGAGCTCCCCGCCAAAGGTCACCGGCAGAGTAATCTTTCCCTTGGGCTTGCTCCTTCCCGGGTTGATTCCTTGGAATGAACCGGTCTCTTCGAGCTCGCCATCTGGAATCTGGAGTTTCTTGATCACAGCAGAGGAGATCAAGTTCAGCCCGGCCCCGCCGTCAACCAACATTTTGGTGACCTTGAGGTTGCGGATGGTGGGAGAAACCAGCATCGGCAAGCACCCGACCGCAGTGGTGCGGTCAGGGTGATCCTCAAGATCAAAAACGATGGGCGTGCTGGACCATTTGAGGAGCCTGCGCGACTCCACGGGCGGCTCCGCCGCATTCACCTCACGCACCCACTGCTTGAGTTGGCGGTGGGAGGTGTGCAGAGAGGCGCCACCGTCGACGCACAGGACCTCCGTGGCCTTCTGGAACTCCTGCTCGCTGTTATCCTCGTCCTCCATGTCTTCGTCGTCGTCCTCTTCGTCCTTGTCGCGGCCCCGGGGAGGTCGATCTCCTTGCCGCTGCTTGGCCTTGCCGCGGCGCCCTCCCCGGCCGTTGAACGGCCGCTTCTTGCTTGTCTCCTCCCCGCCACCTTGGGCCTTCTCCTTGTCGCGCCTCTCGTACTCAGCCTTCTGCTGCTCGACGAGGTACTCGACGCGCTTGCAGTTGGAGAGATCGTGACCCTTGGTGCGGTGGATCTTACAGTATTGCTTGTCGGAGCTGCCCGGCTTGTCGGCCGCCGCTGCAGGGGCAGGCTCCTTGCCGGAGCCGCCAGCCTGTGCTTTCTTGGCGGGGGCCTCCTTGCCGGACTTCTCGGCGGCAAGCACCTCTTTCTTGCCCTTCCTTCTGTTATTCCGCCGCCGGCTCTTCTTTGCCGGGGCGGCGTCGTCGCTGTCGCTTCCTCCTGCGCCAGCATCCTCCCCGGGGAGTCTCCTCCCCTCTTCTGCGCGTGCGCACTTGTCAGCCAGAGCATAGAGCTCGCTGACATCCCGAATCTTCGTCATCGCCATCTCTTCACGCATGCGGCGGTTACGCACGTTCTGATGGAACGCGCTGATAACCGCGGCAGGGTGGACATCAGGGATGTTGTGCAGCACACGGCTGAAGCGTTGGATGTACTTGCGCAGGGTTTCGCCTTCCTTCTGGGCCAAGATGTGGAGATCGCTCTCCTGGCCGTGGGGTTTGTGGCCGCCGGTGAAGGCGCCAACAAACTGGTGGCAAAGGTCGGCCCAAGAAGAGATAGAACCTTCCGGCAAGTGCATAAGCCACGAACGGACGTTCGGCTTTAGCACGAGCGGGAAGTAGTTCGCCAAGATCTTCTCGTCGCGCCCCCCGGCAGCTTGCACTACGATGGTATAGACGCTGAGGAATTCCGAGGGGTGCGTCTTGCCGTCGTACTTCTCCGGTACGTCGGGCTTAAAATTCTTCATGCTGGGCCACTGGACGCGCCGCAGCTCGCGGGTGAACGCAGGGCAGCCTGCCGCGTACGGCAAGTCGCCTGGCTCACCGGGCGCGTGCGCGTCGACAGTGTTCCCAGCTCTCTTGTCTGATTGTCGCCGAGCTTCTCGGCGGCGCTCGATTGTGGTCCGAGCGTCTTCTTCTCGCCGGTCGTCGAGGACTTGGCGCTGGTCCCGACGAGCCCGCGGGTCCGACGAGGCAGTGGAGCCGTCGTCGGCGTTGTTCCGGCGGGGCGGCGTTTTCTGCTTCTGTGGCGGGGAGTGCACGCTTGTCGCACCCCCGGCGGTCTTGTCGCCGTCAGCCTTCGTCTTCTTAGCTTGCCGCGGCCGCGAGGCCGACGGCTGCTGTGGAGAATCGTTGTTGGCGAAGGCTATCAGGCTCTGGATGGTGGCCCTCCAGTCTTCGGCCTTGTCTGCCGCTGGAGGGAAGTCGAGGAGCAGTTGCGCCCTTGCGAGCGCTTCTGCCGGAGTGGAGGGGAACGCGGGCGAGCGGTGCGAGGAGCGGGATATGCTCGGACTCCTAACAGCGTTAGAAGGAGCGGGGTCCCGCGCCGGCACCTTCGCCTTGCTTGTGCCCGGACGGGGGTCCGGGGCGTCCCGCGAGCCTCCGGTTTGGCCTTGCCCCAGCAAGCGGATGCCACCTCCCGTGACATGGCGCTGCTGGGTCGTTATGTGCTGGGAGGGACGCGGTGCGTCCACGGAGACCGAGGTTCGGTCGTCCGTCCTATTCTTGGATTTGGTGGCGGCGTGAGTGTCCTCGCCGGCGACCACCCTTCCGACGGCGTCTCCCCCGCCCACCGTTGGCTCTGGTGGCGGCGGGTGAGACGCAGACGGGCCTCCGACCTCCGAAGCCTTCTTCTTCGGGGCCATGGAGTTGTCGCTGGTGAAGTTGATGAATTCGGAGAGGTTGATGAAGAATGCGCCCGCGCGAACGCCGGATCAGGTCCGCACAACCTCGACGCCCCGATACCTGGCGCGCCAAAGATGTCGGGGGAAACTGTCCGCCACGAACACCTATGGGACCGGAGCCCCTTGTCTGTGCGGTACGAGGGCGGAGGGAGCACGAAGAGCAGATCGTAGCGAGCACGCGGGCAGTTTTACCCAGGTTCGGGCCGCGGTAGACGCGTAAAACCCTACTCCTGCTTAGTTGTGTATTGAGTTGGAGTGCTCGGGAGCTTGAAGAAGCAGCTACACCGAGCGTGAGAGTGATCTAGGTT
>LR738710.1:686656688-686753341 GCA_902687465.1 Secale cereale | reverse complement strand
TTGTGCATGGGCCTCCTTTTATAGTGCAAGGGGTCACCGACAGGTGTCAACGTAGGAGAAAGGGGTAAAAACGTAAAAGAGGTGGTAGTTGTAACAGTGCAGGAACAGTGGAGCTACAGTGCAGAACAGTGGTCTATACCTACTTTGACAGTGGGGGACAAGGGCATTTAATGCCCGTCGCCGTCGACCCCGAAAGCTCCCGCCCTAGCGTCTCCGTCCGCCACGGCGATGGATCCACCACCGTGGAGTGCCACCGTGTCCCCCAGGCTGCACAGCCATCCGCCACGCGTCCCTGGATAGGCCCCAGGGCGACGCGTGGGCCGGTGAGCTGGAGCGCGGGCACATGGCGCAGCCTTCCCGGCAAGCACCATGCCGTGGCCTTGATCTTGCCGGGACCGGGAGCTTGCCGCTCCCCACGCCCTTTGCCGGGGCGCATATAGCGCCGAGGCGTGTCTTCTAGTCTTCCTGGCAAGCTCCTCTTGCCAGGGCCTTGATCTAGTGGGGCAGTCTTGAGCCTGGCACGGCCTTCCCGGCAAGCTCCTCTTGCCGGGGTCTCGATCTTCTGTCTTGTATACTTTGTTTTTGAATGGCTTAATAAGGGGCAGGAAGGTCTCCGGCGAGCACGCGGTAAACCCTGCCGCGGGAAGCTGCAACTGCCCGTGCACAAGTTGGGGTACTGAGGTACCCCTACCTTAGTACACCGACAGGAGCCCCCGGGCCTGGGCCACACACGGTGCCGAGCGCTGTTGGGCCAGGCCCAAAACAGTGCACGGGCACCCGCGGTCCGCGGCGCGCCGAATCCACTTCCGTATCCGCCGCATCCCCCCGTAACGGCACGCGTCGATCGCGGCGTCGTGGGATGGGACGTGCCCACGATCTCTTAATGGAAAGGGCGAAACGCCCCCCCCCACTCTCCCATAAAAGCAGAGGAAGCGGGCGCGGTTCCCCTCCTTGCGCTTTCATTGCATCGTCTCCTTCCTCCAGAGATCTCTCTTGCGCTCTGCCTCCACACCTCTGCCGCCGCCGAGCTCTTCGTCCCCCTCCTTCCGCCGCGTCCGCCATGGCCCCAAAGACCGACAAGGCGAAGGCGGAGAAGTCCAAGAGGGAGAAGTCGGAGCAAGCGGCGAAGCTCGCCGCGTATCGGAAGCAGCATCTCGTCTTCCCGCCGAGGCTCGGCACGCGGGAGCTCTGGAACAAGTACTACTTGTTCTGGGCCAAGGAAACCAAGGCGCATCCCCGCACGCGAGCATATCCGGCTGCCGCCAAGGACAGCTACCCCGGCGGGTACTACTTCTTCGCAGCTTTCTTTCACTACGGTCTGTGTCCTCCTTTCTCGAATTTCTTCTGCGATGTCATGCATACCTACGGCCTCCATCTCCTTGACTTCACCCCCAACGCCATCCTCACCATGGCGGTTTTCGCACACATGTGCGAAAACTTCATAGGGGTACAGCCCAATGTAGCGCTTTTTAGGCACTTTTTCACTCCTAGAGCAGAGGCCGACGCCCCCCTCTCCGGAGGAATTTCCTGGGTCTTCCGTCTGAACAAGAAGGGGTCCTACTTGCCGGGAGAGCTCCGCGGCAAGTGGGAGGAGTGGCGCGCGGAGTGGTGCTGGGTCGTCGAAGACCAGCCGCAAGCTTTCACCGCGCCGCGCACAACGCCCATCGTGCGCGGCAGGGACTGGAGTGAGCTAGATTCGGACGACATCAAGCTCGACATCGCCCTCGTCCGGATTCTTCGTCTTCGGGTGGCACAGCTGTCCGTTGCTGAGGTGGGCGCAGACTTCCTTCGCCGCCGCATCGCCCCTCTCCAAGACAGGAAGAGGCCGGCCTGGGAGTACGGCGGCCCGGCGGACATAATGAGGCTGCGCCCCGGGCTCAACTTCAACTTCACGACGCTCGAGCTGAGGGGGATGGTCCGGGAACTCTTCAAGTATGACCCGGCACACCCTGAGTGGTTCCGAGCTCCCCGGGGAGTGGTGCCGCTCTGCAACAACATCGTCCGGGACCGTATCCTCGCCATGATGCCCGCGTGCGATTCGCACGGCGTGGATCGCACGTGGATCGCGCCCAAGCCAATCGACGTCCTCAACTTCTACGACAACCTCGTGGAGGTGGCGAAGAACAAGAATGACGTCAAGGAGCACACGCGGGACACCACCGACCAGGAGATTGCCTATATGGCTTCTCGGGCTGAAGAGGCCGCTGCAGCCGCAGCGGCAGGAGACTTCGGGTACACGCCTGCTGAGGCGGAGGCTGCGGACGCGTCCAGCCAGGCGGAGGAGGCGGAGATCCACAGATTGTTGTCAGGTTCTTCGGGTCAATTGTTTGCCGTTTCGGGATCCCTAACAGGATCATCACCGACAACGGTACACAATTCACTAGTCGCACCTTCATGCAGTACGTCCAAGACCTTGGCGCCAAGGTCTGTTTCGCTTCTGTTGCTCACCCGAGGAGCAACGGTCAAGCGGAGAGGGCAAATGCTGAAGTGCTGCGCGGACTCAAGACAAGGACCTTTGACAGGCTGCGCAAGTGCGGAAGAAATTGGATAGAGGAGCTACCGGCGGCTCTTTGGTCAATCAGAACGACACCAAGTCGAGCCACCGGACAGACACCCTTTGCTCTAGTCTATGGAGCAGAGGCAGTTCTCCCCACGGAACTCGTATACGGATCTCCTCGAGTGCTCGCTTATGATGAGCTCGAGCAAGAACAACTGCGGCAAGATGACGCGTTGCTCCTCGAGGAGGGACGTCTCCAGGCTGCTGTACGAGCTGCTCGATACCAGCAAGCTTTGCGCCGCTACCATAGCCGCAAAGTCAAGGCCAGGAGTCTCGAGGAAGGCGACCTTGTTCTTCGGCGCGTTCTGTCCGCCAAGAATTCCAACAAGTTGACGCCGAAGTGGGAAGGCCCTTATCGGGTGAGACAAGTCACGAGGCCCGGCGCTGTCCGCCTCGAGACCGAAGAAGGCTTACCGGTGAGCAACTCCTGGAACATAGAGCATCTTCGCAAGTTTCACCCATAAGGCGCGGTTGCCGTGATCAGTTCCGGCAACCACCTTTTGTACAAGCTTTGCCGCTGTTGCATGTAACCCTTTGTACAAAGCCGGGCGCAGATCCCGTGCATCAGTAAAGTTTTTGTGTTTTTCGCACCGATTGCCTTTTGCATGCTACTCTTTGCTATTTGCATGTTTTGTTTGGCATTTGGTGCAACACTCAAGTATACGGTAAGCATTAGCACGCCGAAAGGCCATATACTTGTTTTCCTCTCCCTTTTCTTTCCTCTTAAGCAGAAGGAACGTTCCTCGCGCACAAGTTTGCCGGGGGGGAAAGAGGTGGAGGAGGAACCAAGTGCTGTTCAAGAAAGAGAAGCCTTACCGGAAAGCAAGCGATATATGAAAGCTAAGTTGTTAGAATTTGACCAGTTCAAATTTTAAATTTTAGTTGTCTTCCTTGAACAATCACACCTTGTATGGAAAACCTGTGCGCGGAGGAACCTACCTGGCGCGCCAAAGATGTCGGGGGAAACTGTCCGCCACGAACACCTATGGGACCGGAGCCCCTTGTCTGTGCGGTACGAGGGCGGAGGGAGCACGAAGAGCAGATCGTAGCGAGCACGCGGGCAGTTTTACCCAGGTTCGGGCCGCGGTAGACGCGTAAAACCCTACTCCTGCTTAGTTGTGTATTGAGTTGGAGTGCTCGGGAGCTTGAAGAAGCAGCTACACCGAGCGTGAGAGTGATCTAGGTTCCGAACCCCCCCCCCACGTTGTGCATGGGCCTCCTTTTATAGTGCAAGGGGTCACCGACAGGTGTCAACGTAGGAGAAAGGGGTAAAAACGTAAAAGAGGTGGTAGTTGTAACAGTGCGGGAACAGTGGAGCTACAGTGCAGAACAGTGGTCTATACCTACTTTGACAGTGGGGGACAAGGGCATTTAATGCCCGTCGCCGTCGACCCCGAAAGCTCCCGCCCTAGCGTCTCCGTCCGCCACGGCGATGGATCCACCACCGTGGAGTGCCACCGTGTCCCCCAGGCTGCACAGCCATCCGCCACGCGTCCCTGGATAGGCCCCAGGGCGACGCGTGGGCCGGTGAGCTGGAGCGCGGGCACATGGCGCAGCCTTCCCGGCAAGCACCTTGCCGGGGCCTTGATCTTGCCGGGACCGGGAGCTTGCCGCTCCCCAGGCCCTTTGCCGGGGCGCATATAGCGCCGAGGCGTGTCTTCTAGTCTTCCTGGCAAGCTCCTCTTGCCAGGGCCTTGATCTAGTGGGGCAGTCTTGAGCCTGGCACGGCCTTCCCAGCAAGCTCCTCTTGTCGGGGTCTCGATCTTCTGTCTTGTATACTTTGTTTTTGAATGGCTTAATAAGGGGCAGGAAGGTCTCCGGCGAGCACGCGATAAACCCTGCCGCGGGAAACTGCAACTGCCCGTGCACAAGTTGGGGTACTGAGGTACCCCTACCTTAGTACACCGACAACTCTGATGAAGCATTGTGCTGCTATTGGATATACTCTGGATGATCTTAAGGGCATTAGTCCCACTATATGCCAACACAAGATAAAATTGGAAGAAAATGCTAAACCAGTTATTGATCATCAACGACGGTTAAATACTAAGATGAAAGAAGTGGTAAGTAAGGAAATACTAATGCTTCTAGAGGCGGGTATTATCTATCCAGTTGCTGATAGCCAGTGGGTAAGTCATGTCCATTGTGTCCCTAAGAAGGGAGGTATGATTGTCGTTCCTAATGATAAAGATGAATTGATCCCGCAAAGAATAGTTACAGGTTATAGGAAGGTAATTGATTTCTGTTAGTTAAATAAAGCTACTAAGAAAGATCATTACCCCTTGCCTTTTATTGATCAAATGCTAGAAAGGTTATCCAAACATACTCACTTTTGCTTTCTAGATGGTATTCTGGTCTCTCTAAAATACCTGTGTCAAAAGGGGATCAAGAAAAGACCACTTTTACTTGTCCTTTCGGTACCTTTGCTTATAGACGTATGCCTTTTGGTTTATGTAATGCACCTGCTACCTTTCAAAGATGCATGATGGCTATATTCTCTGATTTTTGTGAAAAGATTGTTGAGGTTTTCATGGAAGATTTCTCTGTTTACGGAACTTCTTTTGATGATTGCTTAAGCAACCTTGATCGAGTTTTGCAGAGATGTGAAGACACTAATCTTGTATTGAATTGGGAGAAGTGACACTTTATGGTTGACAAAGAAGTGGTATTGAAGTTGACAAAGCTAAAGTTTATGCTATTGAAAAGATGTCATGCCCTAAGGACATCAAAGGTATACGAAGTTTCCTTGGTCATGTTGGGTTGTATAGGAGGTTCATAAAGGACTTCTCAAAATCTCCATGCCGCTGACTAATCTCTTACAAAAAGATATTCCTTTTGTCTTTGATGATGATTGTCTAGAAGCATTTGAAATACTTAAGAAAGCATTGATCTCTGCACCTATTGTCCAGCCTCCCGACTGGAATTTACCCTTTGAGATTATGTGCAATGCTAGTGATTATGTTGTAGGTGATGTTTTAGGGCAAAGAGTTGATAAGAAATTGAATGTTATCCAGTATGCTAGTAAAACTCTAGATAGTGCCCAAAGAAATTATGCTACTACTGAGAAAGAATTTTTAGGAGTTGTATTTGCTTGTGATAAGTTTAGACCCTATATCGTTGACTGTAATGTAACTATTCACATTGATCATGCTGCTATCAAATACCTTATGGAAAAGAAAGATGCTAAACCTAGATTTATTAGATGGGTTCTCTTGCTGCAAGAATTTGACTTGAATATTATTGATAGAAAGGCAGCTCAGAACCCCATTGCAGATAACTTGTCTAAGTTAGAGAATATACTTGATGACCCACAACCTATTGATGATAGCTTTCCTGATGAACAATTAGCTGTCATAAATACTTCTCGTACTGCTCCATGGTATGCTGATTATGCTAATTATATTGTTGCTAAGTTTATACCTCCTAGCTTCACATACCAGCAAAAGAAAAAGTTCTTCTATGATTTGAGACATTACTTCTGGGATGACCCACATCTTTATAAAGAAGGATTAGATGGTATTATTAGACGTTGTGTACCTGAGCATGAACATGAACATATCCTACGCAAGTGGCACTCCGAAACTTATGGAGGACACCATGCGGGAGATAGAACTGCACACAAGGTATTGCAATCTGGTTTTTATTGGCCTACTCTCTTCAAGGATGCCCGTAAGTTTGTCTTATCTTGTGATGAATGTCAAAGAATTGGTAATATCAGTAGACGTCAAGAAATGCCTATGAATTATTCACTTTTTATTGAACCATTTGATATTTGGGGCTTTGATTATATGGGACCGTTTCCTGCCTCTAATGGGTATACACATATTTTAGTTGATGTTGATTACGTTACTAAGTGGGTAGAAGCTGTTCCAACTAGTAGTGCTGATCATAACACCTCTATTAAGATGCTTAAAGAAGTTATTTTTCCGAGGTTTGGAGTGCCTAGATACCTAATGACTGATGGTGGTTCACACTTTATTCATGGTGCTTTCCGTAAGATGCTTGCTAAATATGATGTGAACCATAGAATTGCATCCCCTTATCACCCACAGACTAGTGTTCAAGTAGAACTAAGTAATATGGAGTTGAAATTAATTTTGCAAAAGACAGTTAATAGGTCTAGGAAGAATTGGTCCAAGAAACTTGATGATGCATTATGGGCCTATAGAACTGCATACAAAAATCCTATGGGTATGTCTCCATATAACATGGTATACGGAAAAGCTTGTCACTTACCTCTTGAGCTAGAACATAAGGCATATTGGGCTATTAAAGAGCTCAATTATGATTTCAAACTTGCCGGTGAAAAGAGGTTATATGACATTAGCTCTCTTGATGAATGGAGAACCCATGCCTATGAGAATGCCAAACTGTTTAATGAAAAGGTTAAAAGATGGCATGACAAAAGGATACAAAAGCGTGAGTTTAACGTAGGTGGTTATGTCTTGCTATACAACTCTCATTTAAGATTTTTTGCAGGAAAAACTCTCTCCAAGTGGGAAGGACCTTACGTTATCGTGGAGGTCTATCATTCCGATGCCATAAAAATCAACAACTTCGAAGGCACAAATCCGAAGGTGGTGAACGGTCAAAGAATCAAACATTATATCTCAGGTAATCCTATAAATGTTGAAACCAATGTTATTGAAACCGTAACTCTGGAGGAATACATAAGGGACACTTTCTAGAACGATTCAGCCTCCGAAAAGGAAGAGGTATGTGATACGGTAAGTAAAGCGACTCCAAAACAGTTCTAAAGGCATTTTTTCTCTATTTTGGAATATTTGGAAAAATAGAAAAATAAGTAGCAGTCCGGAAGAGACACGAGCCGTCCACGAGGGTGGAGGGTGCGGCCCCTGCCTCGTGGGCACCCCGTGTGCCTCCCAGACTCTGATTTTTTGTATGTTACTCCTTTTGGTCGGTAAAAATTCATTATATATACTTTTGACCTCTGTATCACGCAAAAATCCTTTGCTTTCGTTTCGAGCTGCTGTTTTTGACAGATCTAGATCATCATGGCGTCCTCCAACATCCCCAAGGACAAGTTCTTCGAGAAGGTCATCAACCCCTAACTTGCGGGGGTGCTGCATCACCCTAAAACCATGGAGTTGCATGAGGGGGTGATGCACATCCATGATGTTGACGGGCCGAGGAGGACCGGAAGCGTGGAGACAAGACTCGAAGCAATGGAGCAGCAAGTTTTCAAGTGCCAAGGTATGGTGGAATGAGAACTCAACGCCAACCATATGATGATCTCGGAGCTCGCCAACAACCTCAAGCTAGACTCAAGGATCTTCAGGGAAGCTATCTCCAATCTTCAAGAGAAGATCGATCACCTCCAAGCCCGGATCTATGACCTGCAAAACCAAAACTATGAGTATGGATATAGATTCAATAAGACGAGTTTGGCTGCAGATTTGAGTATCCCGGAGACTCGATCATCCTTCTACGATGGTGAGCCCATGCCTTGGAAGGTGGACGACAAGCCTGCATCATCAACAACTCCATCATCACCACCCCCGAAGAAGGAGACATAATAATATGGGTATGGGCACTCCCCTTGGAAACTGCCAAGCTTGGGGGAGGACCCCGGTATCGTATCACCATCACTCCTATCTCTAACGTTTTTCTTAGTTCGACCCTTTTGGTAGTATCTTGATCTAGTAGAATAAAGTTAGCATGATCTAGTTGTGAGCTTTTGCCTTATGATCTTTACCCTTTGTAATTGAGTCCGTGAGCTATATAATAAAGATAAGTGTTGAGTCAAGGGCTTGATTTCCTCACTTGGGTCATGATAAAAAGAAAGAAAACATAAAGAGTATCCAAGAGATCATATTGATCTTATGGGAAGTAATGACTTCACATATAAGAGTATGATAAATTAAAGTTGTTGAGAGTTAACAAACAAAGTTTTGGTCATTGTTGCAATTAATAGGAAGTAATAAAAGAAGAGAGGCTTCACATACAAATATACTATCTTGGACATCTTTTATGATTGTGAGCACTCATTAAAGTATGACATGCTAAAGAGTTGATGTTGGACAAGGAATACAACATAATGGGTTTTGTTTTCTTATATCCGAAATAAAGTATATTGTCATGGATCATCCAACATGTTGAGCTTGCCTTTCCCCCTCATGCTAGCCGAAACTCCTCGCACTAAGTAGAGATACTACTTGTGCTTCCATACATCCTTAAACCCAGTTTTGCCATGAGAGTCCACCATACCTACCTATGGATTGAGAAAGATCCTTCCAAGTAAGTTGTCATGTTGCAAACTCGCAAAAATATGTATGATTTATTAGTATGGAGGAAATTAGCTTTATACGATCATGTGATATGGAAGTAATAAAAGCGATGGACTGCATAATAAAGGTCCTTATCACAAGTGGAAATATAAAGTGATGTTCCTTTGTGCTAAGACTTTGTGCATTCAACCATAAAAACACATGACAACATCTGCTTCCCTCTGCGAAGGGCCTATCTATTATTCTTGCCTTATAAGAGTCAAGGTGAAATTCACCTTTCCCTTTTTACATTTTATCCTTTGGCAAGCACATTGTGTTGGAAAGATCCTGACATATATACCCACTTGGATGTAACTTTTCATGATCTATTACTGTTGACATTACCCTTGAGGTAAAAGGTTGGGAGGCAACACCATAAGCCCCCATCTTTCTCTGTGTCCGATTAAAACTCCATAACCATAAGTATTGCATGAGTGTGAGCAATTGTGAAAGATTATATGATAGTTGAGTATGTAGGCTTGTTGAAAAGCTCTTACATTGACTATTTCCGATGTTACGATAAATTGCAATTGCTTCAATGACCGAGATCAAAGTTTGTTAGTTTTCAATGAAGTTTATGATTCATGCTTGATATGGTGAATGAATTGTTACTTTAGCATAAGTATCATATGACAATATATATATATATATATATATATATATATATATATATATATATATATATATATATATATATATATATATATATATATATATATATATATATATATAATTGTTGTTATAAGAATGATCATGATGCCCTCATGTCCGTATTTTGTTTTTATCGACACCTCTATCTCTTAACATGTGGACATATTTTCCGATATCAGCTTTCGCTTGAGGTCAAGCGAGGTCTAAGCTTGGGGGTGTTGATACGTCCATTTTGCATCATGCTTATATGTTGATATTTATTGCATTATGGGTTGTTACTACACGTTATGTCACAATACTTATGCCTTTTCTCCCTTATTTTACAAGGTTTACATGAAGAGGGAGAATGCCGGCAGCTGGAATTCTAGGCTGGAAAAGGAGCAAACTCTGGAAACCTATTCTGCACAACTCCAAAAGCCCCGAAACTCCACAGAACTCCGTTTCAGAAAATATAAAAAATATCTGGCGAAAGAAGTTCACGAGGGGGGCCACCTGCTGTCCACGAGGGTGGGGGGCGCCCCCCCCCCCTCTTTGGGCGCGCCCCCTGTCTCGTGGGCCCATCGATGGCCCCCTGATGCCCATCTTCTCCTATATGAGGTGTTTTGACCTGGAAATAATCAGAAGGAGGCTTTCGGGACCAGACGCCGCCGTCTCGAGGCGGAACCAAGGCGGAAACCAATCTAGGGTTCCGGCAGAGCTGTTCTGCCGAGGATGCTTCCCTCCGGGAGGGGGAAATCGTCACCGCCGTCATCACCAACAACTCTCCCATCTTGGGGAGGGCTATCTTCATCAACATCTTCACTAGCACCATCTCCTCTCAAACCCTAGTTCATCTCTTGTATCCAATCTTTGTACCCAAACCTTAGATTGGTACCTGTGGGTTGTGAGTAGTGTTGATTACTCCTTGTAGTTGATGCTAGTTGGTTTATTTGGTGCAAGATCATATGTTCAGATCCATTATGCATAGTAATACCCCTCTGATCATGAACCATATTATGTCTTGTGAGTAGTTACTTTTGTTCCTGAGGACATGGGAGAAGTCTTGCTATTAGTAGTCATGTGAATTTGGTCTTCGTTCGATATTTTGATGAGATGTATGTTGTCTCTCCTCTAGTGGTGTCATGTGAACATCGACTACATGACACTTCACCATTATTTGGGCCTAGAGGAAGGCATTGGGAAGTAATAAGTAGATGATGGGTTGCTAGAGTGACAGAAGCTTAAACCCTAGTTTATGCGTTGCTTCATAAGGGGCTGATTTGGATCCATATGTTTCAGGCTATGGTTAGGTTTACCTTAATACTTCTTTTGTAGTTGCGGATGCTTGCATTAGAGGTTAATCATAAGTGGGAGGCTTGTCCAAGTAAGGACAGCACCCAAGCACCGGTCCACCCACATACCAAATTATCAAAGTACCGAACGTGGATCAAATGATCATGATGAAAACTAGCTTGACGATACTTCCCATGTGTCCTCGGGAGCGCTTTCCTTCATATAAGAGTTTGTCTGGGCTTGTCCTTTGATACAAAAAGGATTGGGACACCTTGCCGCACCTTATTTACTTTTACCCTTTGTCACTTGCTGCCAATTACCTTATCACAAAACTATCTGTTACCTATAATTTCAGTGCTTGCAGAAAATACCTTACTGAAAACTGCCTATCATTTCCTTCTGCTCCTCGTTGGGTTCGGCACTCTTACTTATAGAAAGGACTACGATAGATCCCCTACACTTGTGGGTCATCAAAGCCCCCATGTGATATATTTTTGAGCTGTGCTCGCCGGGTGCCTATGTTTGAGCTGTGTTGTGCAACAAACTCTCTTTGGTCCCTTTAATTTCCCTGAGAACTCGAACTTGCGAGAGATTATTCTTTTGAACTGGAAATTCTTAAACCGGATATTGAGAGCTTCAAAGCTTTGTGGGAGACATCTTTCCCTTGAACCGGATCTTAAACCGGAATCTTCATTTTCAGCCGGAATTTTTCTGACGGCCTTTAAACTCGGACTTGCGAGAGATTAATTCTTTTTGAACCGGAGATTCTTAAACCGGACTTGAGAGCTTCAGAGCTTTGTAGGAGACAGATTTCCCTTGAACCGGATTGTAAACCGGATATTTGAGAGCTTCAGTAAGACTGATGCCCCTTGAGCCGGATTTTAAACCGGATTCCTTTCTGATGACCCGAAAACTTCTTCATTGAGCCGGGATTTTGTAATTGTCATATACTTTTTAAGCCGGAAATTTTTCTGACGGCCTTTAAATTTTCATCAATATAGCAGTTGCCTCCGGGACCAGGTTATCTTTCCCTCCATCGTCCTCGGGTTCTTAAATTTGTTGAAACTGGCAAGATTTGATATGTCATCGTAGCCCCCGAGTCTTAAGACGACTCGAGGAGTTGTCTTGAGATTCTCTGTATTTGACTATAGCAAAAGGTGTATATCATTGGTGTTGATAGCGCGATATGAATCCATAGAAAAATGAGGTGACTGCGGCGGGTTATCAGTGATCCCGTATGAGCCGTGTCGGCAACTCGGCCAATGGTTCCTTCCAACTGGCGATTTGAAGTTAACCAAACTGTAGTGGCGGCGACTTGTGCGCCTGCCCATTGAGCCACCCAGTGCAGACGACGGTTGATAGTATATGATAATTTGTCTCCATTTTGTTGAAAGAAAACCGGGCTACCCAAGCTGTGACTTGCTCATACTCAATAAACAGCTCGTGTAGACAGGTGCAGCTCGGTGTGTTGATGTAGACCGGGCCGCGAGAGTCGGACAGTAAAGAAGACCGCAATATTAGAGGCGATATAGATAAATGAGTCGGCCATGGCGTTGTAAGCCGGTGCACTCTGGTGAACCGGCCACGGGGGTGGACGGGTGAGTTGTCTGCGGTGTTGTAAACCAGCGCAGACGGGTGAGTTGGCCTGATATCTTAGGCCAGAAATTATCCACCGCGGAGTTGATCATTACTAAGGTGAAACTAAAATCAATTACGGCTGAGTCGGCCGTAGGAGGAGACTAATAAGTCGGCCGCAATACTATAGGCCGGTGCAACACGGGCAAGTTGTGCTCCACGTTGTAAACCGGTGTGGACGCGTGAACTGGCCATCCGTTCATCGGGTAATGTGATACGGAGGAAAACGCCGTTATAGAACGTTGCCAGTGCATGCTTTATACCCGCAGTATAACAATAATTTTTCCTATATATAAAAACACCAATAGGGCAGTGTAATGGTGCTCAGAGGAATTAAAATGTGCTGATAAAATATATAGGAGGGATAGCACCTGATTTGCTCAAACAACAGATGGGTCGGCCAGCGCCGACGGGCTAGTTGTCCTCCTCGTTGTAAGCCGGTGTGGTCGCGAAAGACGGCCACGACGTTGTAAAACGGCGCGGTCGCGAGAGACGGCCACATTGTTGTAAACCGGCACGGTCGCGAGAGACGGCCACGGTGTTGTAAACCGGCGGGGTCATGAGAGATGGCCACAGTGCTGTAAGCTGGTGCGGGAGTCCGTTGAGTAACGATGACCACTTGTGTCGAATGATGTTTGGCGTGCCTCCATCTTCGCGGTATAATACCACTTTGTAATGAATAATTCTCCTCCATATAAAATACAGCAGGGCAAAATAATTTTGCTCGGATGAATTAATATGTGCTTAAAAATAAATAGGGTAAATAGCACTAGGTTTGTTCGGACGACGTATGATCTGTATCTAGCACCCGTGAATAATCGCCAATGAAACAATGTACATGGTATATGTGCATAAAACAATGTACTAATTGTCCATTGAGAGCCAAGCAGCGCTTGGAAGAGCCGCGGCAGAGGCGAAGTTTGCAGAAATGACAAAGTGGTCGGGCAGCTTGAAAGCGATGGCCCAAGGGCAGCTGGCAGGCCATGACTTGAGGCATGTCACGGAGGCAGAGGCAGGGCCGTAGCAGACGAGCCACTCCGGATCGTGATCGTCTTCTTTTTTCTTTGCTTTATTTGTTTCAACCTGCAGAAAGCAAAGGCGGTGCTCGATAGATGCATTGACTTTGGTCTTCATGTGGGGGTTAAAAAGCATCGATCAAGTTTGGAATCCATGCATGGAGCTTTGCACATAGGAGTTGGGGTAATTTGAGCGCACCAATCTCTCTCAAAAATCTGACCGTATCAATATTATGAATTCCCTGGACAGAATCGGAGACCTGTATAGCGGCCCTTTCCATGGCGTAGGCGATCTGAGGCCTGGCGCAGGGTGGAAACCGTGGGTCGAGGCAAGCGAGGCAAGCAAAGGCGCTCTGGAGGAGTCTAGACGCGGATGTACAGGCGTCGAAACCGCGGGTGACAGAGGTGAATCCGGGGCGGCTCAGAAGTAGGCATAGGGGCGGACCGCAGCGGAGGGACTCGGTCCCCTCCGGCGAAACGGTTTAAAATGGCGGACCAGCAGATACGAGGAGCGGCCATCCGATACGGCTGAGGCCCACGGCGACTCAGCAAAAACAGCTCGGATAGCTGCTGGGCCGGCTCTCAGGCGAAGGCAGGGGGTGACGAAGACGCGCGGGCCATAGCAGAGGCGACCGGAGCGGTGAAGGTAGTGGAAGCGGCCTGAGGTGACACTCCTCTGCTCGGGCGCGGCGGCTCAGAACCATGGCCGGCTCAATGTTTTCTTTCAGCAGCAAGGGCCAAGGCGGCTTCAAAGATGGTGACTCAAATCAGAGCGGCCTTGGATCTTAATCCTTTGAAAACCAAACATGAACTTAGCGGCCGATTACTTCTCCTGATGCAGTACTCCAACTTGCAAATAACTAATTCGGACGTGGATTGCATTGACCCCTCCGTTTTGGTTAACAGAACCTGCTAGCTTTTACAGATCACACGAGGCGGCGGCTTGTCTTTAACAAACCGATTTCTTGTGAGACTCGGTAGATTTCAGGACCCATCGGTGCACAGATGAAATCATCTCCTGCCAACCACCACAAAAAATTCCTTCAATTTTGATGAACTCATCGGTGCACGTATCCGGTTTGTGACTTGGAGTCATCCGGATTTCAGGATTCTTTGTTCAACCAGAAAATTGCGAATTTCTCGATCCCTGGGTGAGATCCCTCCAAGAACTCAACACCATCGTGCGCGAGCCCGACGGTGGGCGCCAACTGTCGTGGAATTGTCACGGCAGATGTCCTAGTGTGAGGACTTAGTCGTGAGGCCAACACATCTACGCGGTAGCTTGAAGGGGTTGGTCGGAATCGAGAGACGCGGGACGGATCAACACGCAAGACACGGATTTATACAGCTTCGGGCCCCGGGAAACATCATCCGGTAATATCCCTACATGATGTTTGAGGCTAGATCTCATTATGACCCTCATGGAGTCGCCACATAAGCCGGCTCTCCTTCTTGTGTCTAACCCTAGAGATTTTTTGTTGTTTCTTGTCCCCCTTTGGGGAGCCTTGCCCCTCCTTATATATGTTGAAAGGGCGGGTTACATGACTAGTCCTAGTAGGATTAGGATTACTCTATTACAAGTGGATTCCTAGTCTTGCTTCCTTTGTAAGGGAATATTCCTTATGCCTTTCCTCGTAAACCGGCCCACCATTAACATAAACCGGCCTTCCATAAAACGCCTTCTGGGCCACCGGGTCTTGTTGTTCCTCTGGCCTGCTCGCCGGGTCAGCCATGAGTCACCAAGTCCGGCCGGGTTATAATTATGGCCGGTTTAGACCGCGGGGTATATCCCCGACAGTCTTCGAGGAGATCTATTCGATGTAATATTTTTGCGGTGTGTTTGTCGAGATCCGATGAATTGTGGGTTTATGATCAAGATTATCTATGAACAATATTTGATTCTTTTCTGAAATCTTTTATGTATGATTATAATACCTTGTAAGTCTCTTCGAATTATCGGTTTGGTTTGGCCTACTAGATCTATAGTTCTTGCAATGGGAGAAGTGCTTGGCTTTGGGTTCAATCTTGCGGTGTCATTTCCGAGTGACAGCAGGGGCAGCAAGGCATGTATTGTATTGTTGCCATCGATGATAAAAAGATGGGGTTTATATCATATTGCTTGAGTTTATCCCTCTACACCATGTCATCTTGCTTAAAGCATTACTCTGTTCTTATGAACTTAATACTCTAGATGCATGCTGGATAGGAGTCGATGTGTGGAGTAATAGTAGTAGATGCAGAATTGTTTCGGTCTACTTGTCACGGACGTGATGCCTATATATAATGATTGTCGGTGTACTAGAGTAGGGGTACCCTAGTATCCCGAACTTGTGCACGGGCAGTCGCAGCGTCCCGCGGCAAGGCTTGCCGGGTGACCATCAAGGTCCTCCGTGGTTCCTTTGGAGCCATTCAAGAACAAAGTATTCAAGCCAACGAGACAAGGCCCCGGCAAGAGGAGCTTGCCGGGAAGGCCACTCGAGGCACAAGACCCCGGCAAGAGGAGCTTGCCGGGAAGGCCAACCAAGGCATCTCAAGGAACTTGCCGCGACGCGCCACGCGTCCCGGCAAGGCCAGGTGAGCGGCAAGCTCCCGGACGCGACAAGACAACGACCGCGGCAAGGCGTTTGCCGCGGCAAGCTGCTACTCTGTACCCACGCTCCAGCGAATCCACCAACGTGTCGCTCTAGGACCCTTCTAGGCGTACGTGGCGGGAGGCTGTGCAGCCAGCGATGCGCGGTGGCAAGCGGTGCTGACAAGATTGCCATCGTGGCTAGCGGTGGTGCCCCTGACGGTCCCTTTTTGCACTATTTGGGTGACGCAGACGGGCATTTAATGCCCTTGTCCCCTGCCGTCAGGGTTAGGTATGATACACTGTACAGGTAGTTGTACCAACTGCAACACCTTTCCATTTTTTACCCGTGTCTACGTTGCCACCTGTCGGTGACCCCTTGAGCATATAAAGGGAGGCCCATGCGCAACGTAGAGGGGGGTTCGAGGCAGAAGAACTCTCGCGCTCGGTCTCGCTAGCCGCTGGTGTGTACTGTAGCACTCAGCGCTCCCGAGCAAGAACTCAATACAAACCACAAAGCAGGAGTAGGGTTTTACGCATCTGTGCGGCCCGAACCTGGGTAAACTGCTCGTGTGCTTCGCCTTGATCTGCTCTTCATGCGATCTCCGCCCCCGCCGAACCGAAAGGGACTCGGTCCGCCGGTCCCATAGGTGCTCGTGGATCAGTTTCCCTGACATCTTTGGCATGCCAGGTAGGGGGGGTCGAGGTTGTGTGAACCTGATCCGGCGTCCACACGAGCTAGATCTTCATCGTCTTCATCAACATGCCGCCGAAGAAATAGGCTTCGGAGGCAGCTGCTCCGTCCGCGCCGAACCCACCACCGCCGGAGCAAACGGCTGGTGGGATAGACGCCGGCGGAAGAACGGGCGTCGACGTGGGAGCTCACGGTGCTGCAGGTCCAAGGACAAGGCTGCGCCGCCCATCGGCGGTATAGTCGGCTCCCACAACGACCGGGCACACTCCAAGACCTCGGCGTCCATGCATGCACCACACCCATCTCAGGAGGCGCGGGACCGGCAGCGTCATGGTACTCACGGTACCATACGTTTGCTGGACCAAGATCGGGCTGGTGGGTCTCGGAATGCTCAAGACCAGCATGCACGCCAACATGCTGGCACGAGCGAGGCACGGTCGCTTGGACGGGATACTGCTCCTTCTAATATAGTTAGAAGTCTGAGCATATCCCGCTCCTCACAACGTTCGCCACCGCTACCCGCCACTCCAGCGGAAGCTTTGGTGCGAGCTCAACTGCTCCTAGACTACCCTCCAACGGCAGACAAGATCGACGATTGGAGGGCCACCATTCAGAGTCTCATCGGCTTCGCCAACGGCGACACTCCGCGGCAGCGAAGTACATCGCAGCCGCGGCAAGTCAGCCAGGCGCAAGCCGGTGGCGACAAGACCGGTGGGGGTGCAACCACCGTGCACTCTCCGCCCCGAAGGCCAAGATCGCCGACTCGCCGGGTCCACCTCGACAGCGACTCCACCGCGTCATCAGATCCGCGAGCTCGTCGCGATCAGCGCCAAGTTCTTCACGAACGACAGCAAGAAGACGCTCGTACTCGCATCGAGCGCCGAAGAGAAGTGCGGCATCAATCGGACCAGCGCGCTGGACCCGCTGTCGACATGCATGCGCCAGGGGAACCAGGTGACTTGTCGTACGCGGTAGGTTGCCCTGCGTTTACTCGTGAGCTGCGGCAAGTCCAGTGGCCCAGCACGAAGAATTTCAAGCCAGGTGTACCAGAGAAGTAAGACGGCAAGTTGCATCCGTCGGAGTTCCTCAGCATCTACACCATCACGGTGCAGGCTGCCGGGGGGCGGGACTACAAGATCCTTGCCAACTACTTCCCGCTGGTGCTCAAGCCCAACGTCATGTCCTGGCTCATGCACTTGCCGGACAACTCCATATCCTCCTGGGCAGACCTATGCCATCAGTTTGTTGGCGCCTTTACAGGCGGACACAAACCTCATGGCCAAGAAAGCGACATTCATCTGCTCGCCCAGAAGGAAGGAGAGCCCCTGCGCAAGTACATTCAGAGATTCAGTCGTGTACAGCACAACATCCCAGATGTCCACCCTGCCGCGGTCATCAGCGCGTTCCATCAGAACGTGCGTAACCGCAGGATGCGGGAGGAGATGGCGATGTGCAAGATCAGAGACGTCAGCGAGCTATATGCCCTGGCCGACAAGTGTGCACGTGTTGAGGAAGGGAGGAAACTCCCCGGAGAGAATGCAGGAGCAGGAGGATCTGACAGCGAGGATGCTGCCCCGGCAAAGAAAAACCGGCGGCGGAACAACAGGAAGAAGAAAGGCAAACATGTGCTAGTCGTTGAGCAGTCCGGCAACGAAGGTGGCGCCAAGAAAGCCAAAGTTGGTGACTCCAGCAAGGAGATTGCCGCATGCACCAACTGCCAGTCTGTGGCGGTCGCCGACAAGCAGGACGGCACCGACAAGCAGTATTGCAAGATCCACCGCACCAAGGGCCATGACCTCCAGAGCTGCAAGAAGGTCGAGCAGCTTGTCGAGCTGCAAAAGGCTGAATACGAGCGACGCGACAAGGAGAAGGCCCAAGGGGGTGCTGGAGGATCCGGCCAGAAGCGCCCCGGCCGGGGAGGACGCCGCGGCAAGGCCAAGCAGCGGCAAGGAGACAGACCTCCCCGCGGCCGCGACAAGGATGAAGATGACGACGACGATGAAGACATGGATGATGTCAAGACCAGTGAGCAGGAGTTCCAGAAAGCCACAAAGGTCTTGTGCGTTGACGGCGGTGCTTCTCTGCATACTTCACACCGCCAACTCAAGCAGTGGGTGCGGGAAGTCAATGCGGCAGAACCACCTGTCGAGTCACGTAAGCTTCTGAAATGGTCCAGCACGCCTATCATCTTTGATATTGAGGACCACCCTGATCGCACAACTGCGGTCGGGTCCTTGCCGATGTTGGTTTCACCAACCATCCGCAACCTCAAGGTCACTAAGATGCTAGTTGATGGCGGGGCCGGCTTGAACCTGATCTCCTCCGCTGTACTCCAGAAACTCCAGATCCCTGACAGCGAGCTCGAAGAGACCGGCACATTCCAAGGAATTAACCCGGGAAGGAGCAAGCCGAAGGGGAAGATCACGTTGCCAGTGACATTTGGCGGCGAGTTGAACTTCAGGACTGAGAGGGTCACCTTTGGCGTTGCCGATTTTCTATTGCCTTACAATGGGATACTCGGCCGTCCAGCACTCGCCAAGTTCATGGCAGTCTCTCACTACGCATACAACATGCTGAAGATGCCAGGCCCGATAAGTGTCATCTCTGTCCCTGGCGACAAGAAGGATGCTCTTATCTGCGCCGACAAGATCTACCGGTAAGCAGCAGCCGCAACAGATAGCAAGTCACCTGTCGTTGAAGCTCCCGGGGGGAAGAAGAAGACCAAGTCCTGCAAGAGTTCTGATGCCCACTCCGGCAAGCGCACCTCTTCGGAGTGCTGCGCTACCGTAGAGGACGCACCATCGAGCTCCACCGGCAAGTGTAAGAAGACAATGGCAGCTCCGCCAGAGATCAAGAAGGTGTCCGCCAAGGAGGACGGCACTGATGGTACCTTCACCATCAGTGCCACTCTTGACCCTAAATAGGAAAGCGCGCTCATTGCTTTCCTGCGGGCGAATGTCGACGTGTTTGCATGGCAACCGTCTGACATCCCCGGTGTTCCCAGGAAAGTAATTGAGCACCATCTTGCCGTTTGTCCTCATGCGCGGCCCGTTAAGCAGAAGGTCATGAAACAAGCAGTGGAGCGCCAAGAATTCATCGCAGAAGAGATCAAGAAGTTGGAAGCAGCAGGCCTTGTCAGAGGAGTGCTCCATCCTACGTGGTTGGCCAATCCTGTAGTCGTGCGCAAGGCAAATGGGAAATGGAGGCTTTGTATCGACTTTACCGATGTCAACAAAGCTTTTCCCAAAGACCCATTTCCCTTGCCGCGCATTGACCAGATTGTCGACTCCACGGCCGGATGTGACTTGCTTTCATTTCTTGACGCATACTCAAGATACCATCAGATCTTCATGGCAGAAGAGGATGAGGAGAAGACCGCATTCATCACTCCATGTGGCACGTACTGCTTCATACGGATGCCTTTCGGTTTAAAGAATGCTGGTTCAACTTTCGCAAGGGTAGTCCATGTCGCTCTTGAGCCACAAATACACAGAAATGTGGAAGCATACATGGATGACATAGTGGTCAAGAGCAAGGACAAGGCAACTCTAATTCAAGATTTAGACGAGACCTTTGCAAATCTGCGCAAGATCAGCCTCAAGCTCAACCCCGAGAAGTGTGTGTTTGGAGTCCCTTCCGGCAAGCTTCTCGGGTTCTTCGTGTCTCAGAGGGGAATTGAAGCCAATCCCGACAAGATCAAGGCCATTGAGCAGATTGAAGCACCAAAGCGCGTCAAGGATGTACGAAGACTTGCCGGTTGCGTGGCTGCTCTCAGCAGGTTTATCTCTAAGTCTACTGACCGCGCCCTGCCGTTTTTCAAAATATTGAAAAAGGCAGGTCCAATGAAATGGACTCCGGAAGCGGAGGTTGCGCTGCAAGACTTGAAGAGATACCTGTCCTCCACTCCAATACTTGTCGCACCTAAGCCACAAGAGAAGTTGCTGCTGTATCTAGCGGCAACCAATCAAGTGGTTAGTGCTGCGTTAGTAGCGGAGAGGGAAGCGGATGATGAGCCAGCAACCGCGGAAGGCGCATCCAGCGACAAGCAGGGGGCTTCCACGACAAGCTCTGGTCCCGACAAAGATGGATTTGCGCAGGCGCGCGAGGAGATACAGAAGAGAATGGTGCAGCGCCCAGTTTACTTTGTCAGTTCCCTTCTGCAGGGGGCTAGGTCAAGGTACTCTGGCATGCAGAAATTGCTTTTCGGCCTCCTCATGGCCTCGAGAAAGCTGCACCATTACTTTCAAGCACATGAGATCACAGTTGTCACTCGCTTTCCGCTGAAGAGGATACTGCAGAATCCAGAAGCAACAGGCAGGATTGTTGAGTGGGCACTGGAACTGCCAAGCTTTGGCCTCAAGTTTGAGAGCACTTCAACTATCCAAAGCAGAGCATTGGCAGAATTCATAGCAGAGTGGACGCCAACACCAGATGAAGAAATTCCAGAAACGAGCATCCCCGTCAAGGAAGCAAGCAAAGAGTGGCTGATGTACTTTGATGGTGCCTTCTCGCTGCAAGGCGCCGGTGCTGGCATGCTGCTTGTCGCACCCACCGGAGAGCACCTCAAGTACATAGTCCAGATGCACTTTCCCAAGGAGCAAGCGACAAACAATACCGCAGAGTATGAAGGTTTGCTTGCCGGTCTCAGGATCGCGGCAGACCTTGGGATCAAGAAGCTCATTGTCAGGGGTGACTCACAGCTTGTCGTCCGCCAAGTGAACAAGAGTTATCAGAGTCCGTTGATGGAAGCCTACGTTGATGAAGTGAGAAAGCTAGAAGAGCACTTTGACGGCCTACAGATGGAACATGTTCCAAGAGCTCAGAACGACATCGCCGATGGCCTGTCGAAGTGTGCCGCACTTAAGTTACCTGTGGAACCAGGGATCTTTGTGCTCAAGCTGACTCAACCGTCTGTAACACCATCAACTGGACAGTGCAAGAAGAGGAAGTTGATTTTTGGTGACTATTTTCCGGCAGAGCTTCCCGAAGCCGCCGCCAAGAAGGTCCCCAAGATCAACGCCAAGAGTGTTGAGGAGCAGTCTGCTCCGACAAGCCCTAGGGTTTGTTCCATTGAAGCAGAGGCTCCCGACAAGTTTTGCTCCGGCAAGCTTGCCGGGGAACATCAAGCTCCGGCTGAGCCGCACGTTCTCACCGTAGAAGCGGATGTTCCCGCAGCAGCAGATGTGCCTTTAGTTCTTGTTGTCGAGCCACAAGCTCCAGCATGGGCACAGCAGATTGTCCGTTTCCTTCAAACAAGAGAACTTCCCGAAGAGCAAGAAGAAGCGGAAAGAGTAGCCCGACAGTCAAGTACGTACCAGTTTTTTGACAACACACTGTACAGAAGAAGACTCAACGGTGTGAAATTGAAGTGTATTCGCCGGGAAGACGGACAAAAGCTATTGGCAGAGGTACATGGAGGCATATGTGGTCACCACATTGGCGCAAGAGCGCTTGCTGGCAAAGCATTCCGGCAAGGTTTCTTTTGGACGACAGCCCTCCAGGATGCAACTGCACAAGTAACCAAGTGTGAAGCGTGCCAGTTCCATTCCAAGCAGATACACCAGCCAGCTCAAGCTCTCCATACGATCCCTTTATCCTGGCCATTTTCGGTCTGGGGGCTCGATATCCTCGGCCCCTTTCCTCGAGCAGTCGGGGGCTTTGAGTACTTGTACATTGCAATCGACAAGTTCACAAAGTGGCCGGAAGTGGAAGCAGTGAGGAAGGTGACAGCACAGTCAGCAGTCAAGTTCTTCAGGTCGATTGTTTGCCGCTTCGGGATCCCTAACAGGATCATCACCGACAACGGTACGCAATTCACGAGCCGCACCTTCATGCAGTACGTCCAAGATCTTGGCGCCAAGGTCTGCTTCGCTTCTGTTGCTCACCCGAGAAGCAACGGTCAAGCGGAGAGGGCAAATGCTGAAGTGTTGCGAGGGCTCAAGACCAGGACTTTCGACAGGCTGCGCAAGTGTGGAAGAAACTGGATCGAGGAGCTGCTGGTGGTTCTTTGGTCGATCAGGATGACGCCAAATCGAGCCACTGGCCAGACACCTTTCGCTCTAGTCTATGGAGCAGAGGCAGTTCTCCCCACGGAACTCGTATACGGGTCACCTCGAGTGCTCGCTTATGATGAGCTTGAGCAAGAGCAGCTGGGACGAGATGACGCGCTGCTCCTTGAGGAAGACCATCTTCAGGCTGCTGTAGGAGCTGCTCGCTACCGGCGAGCTTTGCGCCGCTACCATTGCCGCAAAGTTAACGCCAGAAGTCTCGAGGAAGGCGACCTTGTTCTTCGGCGCGTTCAGTCCGCCAAGAATTCCAACAAGTTGACACCGAAGTGGGAAGGCCCTTACCGGGTGAAACGAGTCACTAGGCCTGGCGCTGTCCGCCTTGAGACCGAAGATGGCATTCCGGTGAGCAACTCCTGGAACATCGAGCATCTTCGTAAGTTTTACCCGTAAGGCACGGTTGCCGGAACCCATTCCGGCAACCACCTTTTGTACAAGTCTTGCCGCTGTTGCATGTAATCCTTTGTACAAAGCCGGGCGCAGACCCCGTGCATAAGTAAAACTCATGTGCTGCGCACATCTTGTCAATTTCATGTTTTCTATTTTTTGCATGCGTTATCTGACACTTTGTGCAGCACCTACCCCCGGTAAGCAATAACGAGCCGTAAGGCTCCATATCCTTGTTTTCTCTTCTTTCTTTTTCTCAAGGTCCCTCGCCCACAAGTTTGCCGGGGGGTAGGAGAAGATAATGGTACGGACCAGGCGTCGTTCAAGAAAGTTCCGCCTTGCCGGGAAGCAAACAACAGAAAAGCTAAGTTGCCAAAGTTTGAGCAATCAGATTTTTTAAATTTTTAAGTTATCTTCCTTGAACGACCGTGCTTTGTATGGAAAACCTGTGCGCGGACGAACCAACTCGTAGCTAGCTGCGCCCTTACTTTGTTTCGAGTCCACTCAACAACTTAAGTGAGCTGCAACTGGTTGCGACAAGGTTTCTTGTCGGTAACGGCACCGCCAGCAGGCTGCTGACGTCCTGCACTCAGTGCTCGCGGCTAAGGTGCCTGCGCCGGCAAGTTCCCTAAAAGCGTAGGGCAGAAACATACAAAGGAAGGAATCAAGTAAAGGAAATAACATAGCAATCCTACCCAAAATAGAGTTATATTACAAGATAGCTTGTCGCGGCTCTAACAGATTGTTCTCATAACATGACCAGCAGCGACAAGAAAAGAAGAAAATAGGCGGCCTAATCTACGCGATCGCCCTCAACCCTCTTGATCCCGCTCACCTTGTCCACAATGGGTGCGACAAGGGCCTTGAGCGCCTCCAGATCAGTATCCGGAGGCAGGGACTTGAGGACGTTGGTGAGGTTGAGGCCCGGGTTGCGGAAGGCCACCTTCACCAACACCTTTTGAAGAGCTCCCGCGCAGATCTTGCGCGACTCGTCGGCCAGCTGCTTTGGGATCCTCTCCCGGAGTCGCTGGAGGGTCGTCGCCACGCCTTTGAAGAACAAAGTGAGCTTGGCACTGGGTTGGAGGTTCTCATCGGAGGGATACCCGAGATCCTCCATCCCCAGCTACGCCAGCTCCTTGTCAATATCTGTGGCAGCATTCACGAGACCCTCCGTCCAGTGCTCCACGGTCTCCCTAAAAGTGTTCTGGACGGTAGCAGCACTCTCCAGCAGCGCCTTGTCGGCCTTGATCTCCTCCTTCAGGGCCACCTCCTGCTCCCTGGCGCCGTCCAGCGTCTTGGTCAAAGTAGTCAACTTCAACTCAAGATCTGCGTTGGAGTCCTTGGCGGTGCTGAGCTCCTTGCCCTTCTCGGCGAGGCGAACCTGCAGCTCTGAGTTGCTGTGGGCGTCCTTCTCCCGCTCACGCTTGAGTGCGGCAAGCTCCTCACCGCTCGCCTTGAGATCGGCCTCCAGCTGCGCCACCTTCGTCTCCAGCTCCTTCTTGGCGGCCTCAGCAGCTGCGGCAGCATCCTCTGCTTGCTTGAGAGCTCCGCCAAATGATCGCTCGCGCGCAGTGAGCTCCTCCTCGTGGCTGTCAAGGTTGACTTTCCGCTGCGCCAGCTCGCCCTCCCGCGTGGACAGCTTCTCAACGGCAAGCCGTTGTTGTTCCTCGACTTCAGCCTTCTCGAGGAAGAAGGTCGTCTGCTCCTTGGCAAGTTGCTCCCGCTCCTCTGCCAGGGACCAGAGAGCTGCCTGGTTGAGACCCCGGAGCTCCTCCGTGCGCTTCTCGATGTCTGCTCCCGCCTTCGCGACAAGCGTCTCTCGGGATTCCAGCTTGGCTTGCCGAGCGCGTAGAGCGACAACAGCCTCCGCAGCAGGCAGCAGCCGCTCCTCCTCAGGCTCGCTGCTGCTGCTGCTGCTTGGTGCGTCAACCAGCGTCAGCCCGGCGGAGGCGAGCACTTCTCCGTCAAAGATTTCTCCTTCGACCGGCGCCCTGGAGCTTGACGCCCAGGGTAGGTTGATGAAGACGCCATCGCCGGCCTTCGAGTAGACGCCTGGCTGGGGCTCTTCGGAGCCTGGAGCTGCAGCAGCGACGGAGGGATCGGCGGTCGGCGTAGCGCCTGGCGCTCCTGCGGCCTCAGGGCCGTCAGTACGATCGCCAGACCCCCCGCCAGCTTCTGCGGCGGCAGCTTTGGCGGCCTCTCCGCCGGCAGGATCATCAGCGCCGGCTGCCTCTTCGGTGGCAGCGGCGTCGGCGGCGGCCTCGGCGGTGTTCTCCTCGCCGGCAACCTCGGTCTCCATCGGCTCTGCGGCAGATGGATCTGACGGCCGGAAAAGGGAGAAAAGTCAAGCAAATATCCAAAAAGAAGATCAAAAGAAGAAGAGCCCAAGGGAAGTTTTGAAGCGAAAGGATTACCTGCGCGAGCCGGCTCCTCGGCAGGCTCCCTTGCCGGAGAACTCTACCTTGGCGGCGCAGTCGTAGTCTCCGCCGCCGGGGGGCTGCTGGTGTTGTCCCTTGCCGGAGAACTCCTCCTTGCCGGAGAACTCTCCCTTGGCGGCGTAGTCGAAGCAGATGGCATGTCAGGGGCGGCCTCCGGGCGCTCCTGGTGGGGCTGCTCTGCTCCTACGCAAACCAACGATCAAATGTTAGCAAAGAAAGAGCATCCATGCGTGCCTAACAGCAGGAAGCAAACCATATACTTACGCTGGGGGTTGCGCTGGGGGCTGCTCTGGAGAACAGTTGCCGGGTCCGGCAAGGTTGTCTCGGACGCACCCCCTACTGTCGTGGTGGGTTCGTCCTCGATGATAATCATCGGGACCTTGGCTCTCTTCGCCGCTCTCTGGGCCAGAGTCCTAAAAAGGAAAAAGTTCAGAGTAAAGCGAATGAGATACAAGACAAAACAGCAAGAATTGAAGAAATACAAGTACAACAAGAATCTTACTCTTCTTCTTCCTCGTCGGAGCTGAGCGCGGAGAAGTCGAAGTCCGGCTCACGTCCGGCGCGAGGAGGCGGAGGAGTAGGTTCCCTTGGCCGCTTGGTGGGAGCAGTGGCGGTGGTCCGAGACGACCCCGCCCCGGCTGCCGCCGCGGCGTGAGAAGTGGCAGGAGCAGAAGCGGTGGTCCGGGAAGACTCCGCTCCAGTTGCCGCAGCAGCGCGAGGTGCTCCAGCGGCAACAGTACTTGCCGCGGTGGAGCGTGTCGCGTGCGCGGCGGCTATCGACTCGTCTGCCGCTCCGCTACGTCCCCAGCCTTGCGGAGACGCCTTCTTGGTGGAGCTGGGGGCTCTGCTTGCGGCGAGCTGTCTGAAGATGAGGAGGAAGAGGAGTCGATCTCGAGCGAGCCGCTCGTATCCTCAGCGGGCTCGCTCGACTCGACGTCAAGCCCGGCACGGCTTGCCGCCTCTGCTGCCTCTGCCTCCTCCTCGCCGGCAAGCTCCTCTCGCTCGGCACGGCTTGCCGCCTCTGCTGCCTCTGCCTCCTCCACGGTGAATCCAAACTCGCCCGCGGCTGCAGCTGTCGCCGCCTCTTCCAGCCTAGCGGCGATGAGGTCCATCTCCACATCGGTGGTGAAGCGAGTGAGGCCTTTCTTTTCGTCGGAGCGGGCCGGCACTTCTACCAAGCCGTCAAAGAACCCCTGCACGACGACATCTTCAGGCTCTTGCCAAGTTGGGACAATTCCATGCGAATCATACAGCGGCATCATTGCACGGATGCGGTCGAGCGCGGAGTTGTTGCACAGCAGAACGACACCCTTCGGCAGCCTGAACACTTCGGGATGTTGAGGGTCGTACTTGAACAGCTCCCGGAGCATTGCGTCAAGTTCTATGACAGTGAAGTTGAAGTTGAGGCCCGGACGCAGCCTCATGATATCCGCCGCATTCTTGAACTCCCAGGCGGGTCTCCTCTCCTGCAGGGGGGCGATGCGGCGGCGAAGAAAATCTGCACCAACTACACCTACAGTGAGCCCGGCAAGCCTGAGGCGTTGGATCCGGGCGACGGCAATCTTCAGCCTATCATCTTCCGGGGCCACGTTGCTCCAGTCGCTGCCGCGCACTACTGGGGCTCAGCGCCGGGCGGTAAACGACTGCGGATTCTCCTCGACAATCCAGCACCAGTTTGCTCTCCATTCCTCCCACTTGCCGCGGAACTCCCCCTCCAGATAAGCTTCCTTCTTGCCGCCTCTTGAGATCCAGGCGATTCCGCCGGATAAAGGCTCTCCTCTCTCGACTCGGGGCATAAAGAAGTGGCGAAAAAGGGCTACATTTGGATAGACTCCGACAAAGTTTTCGCAGAGATGTGCGAAAACTGCCATGGTCAGGACGACATTGGGGGTGAAGTCAAGGAGGCGGAATCCGTAGGTGTTCATGATATCACAGAAAAACTCAGAGAAAGGCGGGCAGAGCCCGCAGTAGAAGAACAAGGCGAAGAAAGGATATCCAGTTGGGGCCGTTCCAGAAGCGACGGCTGGAAGTACCTTCGTGCGCAGGTGCGCCCGCGTCTCCGTCGACCAAAAGAGGTAGAAAGTCTCCCTCAACTCCCTCGCGGAGAGCCTGGGGGGGAAGATTGCGCGCTCCTTTCGCAGCGCCGTGAGCCGCTGCGCCTCGGTCGACTTCGCGCCCTTCCCCTTGTCGGTTTTCGGAGCCATGGCGGAAGGGGTGGGGGAGGACGACGGCGTTGGTGGTGCTGGTGGCGATGGGGGGCGGAGCGCTGCTCTCTTTCAACTTTGGGAAGAAGGGGGAGCAGCGGAGGAATAGCACCGGCGAATGGGCGAACTGCCCCTGTTTCCCCTGCTTATAAGGAGGGAGGGGGCGGACGTTCTGCCTTTCCGAATAAAGAAACCACCCACGATCTCTCCCACGACGCCGCAATCAACGCGTGCCATTCGGGGAGGGCGCGGTGGATACGGAGAGAGATACGGCGTAACCCAGGCGGCGCGTGCCCGTGCCCTGTTTTGGGCCTGGCCCAATAGCGCTCGGCACCGTGTATGGCCCAGGCCCGGGGGCTCCTGTCGGTGTACTAGAGTAGGGGTACCCTAGTATCCCGAACTTGTGCACGGGCAGTCGTAGCATCCCGCGGCAAGGCTTGCCGGGTGACCACCAAGGTCCTCCGTGGTTCCTTTGGAGCCATTCAAGAACAAAGTATTCAAGCCAAGGAGACAAGGCCTCGGCAAGAGGAGCTTGCCGGGAAGGCCACTCGAGGCACAAGACCCCGGCAAGAGGAGCTTGCCGGGAAGGCCAACCAAGGCATCTCAAGGAAATTGCTGCGCCGCGCCACGCGTCCCGGCAAGGCCCGGTGAGCTGCAAGCTCCCGGACGCGACAAGACAACGACCGCGGCAAGGCGTTTGCTACGGCAAGCTGCTACTCTGTACCCACGCTCCAGCGCATTCACCAATGTGTCGCTCTAGGACCCTTCTAGGCGTACGTGGCGGGAGGCTGTGCAGCCAGCGGTGCGCGGTGGCAAGTGGTGCTGACAAGATTGCCATCGTGGCTAGCGGTGGCGCCCCTGACGGTCCCTTTTTGCACTATTTGGGCGACGCAGACGGGCATTTAATGCCCTTGTCCCCTGCCGTCAGGGTTAGGTATGATACACTGTACAGGTAGTTGTACCAACCGCAACACCTTTCCATTTTTTACCCTTGTCTACGTTGCCACCTATCGGTGACCCCTTGAGCATATAAAGGGAGGCCCATGCGCAACGTAGAGGGGGGTTCAAGGCAGAAGAACTCTCGCGCTCGGTCTCGCTAGCCGCTGGTGTGTACTGTAGCACTCAGTGCTCCCGAGCAAGAACTCAATACAAACCACAAAGCAGGAGTAGGGTTTTACTCATCCGTGCGGCCCGAACCTGGGTAAACTGCTCGTGTGCTTCGCCTCGATCTGCTCTTCGTGTGATCTCCGCCCCCGCCGAACCGAAAGGGACTCGGTCCGCCGGTCCCATAAGTGCTCGTGGATCAGTTTCCCCGACAATGATCATGCCTAGATATTCTCATGACTATGCGCTTTTCTATCAATTGCTCGATAGTAATTTGTTCACCCACCGTAGAATTATGCTTTCATGAGAGAAGCCACTAGTGAAACCTATGGCCCCCGGGTCTATCTTTATCATATTACTTTCCTTCAATTTCTGCTGCCGTTGCTTATTTGCTTTGTTTACTTTATGTTCTTATACCAAAAATACCAAAAATATTATACTATCCTATCTATCAGATCTCACTTTCGTAAGTGATCGTAAAGGGATTGACAACCCCTTATCGCGTTGGCTACGAAGTTCTTATTTGTTTGTACAGGTGCGAGGGACTCGCGTGTGGTCTCCTACTGGATTGATACCTTGGTTCTCAAAAACTGAGGGAAATACTTACGCTACTGTGCTGCATCACCATTTCCTTTTTGAGGGAATACAACGCAAGCTCGAGAAGTAGCAGGTGCCATGACGCTTTGCTTGCAACTGCACCAGCTGACTGCCCCACCATTCAAAATATACACGTATCCAGTTTGTGACTTGGAGTCATCCGGATTTGTGTCGAAGCTAGCATCGACGTAACCCTTTATGACGAGCTCTTTGTCACCTCCATAAACGAGAAACATATCCTTAGTCCTTTTCAGGTACTTCAGGATGTTCTTGACCGTTGTCCAGTGTTCCATTTCGGGTTCACTGTTGTACCTCCCCACCAAACTTATGGCAAGGTTCACATCAGGTCTGGTACATAGCATGGCATACATAACAGAACATATGGCTGAGGCATAGGGGATGACACTCATTTTTTCTTTATATTCTGCCGAGGTCGGGCATTGAGCTGCGCTCAATCTCATACCTTGTAACACACGCAAGAACCCTTTCTTGGACTGATCCATATTGAACTTCTTCAATATCTTGTCAAGGTATGTGCTTTGTGAAAGACTAATGAGGCATCTCGATCTATCTCTATAGATCTTGATGCCTAATATGTAAGCATCTTCTATAAGGTCCTTCATTGAAAAACACTTATTCAAATAGGCCTTTATGTTTTCCAAGAGTTCTACATCATTTCCCATCAACAATATGTCATCCACATATAATATGAGAAATGCTATAGAGCTCCCACTCACTTTCTTGTAAATATAGGCTTCTCCATAAGTCTGTATGAACCCAAACGCTTTGATCACCTCATCAAAGCGAATGTTCCAACTCCGAGATGCTTGCACCGGCCCATAGATGGAGCGTTGGAGCTTGCATACCTTGTTAGCATTCTTAGGATCGTCAAAACCTTCCGGCTGTATCATATACAATTCTTCCTTAAGGAAGCCGTTAAGGAATGTTGTTTTGACGTCCATTTGCCATATCTCATAATCATAGAATGCGGCAATTGCTAACATGATTCGACAGACTTCAGCATCGCTACAGGAGAGAAAGTCTCATCGTAGTCAATCCCTTGAACTTTTGTCGATAACCCTTAGCGACAAGCCGAGCCTTATAGATGGTCACATTGCCATCCGCGTCGGTCTTCTTCTTAAAGATCCATTTATTTTCTATGGCTCGCCGATCATCGGGCAAGTCAGCCAAGGTCCATACTTTGTTATCATACATGGATCCTATCTCGGATTTCATGGTTTCAAGCCATTTGTTGGAATGCGGGCCCGCCATCGCTTCTTCATAGTTCGAAAGTTCACCGTTCTCTAACAACATGATTTCCAGGACAGGGTTGCCATACCACTCTGTCGCGGAACGTGTCTTTGTGGACCTACAAAGTTCAGTAGTAACTTGATCCGAAGCTTCATGATCATCATCATTAACTTCCTCTCTAGTCAGTGCAGGCACCACAGAAACATCTTCCTGCGCTGCGCTACTTTCCGGTTCGAGAGGGGTTACAACAACCTCATCAAGTTCTACTTTCCTCCCACTTACTTCTTTCGAGAGAAACTCTTTCTCCAGAAAGGATCCATTCTTGGCAACAAAGAGCTTGCCTTCGGATCTGAGGTAGAAGGTATACCCAATAGTTTCCTTAGGGTATCCTATGAAGACGCATTTTTCCGATTTGGGTTCGAGCTTTTCAGGTTGAAGTTTCTTGACATAAGCATCGCAACCCCAAATTTTTAGAAACAACAACTTAGATTTCTTCCCAAACCATAGTTCATACGGTGTCATCTCAATGGATTTAGACGGTGCCCTATTTAAAGTGAATGTGGCAGTCTCTAAAGCATAACCCCAAAATGATAGCGGTAAGTCGGTAAGAGACATCATATATCGCACCATGTCCAACAGAGTACGATTACGATGTTCGGACACACCATTACGTTGAGGTGTTCCAGGCGGCGTCAGTTGTGAAACAATTCCACATTTCCTTAGGTGCGTGCCAAATTCGTGACTTAAATATTCTCCTCAACGATCTGATCGTAAGAACTTTATTTTTCTATCACGTTGATTCTCAACCTCATTTTGAAATTCCTTGAACTTTTCAAAGGTCTCAGACTTGTGTTTCATTAGGTAGACATACCCATATCTACTTAAGTCATCAATGAGGGTGAGAACATAACGATAACCACCGCGAGCCTCAACACTCATCGGACCGCACACATCAGTATGTATGATTTCCAACAAGTTGGTTGCTCGCTCCATTGTTCCGGAGAACAGAGTATTGGTCATCTTGCCCAAGAGGCATGGTTCACACGTGTCAAATGATTCATAATCAAGAGACTCCAAAAGTCCATCTGCATGGAGCTTCTTCATATGTTTGACCCCAATATGACCAAGGCGGCAGTGCCACAAGTATGTGGGACTATCATTATCAACCTTACATCTTTTGGCATTCACACTATGAATATGCCTAACATCACATTCGAGATTCAATAAAAGTAAACCATTGGCCAGCGGGGCATGACCATAAAACATTTCTCTCATATAAATAGAACAACCATTATTCTCAGATTTAAATGAGTACCCATCTCGCATTAAACGAGATCCAGATACAATGTTCATGCTCAAAGCTGGTACTAAATAACAATTATTGAGGTTTAAAACTAATCCCGAAGGTAGATGTAGAGGTAGCGTGCCGACGGCGATCACATCGACCTTGGAACCATTCCCAACGCGCATCGTCACCTCGTCCTTCGCCAGTCTCTGCTTATTCCGCAGCTCCTGCTTTGAGTTACAAATGCGAGCAACTGCACCGGTATCAAATACCCAGGAGCTACTACGAGTGCTGGTAAGGTACACATCAATAACATGTATATCACATATACCTTTGACGTTGACGGCCTTCTTATCCGCTAAGTATTTGGGGGCAATTCCGCTTAAAGTGACCCGTTGCCTTGCAATAAAAGCACTCAGTCTCAGGCTTGGGGTCCATTCTTCGGTTTCTTCCCGGCAACTGGCTTACCGGGGGCGGCAACTCCCTTGTCGTCCTTCTTGAAATTCTTCTTACCCTTGCCTTTCTTGAACTTAGTGATTTTATTCACCATCAACACTTGATGTTCCTTCTTGATTTCCACCTCCGCTGATTTCAGCATTGAATACAACTCGGGAATGGCCTTCTCCATCCCTTGCATATTGTAGTTCAGCACAAAGCTCTTGTAGCTAGGTGGGAGCGACTGGAGGATTCTATCAATGACCGCGTCATCTGGGAGATTAACTCCCAACTGATACAAGCGGTTGTGCAACCCAGACATTCTGAGTATATGCTCGCTTAGATAACTGTTTTCCTCCATCTTACAACTGTAGAACTTGTCGGATACTTCACATCTCTCGACCCGGGCATGAGCTTGGAAAACCATTTTCAGCTCTAGGAACATCTCATATGCTCTGTGTTGCTCAAAACGCTTTTGGAGCTCCAATTCTAAGCTGTAAAGCATGCCGCACTGAACCAGGGAGTAATCATCACTACGCGACTGCCAGGCGTTCATAACGTCTCGAGTTGCTAGGAAAATGGGGTGCGTCACCTAGCGGTGCTTCAAGGACATATGCTTTCTTGGCAGCTATGAGGATGATCCTCAAGTTACAGACCCAATCCGTATAGTTGCTACCATCGTCTTTCAGCTTAGTTTTCTCTAGGAACACGTTGAAGTTGAGGGAAACATTAGCATGGGCCATTTTATCTACAAGACATATTGTAAAGATTTTAGACTATGTTCATGATAATTAAGTTCATCTAATCAAATTTAATGGACTCTCACTCAGATAGACATCTCTCTAGTCATCTAAGTGATACATGATCCGATTCGACTAGGCCGTGTCCGATGATCATGTAAGACGGACTAGTCATTGATGACCCACAAGTGTAGGGGATCTATCATAGTCAATTCGATAAGTAAGAGTGTCGAACCCAACGAGGAGCATAAGGAAATGATAGGCAGTTTTTAGTAAGGTATTTTCTGCAAGCACTGGAATTATAGGTAACATATAGTTTTGTGATAAGGTAATTGGTAGCAAGTGACAAAAGGTAAAAGTAAATAAGGTGCAGCAAGATGGCCCAATCCTTTTTGTAGCAAAGGACAAGCCTGGAAAAACTCTTATATGAAGGAAAGCACTCACGAGGACACATGGGAATTATCGTCAAGCTAGTTTTCATCACGATCATCTGATTCGCGTTCGGTACTTTGATAATTTGGTATGTGGGTGAACCGGTGCTTGGGTGCTGTCCTTACTTGGACAAGCCTCCCACTTATTATTAACCTCTAATGCAAGCATCTGAAACTACAAAAGAAGTATTAAGGTAAACCTAACCATAGCATGAAACATATGGATCCAAATCAGCCCCTGACGAAGCAACGCATAAACTAGGGTTTAAGCTTCTGTCACTCTGATACGTCCAAAACGTATCTATAATTTCTGCTTGCTCCATGCCACTTTTGGGTGATATTGCTATGATATTCATACACTTCCATACACTTTTGATCATATTTGGACTAACTTACTAATCCAGTGCACCCCAGTGCCAGTTTCTGTTTTCGACTGTTTTTGTATTTCAGGTTTTCACGTTTCGAGAACTGCCCAGAAAAATACAGAAAAAATATATAAAAATCAGCGTATCGGGAACGACACTCCTTCCGAAGGGGAGCCTGGAGGGGCCACAGGGGCCCCAGGCGCCCTGTGGGCGCCCCCCCCCCCTGGGCCGCGCCGGGGGGGCGCCTCGGCACCCCGAGAGCCCCCCGGTGCCCTACTTCGGCAGATATTTAAAGGGTCCCCCGTAACCCTTGAAACAGGACTTCTTTTCGCGATCCCATCTCTTTTCTGCCGCCGCCGCCGCTTCCAAGATCGGGAGCACCAGGAGAACTCTTCCCGGCACCCTGCCGGAGGGGAGGATCACCACCGGGAGCTTCTCCACCACCATGGACGCCTCCCGGATGACTCGTGAGTAGTCTCCCTTGGACCATGAGTCCATGACCAGTAGCTATGTGATGTTCTCCTCCCGTTCTTGTGCTTCACTAATTAGTCCTCATGAGCTGCCCTACATGATCGAGGCACCTATGTAATCCTTGTGTTGTTGCTATGTTGAGTTTGCTGGGATCCGATGGATTATGAGATTATGTTCAGATTGATCTTGAGTAATATATTTGATTCACCTCTTTTATATTTTAGTTCATAAGTAATTCTTGCATGTTCTCCGTTGTTATTTATTGCTTTGGCCAAGTAGTAAGTAGTGACTCCAAGAGGGAACGTTATGCTCGATTGTGGGTTCATGCCCCTCGATGACTAGCTTGAGTGACAGAAACATGAGTCTAGGGGATGTGTTGTTGCCACAAGGGGGAAAACAACGGTGCTTGTGCCCGCGGGTGCAAGGATTGTTTACTTTACGCAAAGTTCTTTTAATGCAGTTGTCTGTTGCATTGAGTTTACACTATGGGTGGGACTCGCAACTTAATACCAGCGAGATGTTCTGGATAGATATCTCAAGGTGGATGATTAGTAGTAGATGCAGATGGATTTCGGTCTACTTACTTTGGTGTACCGCCCATGCTTTGAACCTCAACCTTTCTTTCAATGTAGTCAGCACTGGTTTGCGTTCGTGGTCCTGTCAATTGCCCAGCTGTAATTTGTTACCTCGCATAGCTGTTTTATCGTCTTTTGGGAGAGAGACATCACTAGTGAACATCATGTGACTCCGGTCCATATTACTATCATTGATCACATACACTATTTTACTTTCCGTTATTTTATTTACTATTGCAAATTACAATCTATCACTACTATCATATTGCTTTTAACCCTTTGTGAACTACAAGGCCAGAGAGATTGACAACCTCTCTGTACTCGTTGGGAGCAAAGTTATTTGTATCTATGTGCAGGTCCACGTTGATTGCTAATTGCGCCGTTAGCAGTTGACACCTACCTGTTGAACCTAGGAGTCTCTGGGGATTCGATCCTTGGCATCTTTGCTAAGGGAAAACACTTCTACTTACTGCATCTTACACCTTCCACTTGGGGTAATCCAACGAGGGGTTCGAGGCCCATCAAGGAGTATTTTCTGGCGCCGTTGTCGGGGACTCCACTCTTCAGGATAGGGGAGTTGCATGCTATCTTTTACCTTTGCTTATTAGTCTTGTTAGTTTACCTTTCATATTTGCTTTAGTTCCTTTTATCAAAAAACACAAAAATAGTTATCTTGCTTGCTTGCTACTATGGGTTCCACCGAGAACACCAAGTTGTGTGACTTCACTAGTCACAACAACGATGACTTTATCAGCACACCTATCACTACACCTGCCACTTCAGCACCTTCATATGAAATTAAACCTGCTTTACTGAACTTAGTTATGAGAGAACAATTCTCCGGTGCTGGAGATGATGCTGCTTTACACTTGAACAACTTTGTAGAACTTTGTGATATGCAAAAGTACCAAGAAATATATGGTAATATTGTTAAGCTTAAGCTTTTTCCTTTCTCTTTGAGAGGAGGAGCTAAAATTTGGTTTCAGTCTTTGCCTAGAAATAGCATAGATTCATGGGACAAGTGCAAAGATGCTTTTATTGGAAAATACTATCCACCTGCTAAAATTATCCAACTTAGAAGTAACATCATGAATTTTAAACAATTGGATAATGAACACGTTGCCCAAGCTTGGGAACGTATGAAGTCTCTTATCAAGAACTGCCCTACTCACGGTTTGACTACTTGGATGGTTATCCAAACTTTTTATGCAGGCTTGAACTTTACCTCGCGGAACTTGTTAGATTCGGCCGCGGGAGGAACTTTTATGACAACTACACTTGGTGCTGCCACAAAGCTTCTCGATGAGATGATGACCAACTATTCCCAATGGAACACCGAACGCGCTCCAACAGGTAGGAAGGTAAACTCTGTCGAGGAGATTTCCTCCCTCAATGAAAAAGCTGACTTGATCATGTCTCTACTTTCGAAGCAATCTTCTGTTGATCCTCGTTATGATCCTTTGGATTCTGTGATTGCCGACGCTTATATGAGTAACTTTGGCTATGAGAAACTAGTAGAAATAGAGAAAGCCACTAAGAATTACATGCACAACCAATATGAACAAAACAAAACCTTCTCGGGGCAATTAAATGAGCATACTGCTATCTTGCAAGACATTAGTAGACGATTAGAAAACGTAAATATTGAGATTTCCAACCTCCAGACTAGACTCACTATCACTGAGACCCAAGTTTCCAATATGTCCCACACACAAGCTACTTTGATAAACCAAATGGCAGCTAAACCCGAAGTGGTTGCATCCCTAAGGGAGGAAGAGGAAAGAATTAAGAGCCTTCCTACCCACCACACTGTTGCTACTATCCAAGTTATTGAGAATGTTCACACTCTTAGCACCCAATGTACTCCTGGTCCCAATGGACCTATTAATGGTGATGCTATGTCAACTACCAAACAGGTGAGCCTTAAGGACACCACTACTACCTTACTTGATGCTCGTGACCTTGATTTTGATAATTGCACTCTTACAGAAGTTATTGATTTCCTTCACAAAATGTCTAGAGATCCCCGCACTAGCACGCTTAACCTTGCCTTCACAGAGCATATCACTAATGCTCTCATCAAAGCTAGGGAGGAGAAACTTAGAGTAGAAGCCTCCATACCTAGAAAGCTAGAGGATGGTTGGGATCCTATGATAAAAATTTATTTGAATGACTTCTCTTGTTATGCATTATGTGACGTTGGTGCTAGTACCTCTGTTATGCCCAAAAGGATATATGATATGCTTAAATTGAAACCTTATGATTCTTGTTCTTTTGGTGTTCGTCTCGTTGATTCTTCCATAAAGAAACCTTTGGGGAGGATCGACGATGTTCTTATTGTTGTTAATGATAATTATGTGCCCGTTGATTTCACTATTATGGATATTGAATGTGATCCTTCATGTCCAATTATTTTGGGACGTCCCTTTTTGCGCACCGTTGGTGCTGTCATTGACATGAAAGAGGGTAATATAAAATTTCAGTTTCCTCTCAAGAAAGGGATGGAACACTTCCCTCGTAAGAAGGTCAAGTTACCTTTTGAGTCCGTTGTACGGGCTAGTTATTCTTTTACTTTTGATAAAACTTGATCTATGCATTATGCCTAGCTTAAAGGCATAAAAGAAAGCGCTTTTGGGAGGCAGCCCACATGAATAAATTTTTTGCTTTTGTTGTGTCTTGATGTTGTTTACTTCTGTAGCATCATCATTGTATCTTTACTTTTCATATTTGTGCCAAGTATAGCCTCTGATTGCTAGAAAGTTCAAAAGTTGTGAGGTGATGTCCAGGAAACAGATTCTGTCCTTGGATAGAAAAATTCGTATAAAATCAACAGATCATCTTTTTGGTCTGAATTTTTTCGACAGTGTTCTCTATATAATTGTCTTTCGTGCGTCAGTTCTGAGTTTTTTTATTTGAGTTGCAGAAGTATCCCGAACAGGTCAATTACTGCCTGCTGTTCTGTTTTTCACAGATTCTGTCCTATTTTGCCTTACCTTCACTTTGCAAATTGAGAACTTGCTTTTTCTTTGCAAAAACCTTTTGGCAATCTTGAGAAACAGTAGAACTTCAAGAATATCCTTATTTCCAGCAAGTTATAATTATTTTATTAAGGATACTAACCTCGCTAATCAGATTATGATGAGTTATGTATGAAGGGAGTTTTCAAGTGTGCGAGGGAAGATGATAAAAAGATTCAGGAGTGTCAAGCGCTGAAGCTTGGGGATGCCCCCGTGCACCCCCAAGAAATATTCAAGGAGACTCAAGCGTCTAAGCTTGGGGATGCCCCCGTGCATCCCCTTCTCCATCAACATTATCAGTTCGTCTTTCGTTCCGCTATATTTTTATCACTTCATGTGTTATGTGTTATGCTTGGAGCGTCTTGCTTTTAGTCTTCTTTTTAGTTTTTCATAACGAGTCGGAACCCAGCATTCCTTTATGTGGGAGAGAAACACGCTCCACCTCTAACTAGAACATTACATAGAATTTTCATTGTCTATCTATGCTGTGTGTGTTCTTTGTCTTTTAAATAGCTACTATCGTGCTCTGCTCTTAGTATTCATGCTTATCTTTTCAAGAGCTTTTGTTTAGTTGGTTGCTTGAACTCTTTTTAATTATCATGATCACCTTATTAAGAGAGTTTGCTTTCGTTGCATGGGTTAATGTGTCTATGATAAAGATGCTACTTTCATGATGGTGCTTAGTAGTTCAGGTTTTCTTATGGTTAATCTCAGATAGCTGGGGGGTTCCCAATGTGTCATTGGAATACCAACTTGGTTTGTTTGCCTATGATGTGGTATGGTTTAGTAATATCTTCCTTTGAGAATTTATTTTGATTGACTTGGCATATGCTCACGCATATTCAAGACTGTAAAGAAAGTCTGTCAAGCCTTGATGATCTTTTGTTTCTGAGTAGCGATATAACTACCATGCCTGATTCAATATTGCTTTGTCGCTCTGCATGATTATGACCGTCATTGCTCTCTTAGTTGGTTGCTCCTAGTCTTTTGCTAACCTACACCTGCACTAAGCAAATTAACCATGCAATACATAGCTCATGGGAAAGTAGCCTAAAAACTATTGTGGTAAAGAATATGTTGCTTATGTATCTTATTTCTTATGAGTTGCTTGCTGAGTGGTAACCATGTTTCTGGGGACGCCATCAACTGTCACACTTTTGTTGAATATCATGTGAGTTGCTATGCATGTTCGTCTTGTCTGAAGTAAGGGTGATTTACCGTGGGTTGAATTAATATGCATATTGTTAGAGAAGAACATTGGGCCGCCAACCAAAGCCATGCATCATGGCGGAAGTTTTAGCTTGGACCTTAATCCTCAATCTCTTATGAGAATATGCTTATGCATTAAAGAGGAGTCCATCATCTATTTTCTATGTTGTCCCGGTATGGATGTCCTCAAGTTGAGATTTATCAAAAACGATAAATCAAATGCGATCTATCTCCTTGGACCTTTGTACAGGTGGCATAGAGGTACCCCTTTGTGACACTTGGTTAAAACATATGCAATGCAATGATAACCCATGGGGATCCGAGCTAATTAGGATAAGGAGCGAGCACTATTAGTATTCGATGCATGAGGCTTGCAACTTATAAGATGTTTTATGCATGACACATATGAAGTACTACTACAGTTGACACAATTGCTTCCATGTTTCAAAATAAAAAGCTCTAGCACTTCAAGCATCAACTACTGAGAGCATGATTGTCATTCTGAGTGTAATGTGCATTGTCCCAAAGTAGCATTGTCTTTTGCGTGATTGTGATATCGTTTATTTTGAAATGATTGTATCTAGTCATCACTTGAACCTTGGAGGTGCCCCTGCACTTATGTTTTGCATCACTAAAGGGGGCAAGCTAGATATCACTTGATCATATTTGCACATCATGTTCATTGCAAATCTTTTTGATGTTTCAGTTTCATGTTGTAAAACTTTCAGTCATTTGTGATTTTCTCTTGAGACAACTTAATTACTTTAGAATCATTGTCACAGTAAGCATTTGTCATATGACTATGAGAAAGTCTTATATGGTTAATAGCATGTCACCACAGAAATTATTCTTGTTATCATTTACCTACTCGAGGACGAGCAGGAATTAAGCTTGGGGATGTTCATACGTCCAAAACGTATCTATAATTTCTGTTTGCTCCATGCCACTTTTGGGTGATATTGCTATGATATTCATACACTTCCATACACTTTTGATCATATTTGGACTAACTTACTAATCCAGTGCACCCCAGTGCCAGTTTCTGTTTTCGGCTGTTTTTGTATTTCAGGTTTTCACGTTTCGAGAACTGCCCAGAAAAATACAGAAAAAATATATAAAAAATCAGCGTATCGGGAACGACACTGCTTCCGAAGGGGAGCCTGGGGGGCCACACGGGCCCCAGGCGCCCTGTGGGCGCGCCCCCCCTGGGCCGCGCCGGGGGGGCGCCTCGGCACCCCGAGAGCCCCCCGGTGCCCTACTTTGGCAGATATTTAAAGGGTCCCCCGTAACCCTTGAAACAGGACTTCTTTTCGTGATCCCATCTCTGTTCCGCCGCCGCCGCCGCTTCCAAGATCGGGAGCACCAGGAGAACTCTTCCCGGCACCCTGCCGGAGGGGAGGATCACCACCGGGAGCTTCTCCACCACCATGGACGCCTCCCGGATGACTCGTGAGTAGTCTCCCTTGGACCATGAGTCCATGACCAGTAGCTATGTGATGTTCTCCTCCCGTTCTTGTGCTTCACTAATTAGTCCTCGTGAGCTGCCCTACATGATCGAGGCACCTATGTAATCCTTGTGTTGTTGCTATGTTGAGTTTGCTGGGATCCGATGGATTATGAGATTATGTTCAGATTGATCTTGAGTAATATATTTGATTCACCTCTTTTATATTTTAGTTCATAAGTAATTCTTGCATGTTCTCCGTTGTTATTTATTGCTTTGGCCAAGTAGTAAGTAGTGACTCCAAGAGGGAACGTTATGCTCGATTGTGGGTTCATGCCCCTCGATGACTAGCTTGAGTGACAGAAACATGAGTCTAGGGGATGTGTTGTTGCCACAAGGGGGAAAACAACGGTGCTTGTGCCCGCGGGTGCAAGGATTGTTTACTTTATGCAAAGTTCTTTTAATGCAGTTGTCTGTTGCATTGAGTTTACACTATGGGTGGGACTCGCAACTTAATACCAGCGAGATGTTCTGGATAGATATCTCAAGGTGGATGATTAGTAGTAGATGCAGATGGATTTCGGTCTACTTACTTTGGCGTACCGCGCATGCTTTGAACCTCAACCTTTCTTGCAATGTAGTCATCATTTGTTTGCGTTCGTGGTCCTGTCAATTGCCTAGCTGTAATTTGTTACCTCGCATAGCTGTTTTATCGTCTTTTGGGAGAGAGACATCACTAGTGAACATCATGTGACTCCGGTCCATATTACTATCATTGATCACATACACTATTTTACTTTCCGTTATTTTATTTACTATTGCAAATTACTATCTATCACTACTATCATATTGCTTTTAACCCTTTGTGAACTACAAGGCCGGAGAGATTGACAACCTCTCTGTACTCGTTGGGAGCAAAGTTATTTGTATCTGTGTGCAGGTCCACGTTGATTGCTAATTGCGCCGTTAGCAGTTGACACCTACCTGTTGAACCTAGGAGTCTCTGGGGATTCGATCCTTGGCATCTTTGCTAAGGGAAAACACTTCTACTTACTGCATCTTACACCTTCCACTTGGGGTAATCCAACGAGGGGTTCGAGGCCCATCACACTCGAGCAACTAGGCCCAAATAATGGTGAGGTGTCATGTAGTCGACGTTCACATGACACCACTAGAGGAGAGACAACATACATCTCATCAAACTATCGAACGAATACCAAGTTCACATGACTACTAATAGCAGGACTTCTCCCATGTCCTCAGGAACAAAAGTAACTACTCACAAGACATAATATTGTTCATGATCATAGGGGTATTAATATGCATAATAGATCTGAACATATGACCTTCCACCAAATAAACCAACTAGCATCAACTACAAAGAGTAATCAACACTACTAGCAACCCACAGGTACCAATATGAGGTTTAGGTACAAAGATTGGATACAAGAGATGAACTAGGGTTTGAGAGGAGATGGTGTTGGTGAAGATGTTGATGTAGATAGCCCTCCCCAAGATGGGAGAGTTGTTCGTGATGGTGGCGGTGACGATTTCCCCCTCCCGGAGGGAAGTATCCCCGGCAGAACAGCTCTGCCGGAGCCCTAGATTGGTTTCCGCCAAGGTTCCGCCTCAAGACGGCGGCGTCTGGTCCCGAAAGCCTCCTTATGATTTTTTTCCAAGTCAAAACACCTCATATAGGAGAAGATGGGCATCGGGGGGCCCACGAGGCAGGAGGGCGCGCCCAGAGAGGGGGGGGCGCCCCCACCCTCGTGGACAGGTGGTGGCCCCCGTGGTGATCTTCTTTCGCCATATATTTTTTATATTTTCTAAAACGGTGTCCTATGGAGTTTCGAAGCTTTTTGAGTTGTGCAAAATAGGTTTCCACAGTTTGTTTCTTTTCCAGCCCAGAATTCCAGCTGCCAGCATTCTCCCTCTTCATGTAAACCTTGTAAAATAAGAGAGAAAAGGCATAAGTATTGTGACATAACGTGTAATAATAACCCATAATGCAATAAATATCAACATAAAAGCATGATGCAAAATGGACGTATCAACTCCCCCAAGCTTAGACCTCGCTTGTCCTCAAGCGAAAGCCAATATTGAAAAATATGTCCACATGTTTAGAGATAGAGGTGTCGATAAAAATAAAAGACGGACATGAGGGCATCATGAACATTCTTATAACAGCAACATATATATATATATATATATATATATATATATATATATATATATATATATATATATATATATATATATATATATATATATATATATATATATATATATATATATATATATATATATATATATATATATATATATATATATGTTGTCATGTGATTCTTATGCTAAAGTAACAATTCAGTCACAATGTCAAGTATGAATCAGAAACTTCATTGGAAACCAACAAACTATGATCTCGGTCATTGAAGCAATTGCAATTTATCGTAACATCGGAAAGAGTCAACATAACAACTTTTCAGCAAGCCTACATACTCAACTATCATATATTCTTTCACAATTGCTCACACTCACGCAATACTTATGGTTATGGAGTTTTAATCGGACACAGAGAAAGATAGAGCTTATGGTGTTGCCTCCCAACCTTTTACCTCAAGGGTAATGTCAACAGTAATAGACCGTGATAACTTACATCTAAGTGGGTATATATGTCAGGATCTTTCCAACACAATGTGCTTGCAGAAGGATAAAATGTAAAAGGGAAAGGTGATTTTCACCTTGACTCTTAAGGAAGAATAATAGATAGGCCCTTCGCAGAGGGAAGCAGAGGTTGCCATGTGCTTTTATGGTTGGATGCACAAAGTTTTAGCGCAAAAGAACGTCACTTTATATTGCCACTTGTGATAAGGACCTTTATTATGCAGTCTGTCACTTTTATTTCTTCCATATCACAAGATCGTATAAAGCTTATTTCCTCCACACTAATAAATCATACAAATTTTAGCGAGTTTGCAACATGACAACTTACTTGAAGGATCTTAGTCAATCCATAGGTAGGTATGGTGGACTCTCATGGCAAAACTGGGTTTAAGGATGTATGGAAGCACAAGTAGTATCTCTACTTGGTGCGAGGAGTTTTGGCTAGCATGAGGGGGAAAGGCAAGCTCAACATGTTGGATGATCCATGACAATATACTTTATTTCGGATATAAGAAAACATAACCATTATGTTGTCTTCCTTGTCCAACATCAACTCTTTAGCATGTCATATTTTAATGAGTGCTCACAATCATAAAAGATGTCCAAGATAATATATTTGTATGTGAAACTTCTCTTTCTTTGTTACTTCCTATTAATTGCAATGATGACTAAAACTATGTTTGTCAACTCTCAACAACTTTTATTCATCATACTCTTTCTATGTGAAGTCATTACTTCCCATAAGATCAATATGATCTCCTTGATACTTTTTTTATTTTATTTTATTCTATCATGACCAAGGTGAGGAAATCAAGCCCTTGCCTCAACACTAATCTTTATTATATAGCTCACAGACTCGATAACAAAGGGTAAAGATCATAAAGCAAAAGCTCACGACTAGATCATGCTAACTTTATTCTACTAGATCAAGATACTACCAAAAGGATCGAGCTAAGAAAAACGGTAAAGATAGGAGTGTGATGGTGATACAATACCGGGGCAACTCCCCCAAGCTTGGCAGTTGCCAAGGGGAGTGCCCATACTCATATGATTATGTCTCCTTTTTCGGGAGTGGTAATGAAGGCTTCTTTCTTAGCTTGTGTTTAAGGACATAATTTTGCTCCATCAGGTCATTGATCTCCTGCTCAAGGTTTAATATCTTCTTGCATAGTGCATGTTTATTTTCCTGCAAAATGCGAAAAGGGATAAATTCGATCTTAGGTTTCTTTGCTCTGTCGGGGAGGCTTGACTTTTTGAACTCCACATGCATGTCCCCAGGTTGAGGTAGTGGGACTTCGTCTTCATCTGAGCTGGTCCAATACTTTCCCTTGGGATCATGGTCTTCTTCTTCCTCCATGGTCCAACCATAATGCTCCCTATTCTAATCGATCTTAGGGTCATCAAGGAGGTCGGCCACATAGCTTTCTCCCTCCGAATCCTGGGACGACATATTGCTCCTATCTGTGACAGAAACAGCTCGAAACAAAAACAGAGGATTTTTGCGTGATGTCGTGGTCAAAACCTTCGGGAGAATATATAATGAATTTTAACCGACCAAAAGGAGTAACACACAAGAAATCGGAGTCCGGGAGGCACATGAGGTGCCCACGAGATATGGGGTGTGCCTAGGGGAAGGGGGCGCGCCCTCCACCCTCGTGGACGGCTCGTGTCTCTTCCGGACTGCCACTTATTTTTCTATTTTTCTAAATATTCCAAAACGGAGAAAAATTGCCTTTATAACTGTTTTGGGGTCGGTTTACTTACCGTATCACATACCTCTTCCTTTTCTGGGTCTGAATCGTACTGGAAAGTGTCCCCTCATGTATTCCTCCGGGGTTACGGTTTCAATAACATTGGTTTCAATATTTATAGGATTACCTGAGATATAATGTTTGATTCTTTGGTTGTTCACCACGTTCGGATTTGTGCCTTCGAAGTTGTTGATTTTTATAGCACGGGAACGATAGACCTCCTCGATAACGTAAGGACCTTCCCATTTGGAGAGAAGTTTTCCTGCAAAAAATCTTAACCAAGAGTTGTATAGCAAGACATAATCACCTACGTAAAACTCACGCTTTTGTATCCTTTTGTCATGCCATCTTTTAACTTTTTCTTTAAACAGCTTGGCATTCTCATAGGCATGGGTTCTCCATTCATCAAGAGAGCTAATGTCAAATAACCTCTTCTCACCGGCAAGTTTGAAATCATAAATGAGCTCTTTGATAGCCCAATATGCCTTATGTTCTAGCTCAAGAGGCAAGTGACATGATTTTCCATAAACCATCTTATATGGAGACATACCCATAGGATTTTTGTATGCAGTTCTGTAGGCCCATAATGCATCATCAAGTTTCTTGGACAAATTCTTGCTAGACCTATTAACTATCTTTTGCAAAATTAATTTTAGCTCTCTATTACTTAATTCTACTTGACCACTAGTCTGAGGGTGATAAGGGAATGCAATTCTATGGTTAACATCATACTTTGCAAGCATTTTACGGAAAGCACCATGAATAAAGTGTGAACCACCATCAGTCATTAAGTATCTAGGGACTCCAAACCTCAGGAAAATAACTTCTTTAAGCATCTTAATAAAGGTGTTGTGATCAGCACTACTAGTTGGAATAGCTTCTACCCATTTAGTAATGTAATCAACAACAACTAAAATATGTGTCTACCCATTAGAGGCAGGAAACGGTCCCATATAATCAAAGCCCCAAAGATCAATTGGTTCAATAACAAGTGAATAATTCATAGGCATTTCTTGACGTCTGCTGATATTACCAATTCTTTGACATTCATCACAAGATAAGACAAACTTACGGGCATCCTTGAAGAGAGTAGGCCAATAAAAACCAAATTTTAATACCTTATGTGCAGTTCTATCTCCAGCATGATGTCCTCCATAAGCTTCGGAGTGGCACTTGCATAAGATATGTTCCTGTTCATGCTCAGGTACACAACGTCTAATAATACCATCTACTCCTTCTTTATAAAGATGTGGGTCATCCTAGAAGTAATGTCTCAAATCATATAAGACCTTTTTCTTTTGCTGGTATGTGAAGCTAGGAGGTATAAACTTAGCAACAATGTAATTAGCATAATCAGCATGCCATGGAGCAGTACGAGAAGTATTTATGACAGCTTATTATTCATCAGGAAAGCAATCATCAATACGTTGTGGGTCATCAAGTATGTTCTCTAGCCAAGACAAGTTATCTGAAACGGGGTTCTCAGCTCCCTTTCTATCAATGATATGTAAGTCAAATTCTTGCAGCAAGAGAACCCATCTAATAAGTCTAGGTTTAGCATCTTTCTTTTCCATAAGGTATTTGATAGCAGCATGATCAGTGTGAATAGTTACTATATAATCAACAATATAAGGCCTAAACTTATCACAAGCAAATACAACTGCTAGAAATTCCTTCTCAGTAGTAGCATAATTTTTCTGGGCACTATCTAGGGTTTTACTAGCATATTGGATAACATTCAATTTCTTATCAACTCCTTGTCCTAGAACAGCACCTACAGCATAATCACTAGCATCACACATAATCTCAAAGGGTAAATCCTAGTCAAGAGGTTGGACAATAGGTGCAGAGATCAATGCTTTCTTAAGTATTTCAAATGCTTCTAGACAATCATCATCAAAGACAAAAGGAATATCTTTTTGTAAGAGATTAGTCAGAGGCCTGGAGATCTTGGAGAATTCCTTAATGAACATCCTATAAAACCCGGCGTGACCAAGGAAACTTTGTATACCTTTGATGTCCTTTGGGCACGACATATTTTCAATAGCATCAACTTTAGCCTTGTCAACTTCAATACCTCTTTCAGAAATTTTATGTCCCAAGACAATGCCTTCATTAACCATAAAGTGGCACTTCTCCCAATTCAAGACAAGATTAGTGTCTTCACATCTCTGCAAAGCTCGATCAAGGTTGCTTAAGCAATCATCAAAAGAAGTTCCGTAGACGGAGAAATCATCCATGGAAACCTGAACAATCTTTTCACAGAAATCAGAGAATATAGCCATCATGCATCTTTGAAAGGTAGCTGGTGCATTACATAAACCAAAAGGCATACGTCTATAAGCAAAGGTATCGAAAGGACAAGTAAAAGTGGTTTTTTATTGATCCCCTTTTGATATAGGTATTTGAGAGAAACCAGAATAGCCATCTAGAAAGCAAAAATGAGTATGTTTGGATAACCTTTCTAGCATTTGATCAATAAAAGGCAAATGGTAATGATCTGTCTTAGTAGCTTTATTTAATTTGCGGAAATAATTTACCATCCTATAACCTATAACAATTCTTTGTGCGATCAATTCATCTTTATCATTAGGAACAACAGTCATACTTCCCTTCTTAGGGACACAATGGACAGGACTTACCCACTGGCTATCAGCAACTGGATAGATAATACCTGTCTCTAGAATCTTTAGTATATCCTTCCTTACCACTTCATTCATCTTAGGATTTAACCGTCGTTGATGATCAATAACCGGTTTAGCATTTTCTTCCAATTTTATCTCGTGTTGGCATAAAGTGGGACTAATGCCCTAAAGATCATCCAGAGTATAGCCAATAGCAGCACGGTGCTTCTTCAGAGTTTTCAATATTTTTTCTTCTTCCTACTCTGAAAGGTTAGCACTAATAATAACAGGATATATCTTCTTTTCATCAAGATAAACATACTTAATATTATCAGGTAAAGGTTTAAGTTCAAACACGGGATCACCCTTGGGTGGAGGAGGAACCCCTAGGATTTCAACAGGCAAGTTATTTTTCAATACGGGTCCCTGATTAAAGAATATTTCATCTATCTCCCTTCTTTCATTCATATACATATCATTTTCATGGTCTAACAAATATTGTTCTAAAGGATCAATAGGAGGCACAACAATAGAAGCAAGACCAATAATTTCATCCTTACTAGGTAATTCTTTATCACGGGGTTGTCTACGAAATTTAGCAAAGTTAAAATCATGAGACATATCCCCTAACTGTGACGCCCCGAGACCAATGCGCCAGGTGTCAGCCAGTTATTCGTCATCGTTGCCATGTCATTTGCTTGCGTGTTGCACTTTGCATCATGTGCATTTCATCAGCATGTTTTCAAAACTTGCATTCATTCGGGTTCCCCAATTCTCTCTGTTGCCCGTTCTGAGCCGAGACACACTCGCACGCGCCCGCGGCACCTCTGAATTTTTATTTTATAAGTGGCCGGAAAATGTTCTCGGAATGGGATGACACTTGGCGTGTGGTCTTATTATAGTGTAGGTAGACCGCCTGTCAAATTTCGTCACATTCGGAGCTCGTTTGATAGCCCAACCGTTAACTATAGCGGCACTATAGTCGGTCAAACGTCGGACGTTTTCGGTCTCCGGAAACCTGTCGTCGGGCCTCTCACTCTCTTCTCTCCCCGCTGTCAAGACCCCTCCTACACAGCCCACTTTTGCCCCCTCGTCTGCGTGCCCGAAACTGCCCCGAACCCGGTCCGGGCTGTTGTTACCGTTGGGTCCGGATCATCCCCAAACATCCCTAAAATATCTTTGTTTTCTTATTTGGACTTCCTAGCCTATTTTACCTCGACCGTTCGATTTTAATGGAGGGGTCCAATCAGCCTCTAACCAAAAATTCTCTTGCCTTATATAAAGCAAGTGTAACCCTAAAAACTAGGAGGCATGTTCCGTCCTTTTTCCCCGCCGCCGTCACTCCTCGTATCTCTTCTTCCTCGGGATCTCCTCCCGATCCACCTGCTCAAGCAGCCGATGGCCTCCTTCCTTGTTTTCTAAATCGGGCCAATCCTCAGCCACCCACACCTATCTTCCCTCGACCCCGAGCTTCACAGCCAACCAGCGGCGATCTCCTCGATCCAGCCTCGAGCCTCCCCTGCTTCGCGTCTCCCGAGCAACAACTAGGAGCGCAAGCTCCATCTTCTACGCCCACGTCCAGCCTCGAGCTTGAGCATGCACCCAAGACCCATGGCGCCCTCCCGAGGTCCTCCCGTGCGTGCCTCACTCGTCCTCGTCGCCCTCCGTCTTCATCGGAGCACCATCGGACCAGCAGCTCCACCGCGCATGCCCGCCACCGGCAAGAGTCCCAGCCAACGCCATGGACGGAATCCGTCCAGGATCTCGTCCCCCAGAACCGCTTCCTCCGACCATCGGAGCCTCTGACCAGCCTCCCGGCCTGGACCTCCTCCCCCACCCGTCAGATCCGTCCTCTCCTGCTGTTGGCCACGCCGCCGGAGCTCTGCATCGCGCCAAGTTCGTCGTCATTCCCCTGCATCGCGCCGCTGCTCTGCTCCCTGTCGAGCAGAGGAGACGAGCGCCTCGATCGCCCCAGTGCCCCATCTTCGACCCAAGCCAGGGATGCCCGGTGCCGCTCGTCGCCGTCCGCCAAGCCTCTGCGCTGCCGCGCCAAGTCCCCGTCGCCGGCACCTGATTCTCGCCGCCAAGTCATGTCGCCATGGCCGCAGACCTCTTTCTTTCCCCGCTGTGAGCAACTCCCGTCATAACTGAAGCTTCGTTATTTTTCCTAGATCCGTTCAGGCTTGTGGAGGTTATTTAGAATTGCCACTAAATTCTATCACAGACACATCGTCTAGCGCAGTGGTTCCTCCCTCGTGCTCGCATCCAGGAGGGAGTGGGTTCGATTCGATTCCCAGGCATCCCAATTTTGCCTGTTTCATTTTTACCTTGGGCGCACGCACACTCAACCACTTGGGCCAAATGCTTCTGGGCTACTGCAGCTCGGCCCATCTTGTGTTTATTTTTCAGCAGAGCGATTTTGTAATTTAATCATGTGCATGCATAATTACAGAAAATGCCTTTGTTTTAGAATGCTCACAACTAAATAACCGTGCATCGGATTTAACCATGTTATATATGTAAAATGCTTAGAATTTCATCTAGTTTCATAATTTAGAACTTCCTTCCATGTTTAAAATGTTTAACTTGTTGTTTTCATTAATTTGAGTAAATAACTTGCTAAATGGTTTATTTCATAACTAAATAACCGTAGCTCGGTTTTTAGTAAACTTTATATGTAAATGGGGTGGGAAAATGTGTAGAATAACATGATGCACTTTGTTTTGCTGTTTAACAACTTTAAAATGGTGTAATAGGCAGAACAGTACCAAATTCATAATATGAACATGGGGATTTTCCGGAGTTGTTGTTTGTTGTTCCGGCCTCATTTAAACTTGTCTGAATAGTTAGTTTACTTTTGCTTCACCCCTTGCATCCTATATAGACTTGTCTTGCATCATACTTGCTTGAGCATATTTTCATGTTTCTTGTGTTGTTTTTCTGTGATTCCTACCTTGTCATGCATTGCTTCCTGTATAGACTTGTCATGCATCATACCTTGCCATGTATTGCATCATATATAGATTGTGTTGTTTTTCTGTGCTTCCTACCTTGCCATGTATTGCTTCCTGTATAGACTTGTCATGCATCATACCTTGCCATGTATTGCATCATATATAGACTTGTGTTGTTTTATTGTGCTTCCTACCTTGCCATGTTGTGCTTCCTGTATAGACTTGTAGTGCATCCTATATAGAACTGTCTTGCATCATACTTGGTTGAGCATATTGTCATGTCTCATGTGGTGTGTTTACCGTGTTGCTTGCTTCTTCTCGTTAGTGCTTGTTCCGTTGCGTTCGTGAGGATTCGTTCGTCTACCCGTGGTTCTTCTTTAAGGCTTCTTCTTCGTCTTCTTCATGGATCCATTCTTCTTCCTTCCGGGATCTCAGGCAAGATGATCATACCCTTGGATACCTTTACTATCATTGCCATGCTTAGTGTCTCGATGCTATCATTATATGTCGCGCTACCCATCTTTATTGTCAGCCCCTCTCCTTGTTGCCCATGAAGCCTCTAACCTTTGAAACCTTCCTAGCAAAACCATTATTTGGCTATGTTAACCGCTTGCTCAGCCCCTCTTATAGCGTTGTTAGTTGCAGGTGAAGATGAAGATCATTCCAGGAGGGAACTTGTTGTTGGAATATCACAATATCTATTATTATTTACACACCTATATACTGGGCATGGGTGGAAGGCTTGGCCTTTTGCTCGGTGTTTTGTTCCACTCGTGCCACCTTAGGCGTCGATAAACCGGCATTGTGTTCCTTGATTTTGCGTTCCTTACACGGTTGGGTATATGGGGACCCCTTGACACTTCGTCTTTGAATAAAACTCCTCCAGCAAGGCCCAACATTGGTTTTAATTTGCTCATAATAACAACTTAATTAATTAATTAATTGCATAGGGGGTCATGTCCCCGGGTTCTTAATTCTACATAACAGGGGGGGCAGTGCTGATGGTGTTGGTCCCAAACGGGGAGACTGCAGGGCCACCACGGGGAAACTCGAGGATTGGCTCCCGTAGGCTCACCTATCCGGACGTGGCCTGAGACGAGATACACGCGGCTACTATCAGGGTGTCGGCACGCCGGGAGGTCTTGCTGGACTTGTTTTACCATTGTCGAAATGTCTTGTGCACCGGGATACCGAGCCTGATCGGATTTCCCTAAGATAAGGGGTGATGATATTATATTTATCACTTCAGTTGATCGTGAGAGCTTGTGATGGGCTAAGTTGGGACACCCCTGCAGGGTTATGATCTTTCGAAAGTCGTGCCCGCGGTTATGTGGCAGATTGGAATTTGTTAATGTCCGGTTGTAGAAAACTTGACAGAGGATCCGAAGTAAAACACACAACTGTGTGAGTAACCGTGACTGTCTCTTTTCATTTTGAGAAGAGAACACGGTGGGGTTGTGTTTGACTCGTAGGTAGTTCAGGATCTTTAGCGATCACTACTAGTTTGCGACCGTTTGCGTAGATGCTCATCTTATTCTTGTACTCGTAAGCTAGCCACCATATGTTGCTTAGCCGCTGCTGCAACCTCACCACTTTACCTCTTCCTACCCATAAAGCTTTGATAGTCTTGATACCCATGGTTATGGGATTGCTGAGTCCTCGTGGCTCACAGATACTACAACACCAGATGCAGGTTCAGCCGAGAATGTTACTGGCGATGGATCAGAACTCCACCAGGAGTTAGATGAAGAGCGTGGCCGTATGCTTGTGACGTTTTCGACGATCAGTAGTGGTTTCTACTAGGGGCGATTCGGACCTGTGGCTTTATGTATTTGGTATCTTTCTTTTGGATCTTCGCCCGTAGTCGGGTTGTGATGTTTTGGTTGAGGATTTGCTTATGTAATGTATTGTGTGACGTGGCGAGTGTAAGCCAACTATCCTTTTGCAATTTCATCCCTATTTTACATGAGTCGTGCAAAGATACCAAACTTGAGATCATTCCAGAATGGGCTTATACCTTTAAGTCGTGCCTCGACACGTAGGAGGTATAGTCCCATCCTAGGCATTACAAGTTGGTATTCGGAGCCTTCTCTGACCTATAAGCCCCCACTGATTGATCGAATCGTTGACGGTTGAGTCTAGGCACACACTTGAAAATGTTTTGAGTCCTATATATATATATATATATATATATATATATATATATATATATATATATATATATATATATATATATATATATATATATATATATATATATATATATATATCGGAGAGTAGGATTTCTTTTTGCTCCTCATCCCTTTTCACTCTGGTGAGGACTCCTGACGATTACTTGTCTCTTCTACTCTCAGAAATTCACCAATTTTTTTTTAGGAATCTCGCGAGTATTGTTTGGATTGTTCCGATGTCTTTGTGACGAGAACATTGTTCTCGATGCCTCCTGTCATTTAGGGGTTGTGGCAGTGTCCCGGGGAGTTGAGCTCTGAGGTGTTGTCGTCACAAATATATCGCAGCAGTTCTGGAATACTTAAGACGGCCGACATCGAAAACTCTCCTATGCGGTTAGTGGCAAGATAACCCCGACATCACCCAGTACTGGGGAGGTAGTTCGGGAGTATTGCCATAGCTTGTATAGTAGATGCGTTTCGAAGGTCCGAGGTAGACGGTTTCCGGAAACAACTGGTTATGTGTTGGAGGATGGATACAGCTGGATGTAGGATTAGAGTTGAGTGCGCGATGCTTCCCCTGTATCCCCAACACATGATTGCATAACTGGAAACTTTCAGAAATTAATATGTGGGTTCATCCAGTAGTTCGTAGGCATTCTTCCAACGAATGCATGATATGGAGTTTGTGTTGGGGATCGTTGCATGGGAAACAAAAATTTTCCTACGTTCACCAAGATCAATCTAGGAGATGCATCTACGAGAGGAGAGTTGGATCCACATACCCTTGTAGATCGCTAAGCGGAAGCGTTCAAGAACGCGGTTGATGGAGTCGTACTCGCCGCGATTCAGATCGCCGAAGATCCTAGCACCGAACGGACGGTGCCTCCGCGTTCTTCACACGTGCAGCCCGGTGACGTCTCCCACGCCTTGATCCAGCAAGGAGAGAGGGAGAGGTTGGGAAACCTCCAACCAACAGCAGCACGACGGCATGGTGGTGGTGGAGGAGCGCGGGACTCCAGCAGGGCTTCGCCAAGCACTGCAAGAGACGAGGAGGGAGAGGGGTAGGGCTGCACCAAGAGGGAGAAGTTCTCGTGTCTCTAACAGCCCTAAAACCTCACATATATATAGGGGGAAGGGAGGGCTGCGCCCCCCTTTAGGGTTTCCCTCCCCTAGGGTGCGGCCAGCCCTAGAAACCCTCTAGGGGGGCGGCCAAGGGGGAAGAGAGGGGGAGGCGCACCACTATTGGGCCCTAGGGCCCAACTGCATTAGGGTTTGCCCCCCCTCCCCTTCTGGAGGCGCCCTAGGACTTGGTGGGGGGGCGCACCAGCCCCCTTGGGGCTGGTCCCCTCCCACACTTAGCCCATGCAGCCACCTGGGGCTGGTGGCCCCACCTGGTGGACCCCCGGGACCCTCCCGGTGGTCCCGGTACATTACCGATATCGCCCGAAACTTTTCCGGTGACCAAAACAGGACTTCCCATATATGAATCTTTACCTCCGGACCATTCCGGAACTCCTCGTGACGTCCGGGATCTCATCCGGGACTCCGAACAACATTCGGTAACCGCGTACATACTTTCCCTATAACCCTAGCGTCATCGAACCTTAAGTGTGTAGACCCTACGGGTTCGGGAACCATGTAGACATGACCGAGACAACTCTCCGGCCAATAACCAACAGCGGGATCTGGATACCCATGTTGGCTCCCACATGTTCCACGATGATCTCATCGGATGAACCACGATGTCAAGGATTCAATCAATCCCGTATACGATTCCCTTTGTCTATCGGTACAGCACTTGCCCGAGATTCGATCGTCGGTATACCGATACCTTGCTCAATCTCGTTGCCGGCAAGTCTCTTTACTCGTTCCGTAACACATCATCCCGTGATAAACTCCTTGATCACATATTGTGCACATTATGATGATGTCCTACCGAGTGGGCCCAGAGATACCTCTCCGTCACACGGAGTGACAAATCCCAGTCTCGATTCGTGCCAACCCGACAGACACTTTCGGAGATACCTGTAGTGCACCTTTATAGCCACCCAGTTACGTTGTGACGTTTGGTACACCCAAAGCATTCCTACGGTATCCGGGAGTTGCACAATCTCATGGTCTAAGGAAAAGATACTTGACATATAGAAAAGCTTTAGCATACGAACTACACGATCTGTGCTAGGCTTAGGATTGGGTCTTGTCCATCACATCATTCTCCTAATGATGTGATCCCGTTATCAACGACATCCAATGTCCATGGTTAGGAAACCGTAACCATCTATTGATCAACGAGCTAGTTATCTAGAGGCTCACTAGGGACATGGTGTTTGTCTATGTATCCACACATGTATCTGAGTTTCCTTTCAATACAATTCTAGCATGGATAATAAACGATTATCGCGAACAAGGAAATATAATAATAACCAATTTATTATTGCCTCTAGGGCATATTTCCAACAGTCCCCACTTGCACTAGAGTCAATAATCTAGTTCACATCGCCATGTGATTAACACTCATAAGTCACATCGCCATGTGACTAACATCCAAAGAGTTCACTAGAGTCAGTAATCTAGTTCACATCAATATGTGATTAACACTCAATGAGTTCTGGGTTTGATCATGTTATGCTTGTGAGAGAGATTGTAGTCACCGGGTCTGCAACATTCAGATCCCTATGTACTTCGCAAAACTTTATGTCATATCGTAGATGCTGCTACCACGTTCTACTTGGAGCTATTCCAAACTGTTGCTCCATTATACGTATCCGGTATCTCCACTTAGAGTTATCCGGATAGGTGTTAAGCTTGCATCGACGTAACTCTTTACGTCGAACTCTTTATCACCTCCATAACCGAGAAACATTTCCTTATTCCTCTAAGGATAATTTTGACCACTATCCAGTAATCCACTCCTGGATCACCTTTGTACCCTCTTGCCAGACATGTGGCAAGGCACACATCAGGTGCGGTACTTAGCATGGCATACCGTACAGAGCCTATGACAAAAGCATAGGGGACGACCTTCGTCCTTCCTCTTCCTTCTGCCGTGGTCAAGTTTTGAGTCTTACTCAACTCCACACCTTACAAATCAGGCAAGAACTCCTTCTTTGACTGACCTATTTGGAACTCCTTCAAAATCATGTCAAAGGTGTGTGTTTCTTTTGAAAGTATCATCAGGCGTCTTGATCTATCTCTATAGATCTTGATGCCCAATTATGTAAACAACTTTGTCCAGGTCTTTCTTTGAAAAAATACCTTTCAAACAACCCTTTACTCTTTCCAGAAATTCTACATCATTTCGGATCATCAATATGTCATTCACATATACTTATCAGAAATGTTGCAGTGCTCCCACTCACTTTATTGCAAATACAAGTTTCCAACAAACTTTGTATACCCAAAAACTTTGATCACTCCATCAAAGTGTATATTCCGACTCCGAGATGCTTGCTCTAGTCCATGGAAGGATCGCTGGAGCTAGCATATCTTTTAGCATCCTTAGGATCGACAAAACCTTTCTGATTGTATCATATACAACCTTTTCTTACGAAAACTGGTAAGGAAACTTGTTTTGTCATCCATCCGCTAGATTTCATAAATGCAGCTAATGCTAACATGATTCCGACGGATTTAAGCATCGCTACGGGTGAGAAAATCTCATCGTAGTCAACTCCTTGAACTTGTGAAAAACTCTTCGCCACAAGTCGAGCTTCATAGACGGTGACATTACCGTCCACGTCCGTCTTAGTCTTAAAGATCCATTTGTCTCAATGGCTTGCCGATCATAGGGCAAGTCCACCAAAGTCCATACTTTGTTTTGATATATGGATCCTATCTCGGATTTCTCGGCTTCTAACCATTTGTCGGAATATGGGCCCACCATCGCTTCTCCATAGTTCGTAGGTTCATCGTTGTCCAACAACATGACCTCTAAGACAGGATCAACGTACTACTCAGGAGTAGTACATATCCTTGTCAACCTACGAGGTTCGATAGCAACTTGATCTGGAGCTTCATGATCACTATCATTAGTTTCCTCTTCAACTGTCGTAGATTCCACAGAAACATCTTTCTGTGTTGCACTACTCTCCGGTTGAAGTGAGGGTTCGACAACCTCATCAAGTTCTATCTTCCTCCCACTCAATTCTTTCGAGAGAAACTCCTTCTCGAGAAAGGACCCGTTCTTAGGGACAAACATTTTTGCCCTTGGATCTGAGGTAGGAGGTATACCCAGCTGTTACCTTTGGGTATCCTATGAAGATGTATTTGTCCGCTTTGGGTTCGAGCTTTTCCCGGTTGAAACCATAAGCCTCGCAACCCCAAACATTGAGAAACGACAACCACGGTTTCTTGCCAAACCATACGACGTCGTCTCAACGGACTTAGATGGTGCCCTATATAAAGCGAATGCAGCTGTCTCTAATGCATAACCTCAAAATAATAGCGGTAGATCGGTAAGACACACCATAGATCGCACCGTATCTCATAAGGTTCGATTACGATGTCTGGACACACCATTACGCTATGGTGTTCCAGGGGACTTCAACTGCGAAACAATTCCACAATGTCTTAAGTGATTGCCAAACTCATAATTCAGATAATATCCCCTTGATCAGATCGTAGGAACATGATCTTCTTGTTATGATGATTCTTAATCTTCACTCTGAAATTTTTTGAACCTTTCAAACGTTTCAGACTTTTGCTTCATTAAGTAAATATACCATATCTACTCAAATCGTCAGTGAAGATGAGAAAATAACGATATCCACCACACGCCTTAATTCTCATTGGATCACATACATCAGCATGTATGATTTCCAATAAGTCACTTACCCGTTTCATTGTACCTGAAAAACGAGTTCTCAGTCATCCTGCCCATGAGGCATGGCTCGCATGTGTCAAGCGATTCAAAATCAAGTGACTCCAAACGTCCATCAGTATGGAGTTTCTTCATGCATTTTATGCCAAAATGACCTAAGCGGCAGTGCCACAAGAAAGTGGTACTATCATTATTAACTCTACATCTTTTGGCATTAATATCATCATCATGTGTATTACTATGATCGAGATTCAACGAACCATTGGGTGCATGACCATAAAGGTATTATTCATGTAAACAGAATAACCATTATTCTCTAACTTAAATGAATAACCGTATTGCGATGAACATGATCTAATCATTTTCATGCTCAACGTAGACACCTGATAACATTTATCTAGGTTCAACACTAATCTCGAAAATAGAGGAAGTGTGCGATGGTGATCTCATCAACCTTGGAAACACTTCCAACACACATCGTCACCTCGCCCTTAGCTAGTCTCCGTTCAGTCCGTAGCTTTTGCTTCAAGTCACTAATGATAGCAACTGAACCGGTATCCAATACCCATGTGCTACAAGGAGTACTAGTAAGGTACACATCAATAACACGTATATCAAATATACTTTGTTGAAGTTGCCAGCTTTTCTTATCTACCATGTATTTGGGGTAATTCCGCTACCATGTGACCGTTACCCTTACAATCGAAGCACTTAGTCTCGAGGTTTGGGTGCAACCTTGGGTTCCCTCATCAGAGTGACAACTGGTTTGCCATTCATGAAGTTTCCCTTCTAGCCCTTGCCCCTTTTGAAACCAGTGGTCTTGCTAAACCATCAACACTTGATGCTCCTTCTTGATTTCTACTTTTGCGGTACTAAGAACCGCTAACAGCACCGGGATCATCTCCATCCTTTGCATGTCATAGTTCATCACGAAGTTCTAGTAGCTTGGTGATAGTGTCTAGAGAATTCTGTCAACCATTATCTCACCTGGAAGATTAACTCCCACTTGGTTCAAGTGATTTCAGCACCCAGACATTCTGAGCACATGCTCATTAGTTGAGCCATTCTCCTCCATCTTTTTGGCAAAAGAACTTGTCAGAGGTCTCATACCTCTCAACACGGGCATGAGCCTGAAATCCTAATTTCAGCTCTTAGAACATCTCATATGTTCTATGGCGTTCAAAACGTCATTGGAATCCCGATTCTAAGCCGTAAAGTATGGTGCACTAAACTATCAAGTAGTCATCAGGACGTCTCTGTCAGGTGTTCACAACATCCACAGACAACGTTGTAGGGGTTTGCACATCGAGCGGTGCATCAAAGACGTAAGCTTTCTGTGCAGCAGTGAGGACACTCCTCGGACTACGGACCCAGTCCGCATCATTGCTTACAATATCTTTCAACTTAGTCTTTCTCCAGGATCGTATTAAACAGGGAGCTACAACGCAGTTATTGATCTACTACATAATATGCAAAGGCAACTTAGACTATTGTTCATGATAAGTGAGTTTTAACTAATCAAATTACTTATAACTCCCACTCAAATTGACATCCCTCCGGTCATCCGAGCGTGACATGATCCAAATTCACCAACCCAAGTCCGATCATCACGTGAGATGAGGTGGTGTCAATGGTGAACATCTTCATGTTGATCATATCTACTATATGACTCATGCTCGACCTTTCGGTCCTCCGTGTTCCGAGGCCATGTCTGTACATGCTAGGCTCGTCAAGTCTAACCCGAGTGTTCTGCATGTGCAAAAACTGGCTTGCACCCGTTGTATGCGAACGTAGAGTCTATCACACCCGATCATCACGTGGTGCTTCGAAACGACGAACCTTCGCAACGGCGCACACTCGGGGGGAACACAATTTCATCTTGAAATTTTAGTGAGGGATCATCTTATAATGCTACCGCCGTCCTAAGCAAAATAAGATGCATAAAAGGATTAACATCACATGCAAATCATAAGTGACATGATATGGCCATCAACTCGTGCTTTTGATCTCCATCTCCAAAGCACCGGCATGATCTCCATCGTCACCGGCGTAACACCATGATCCCCATCATCATGATCTCCATCATCGTGTCGCCATCGGGGTAGTCGCGCGCCCACCATGCTCTTACTACTATTGCTACCGTTTAGCGATAAAGTAAAGCATTACATAGCGCTTAATGATTGACACGCAGGTCATACAAAAAATTAAAGACAACCCTATGGCTCCTGCCGGTTGCCGTATACATCGACATGCAAGTCGATATTAACTATTACAACATGATCATCTCATACATCAAATATATCTCATCATGTCATTGGCCATATCATATCACAAACATACCCTGCAAAAACAAGTTAGACGTCCTCTAATTTGTTGTTGCATGTTTTACGTGGCTGCTATGGGTATCTAGCAAGAACGCTTCTTACCTACGCAAAGCCACAACGGTGATATTCAAGTTGCTATTTAACCTTCTACAAGGACCGCCTTGTTCTATTCCGATTCAACTAAGATAGGAGAGACAGACACCCGCCAGCCATCTTATGCAACAAAAGTCACATGTCTGTCGATGGAACCGGTCTCATGTACGTGGACATGTAAAGTTGGTCCGGGCCGCTTCATCCTATAATACCGTTGAATCAAGAAAGACTAAGGAGGGCAGCAATTTAAACATCAACGCCCACAAACCCTTTTGTGTTCTACTCGTGAAAGCATCTACGCAAGATCCTAGCTCATGATGCCACTGTTGGGGATCGTTGCATGGGAAACAAAAATTTTCCTACGTTCACCAAGATCAATCTAGGAGATGCATCTACGAGAGGAGAGTTGGATCCACATACCCTTGTAGATCGCTAAGCGGAAGCGTTCAAGAACGCGGTTGATGGAGTCGTACTCGCCGCGATTCAGATCGCCGAAGATCCTAGCACCGAACGGACGGTGCCTCCGCGTTCTTCACACGTGCAGCCCGGTGACGTCTCCCACGCCTTGATCCAGCAAGGAGAGAGGGAGAGGTTGGGAAACCTCCAACCAACAGCAGCACGACGGCATGGTGGTGGTGGAGGAGCGCGGGACTCCAGCAGGGCTTCGCCAAGCACTGCAAGAGACGAGGAGGGAGAGGGGTAGGGCTGCACCAAGAGGGAGAAGTTCTCGTGTCTCTAACAGCCCTAAAACCTCACATATATATAGGGGGAAGGGAGGGCTGCGCCCCCCTTTAGGGTTTCCCTCCCCTAGGGTGCGGCCAGCCCTAGAAACCCTCTAGGGGGGCGGCCAAGGGGGAAGAGAGGGGGAGGCGCACCACTATTGGGCCCTAGGGCCCAACTGCATTAGGGTTTGCCCCCCCTCCCCTTCTGGAGGCGCCCTAGGACTTGGTGGGGGGGCGCACCAGCCCCCTTGGGGCTGGTCCCCTCCCACACTTAGCCCATGCAGCCACCTGGGGCTGGTGGCCCCACCTGGTGGACCCCCGGGACCCTCCCGGTGGTCCCGGTACATTACCGATATCGCCCGAAACTTTTCCGGTGACCAAAACAGGACTTCCCATATATGAATCTTTACCTCCGGACCATTCCGGAACTCCTCGTGACGTCCGGGATCTCATCCGGGACTCCGAACAACATTCGGTAACCGCGTACATACTTTCCCTATAACCCTAGCGTCATCGAACCTTAAGTGTGTAGACCCTACGGGTTCGGGAACCATGTAGACATGACCGAGACAACTCTCCGGCCAATAACCAACAGCGGGATCTGGATACCCATGTTGGCTCCCACATGTTCCACGATGATCTCATCGGATGAACCACGATGTCAAGGATTCAATCAATCCCGTATACGATTCCCTTTGTCTATCGGTACAGCACTTGCCCGAGATTCGATCGTCGGTATACCGATACCTTGCTCAATCTCGTTGCCGGCAAGTCTCTTTACTCGTTCCGTAACACATCATCCCGTGATAAACTCCTTGATCACATATTGTGCACATTATGATGATGTCCTACCGAGTGGGCCCAGAGATACCTCTCCGTCACACGGAGTGACAAATCCCAGTCTCGATTCGTGCCAACCCGACAGACACTTTCGGAGATACCTGTAGTGCACCTTTATAGCCACCCAGTTACGTTGTGACGTTTGGTACACCCAAAGCATTCCTACGGTATCCGGGAGTTGCACAATCTCATGGTCTAAGGAAAAGATACTTGACATATAGAAAAGCTTTAGCATACGAACTACACGATCTGTGCTAGGCTTAGGATTGGGTCTTGTCCATCACATCATTCTCCTAATGATGTGATCCCGTTATCAACGACATCCAATGTCCATGGTTAGGAAACCGTAACCATCTATTGATCAACGAGCTAGTTATCTAGAGGCTCACTAGGGACATGGTGTTTGTCTATGTATCCACACATGTATCTGAGTTTCCTTTCAATACAATTCTAGCATGGATAATAAACGATTATCGCGAACAAGGAAATATAATAATAACCAATTTATTATTGCCTCTAGGGCATATTTCCAACAGTTTGGGGTTCTGCATTGAGTGAAGTGGTTTTATGGGCGTTGTTCCAATCGGGAGTTGCATCTTAAAGGGTCCTTGGCTATGCTGATCCGGGGATTGCAAAACCCTTTTGTAACACGTTCCATGAGCTTGCAGCACGAATATGTGGGACGAAGCTTCTATCTTGTATTTGTTCTATCTGCTCCTTGTTGTTTTTATTTACCTTTTGTTCTCCCAAGTGGCTTCTCGACAAGTTGATGTACCTACGGAATTCATTCGTTCAATTCTCCGTTCGAATGATATTGTGAAGATTATGTTGCAACATATCTATCCATTGTTTTGATTTGATTCTGGTATTTGAGTTGCTTCGATGTCAAATGTTGATTCCATACCTTTCCTAATCGGTGTTCTCATATTTCTATGGGAGTGCTAATCCTTCTTGATCATCGAGATTGCTATGTTAAATCCTTTTCAACTGGTGTGCTTCTCTTCAAGTTAACCCGATCCTTTTTATATGTTCAAGACCAAGTCTTGGTTTTTCTCATCGGTGTCTATTTCATTCATCCCAAGTTGTCTTTGTTTTTCCCCACCCTCCCACCCCTTTTCTTTATGGAGCTGGAATCCTTAATCAAGTGTCCTTATATCCACGTGATATTTTCTTCATTCTTTTCCTTCGATGTCCTTATCCGGTGATTCTCATAAAGATGCTAAGGAAGCTTCAGTTTTTCATTCTCCATTCTCGTTTCTTCTCCGGTGGATTTAATTCAAGCTTCGGTGTTGATCATATCTGTTCCTCTTGTTTTGTATGTTTTCCGTGTTGAAATTTCTTATCCATGACTCTCTTATTTCTTCACATCTCTTTATTCTTATCCAGAGTGTTCAAGATATCTCGGAAGATTCGTGTTTCCATTCTTATTATGTTCAAGCTGTTTTCAGGTTGTTATCTCATTCAAGCCATTTAATTCAACCGGTGCAATATCTCTTAAGCAATCTTTTTCAACGGTGATTTCTTTGAGTGGGCCCTAACCCACAGGTCTTTTCCCAGGATCTTACCTCACTCTTCTAATTATCCGGAGTTGTTACGGAATTCTTTTCAAGTGTGACGTAAGAATGATTTCCATCAGTCACATGCCTTCTCCAAGCTTGTTTTCAATTATTTCCATCTTTAGCTCCACCTTCCTCTTGTCATTCGTCCGGAGTATCTCGAAAATTCTTCATGGCATTTCTCGTCTTCACTCTCAACATTTGTAGACCGGAGAAGTGTTTCTCTTAAACCTTGGCCGTTCTCTTGAAAATTCGTGGTTCTAGCTTCATGCCTTCCTCATTATTGTTCCGATTGTGAGGAATTCTTTTTATACCCATCCGAAGCTTTCATGATTTCTTTCCATTGTGATCCTCCGAAGGCCATCATTTCAGAAGATTTCCTCGTTCTCAGTTTTCAACTTCGTCATCCAAATATTCTTCATTGATGCCACTTCGTTCGTCTCCATATTCTACCGGTGCTTTGTTCAAGTATTGTTTAATCGGTTCGCGATCTCTTCGTTCTCTTGTATCTAAATTTCCTCTAGTGCTTATTCTTCCCGGTGGATTATTCTCTTTCATCACCCGGTCTCAATTCTTACGGTGGTTCGTTCAACATTCATTTCCCTTTGTCATCATATCAATTAATTCGTTCTTCCTGAAATCCTATCGGTGATTCGTTGAATACTTTCTCAAGTTTGTGCGAGATCTCTCTTTAATTCTTTCCAACGAGAATAAGTAGTATGCCAAATCCTTTGGTTGTCATCAATTTAAATTGGTGAAGGTTAAGCATGACATAATTCTTATTCTTGTTTTCCTCAAGGTTATTAATTCCTTCTTCTGAAGTTTGTTCATGAGGAATAAACTCTTGGTTCGAAACGATCCATCCTTCTTTCCGAAGGTCCAAGCTATATTAATTATCTTGTCGCGAAGCACCATATAATCATTGCGAATCTCAAATCTTATTCTTTTCATCCTTTTGTTACCGGAGTCCATCTTGGTGGTTCATCATGAACTAATTCATGCTCGAAGTGTTCTTCAAGATTCTTGTTGGATCTCAAGCATTCTTCATCATGCTTTCAAATTGCAATCCTTTCTACCTTATCTCTCCAGATGGTGTTATGTCATTCTTGACAATTTCCTTCATGTTCCATGATTCACAAGTTATCAGGAATGAGATATTTAATCCCGTCAATTTCTTCGTTGGAGTTATCTTCGGTTGTATCTCACCTAAAAGCCTTTCCTAAGGAGTGTTGCTATTTATGGTGCTTACAAATGACCCAAGTTCTTCATTCATCCTCCCGGTGAGATAAGTTTTTCATCTCTTCATTTCTTTGAACCAAGGCAGACAATTGTTTTCCGTTAGTGGCCGGTTGTCACCTCATAACTTTGAGATGTTTTCCATAAGGCCACAACAAGCTTATTCTTTTGTTGTTGATTATTTTCAACAACTCCGTTCAACACTTCTTCGTAAGGATGATTTCATATTCATTTGTCGGAGAAGTTGTCTTTTTATTCTTCGTTCTTTTCTTTCCAACGATCTAGCATATATTCTTTCATTCCGGAGGCATTGTGATATTGCCCTCTTTGTCCCATAATCTCGTTTTGTCAAGATCATGTTCTTTTCCTTGTTTATCTATTCAACTGGAGTGTTGTGCCCAACGTTCGAGTTCTCTCATCTTATCAAAGATTTTCCTCTCTTTTCAACTGGAGTGCTGTCTGAAATTTTTCTAACCTCTTGTGCCATCCTTTCAATTGTTCCGGAGGTAGTGTGTTGTTGATTTCATCAAGTATCTTCCCATCTCCTCAAGTTCATGTTCAATTCCTTCCATTTTCAGTCGGAATGCTGTCCAAACTCTTTCGTTCATATTCCTTCTCTAGCTCTATTCAACCATTGCGGTTTCATATTCTTTTGGTTCGTAAGCTCTTGTTTCATGTCTTTCAACCTACAAGGTTCTCGTAATGTTCCTTGTTCCTCATTTTACCGGACTGCTTTTAACTTCGTTCATCTCCATTGTATTCCTTCCTTCAAGATTGTTCAACCTCTCAAGGTTCGTGGTTTCACTCGTTGGTCAAAGAAGCAACTTGTTTTTACCTCTTCCTTTTCCGTTTTATCCGGTGCCATCTCCAGGATCTCGGGTCGAGATCCTCTGTTAGTGTGGGAGAGTTGTGACGCCCCGAGACCGATGCGTCAGGTGTCAGCCAGTTATTCGTCATCGTTGCCATGTCATTTGCTTGCGTGTTGCACTTTGCCTTGTCATCATGTGCATTTTATCAGCATGTTTTCAAAACTTGCATTCGTTCGGGTTCCCCAGTTCTCTCTGTTGCCCGTTCTGAGCCCAGACACACTCGCACGCGCCCGCGGCACCTCCGAATTTTTATTTTATAAGTGGCCGGAAAATGTTCTCGGAATGGGATGAAACTTGGCGTGTGGTCTTATTATAGTGTAGGTAGACCGCCTGTCAAATTTTGTCGCATTCGGAGCTCGCTTGATAGCCCAACCGTTAACTATAGCGGCACTATAGTCGGTCAAACGTCGAACGTTTTCGGTCTCCGGAAACCTGTCGTCGGGCCTCTCACTCTCTTCTCTCCCCGCTGTCAAGACCCCTCCTACACAGCCCACTTTTGCCCCCTCGTCTGTGCGCCCGAAACTGCCCCGAACCCGGTCCGGGCTGTTGTTACCGTTGGGTCCGGATCATCCCCAAACATTCCTAAAATATCTTTGTTTTCTTATTTGGACTTCCTAGCCTATTTTACCTCGACCGTTTGATTTTAATCGACGGGTCCAATTAGCCTCTAACCAAAAATTCTCTTGCCTTATACTCCCTCCGTTCCTTAATATAAGGTGTATTATTTTTTCAAAAAGTCAAACTTCTCTAAGTTTGACCATGTTTATAGGCAAGAATGTCAATATCTAGAATACCAAATCAATATCACTAGATTCATCATGAAATATATTTTTACATTTTATATAATTATTATTATAAATCTTTATATATTTTGCTGCAAAGTTGGTCAAACATAGACAAGAGTTGACTTTTAAAAAAACTAATACACCTTATATTTAGGAACGGGGGGAGTATAAAGCAAGTGTAACCCTAAAAACTAGGAGGCATGTTCCATCCTTTTTCCCAGCCGTCGCTGCTCCTCCTATCTCTTCTTCCTCGGGATCTCCTACCGATCCACCTGCCCAAGCAGCCGATGGCCTCCTTCCTTGTTTTCTAAATCGGGCCAATCCTCAGCCACCCACACCTATCTTCCCTCGACCCCGAGATTCACAGCCAACCAGCGGCGATCTCCTCGATCCAGCCTCGAGCCTCCCCTGCTTCGCGTCTCCTGAGCAACAACCAGGAGCCCGAGCTCCATCTTCTACGCCCACGTCCAGCCTCGAGCTCGAGCATGCACCCAAGACCCATGGCGCCCTCCCGAGGTCCTCCCGTGCGTGCCTCACTCGTCCTCGTCGCCCTCCGTCTTCATCGGAGCACCACCGGACCAGCAGCTCCACCGCGCGTGCCTGCCACCGGCAAGAGTCCCAGCCAACGCCATGGACGGAATCCGTCCAGGATCTCGTCGCCCAGAACCGCTTCCTCCGACCATCGGAGCCAGGGGCGGGCCCAGTTCAATTCATGGGTATTCACTTGAATACCCATTATTTTTGCCAAAAGATTATGTATATATGAAGTGTGCATCATGTACTGTAAGGAAGAAAAACGAGATCTACCCTGAATAACAGGTTGTGTCGCTTCCAGCCCGAGAATTAGCCAGGCCACCTCCTGCTTCTCTCCCTTCCCGTTCCAACATGGCCTTGTGGCCCAAATCTCCTTCACTTAGTAGGCCAGTCCCAGGCTCGCAGCCCAATTCAAAATTCTGTAGTGGACGTGGGAGCAATCGCTCCCATACTCCCAGTTCTCATCGCTAGAAAGGACGCTCCATGGCCACACGGCGGCAGAGGAATCCGGCGCGGGGAGGGCTGACGCGCAACGGCGCTGCATATGCGTCCTGCGTGGAGATTAAGTCGAGGCCTCAAGCTCGTTCGTCAGTTGACACACCGATCTTTTCAGATACGTTTTTCTATTTTTTCTCCTTGAGATCTGATTTAGGTACATCGTCAATTCTTGGATGATTGTCTCGGATTCATTTTCATGGAGGTGCTTCAGTGTTGTTTTTTTGGTCAAATGTTCTTTTGTTTTCGAGATGCTGGCACTAGTAGTACTGGATGTGAATCCGTTTGGACGTATTGACATTAGGAGTTTAGGGCTACTGATTATACCCTCCATTTATATCAGATGTTGCCACTTTCATATGTTTAACAATTGCAAGATGATCCTATATAAACAAAAATCCTAGTTATGATCAATTTTATGAATCTATGTTACTATTCCCAATTCAATATTTTATCTTTTGTAAAATGATACTATAATCATTTATACGTGGCAAAAACAAGAGGTAGCCAAAATTATAAGCATTTGAGATTTTGAATACACGCTCCTAAAATCCTGGGCCCGCCCCTGATCGGAGCCTCTGACCAGCCTCGCGGCCTGGACCTCCTCCCCCACCCGTCAGATCCGTCCTCTCCTGCTGTTGGCCGCGCCGTCGGAGCTCTGCATCGCGCCAAGTTCGCCGTTGTTCCCCTGCATCGCGCCGCTGCTCTGCTCCCTGTCGAGCAGAGGAGACGAGCGCCTCGAACGCCCCAGTGCCCCATCTTCGACCCAAGTCAGGGACGCCCGGTGCCGCTCGTCGCCGTTCGCCAAGCCTCTGCGCTGCCACGCCAAGTCCCCGTCGCCGGCACCTGATTCTCGCCGCCAAGTCATGTCGCCATGGCCGCAGGCCTCTTTCTTTCCCCGCTGTGAGCAACTCCCGTTATAACTGAAGCTTCGCTATTTTTCCTAGATCCGTTCTGGCTTGTGGAGGTTATTTAGAATTCCCACTAAATTCTATCACAAACACATCGTTTGGCGCAGTGGTTCCTCCCTTGTGCTCGCATCCAGGAGGGAGTGGGTTCGATTCCCAGGCATCCCAATTTTGCTTGTTTCATTTTTACCTGGGGCGCACGCACACTCAACCACTTGGGCCAAATGCTTCTGGGCTACTGCAGCTCGGCCCATCTTGTGTTTATTTTTCAGCAGAGCGATTTTGTAATTTAATCATGTGCATGCATAATTACAGAAAATGCCTTTGTTTTAGAATGCTCACAACTAAATAACCGTGCATCGGATTTAACCATGTTATATATGTAAAATGCTTAGAATTTCATCTAGTTTCATAATTTGCAACTTCCTTTCATGTTTAAAATGTTTAACTTGCTGTTTTCATTAATTTGAGTAAATAACTAGCTAAATGGTTTATTTCATAACTAAATAACCGTAGCTCGGTTTTTAGTAAACTTTATATGTAAATGGGGTGGGAAAATGTGTAGAATAACATGATGCACTTTGTTTTGCTGTTTAACAACTTTAAAATGGTGTAATAGGCAGAACAGTACCACATTCATAATATGAACATGCGGATTTTCCGGAATTGTTGTTTGTTGTTCCGGCCTCATTTAAAATTGTCTAAATAGTTAGCTTACTTTTGCTTCACCCCTTGCATCCTATATAGACTCGTCTTGCATCATACTTGCTTGAGCATATTGTCATGTTTCTTGTGTTGTTTTTCTGTGATTCCTACCTTGTCATGCATTGCTTCCTGTATAGACTTGTCATGCATCATACCTTGCCATGTATTGCATCATATATAGATTGTGTTGTTTTTCTGTGCTTCCTACCTTGTCATGTATTGCTTCCTGTATAGACTTGTCATGCATCATACCTTGCCATGTATTGCATCATATATAGACTTGTGTTGTTTTACTGTGCTTCCTACCTTGCCATGTTGTGCTTCCTGTATAGACTTGTAGTGCATCCTATATAGAACTGTCTTGCATCATACTTCGTTGAGCATATTGTCATGTCTCATGTGGTGTGTTTACCGTGTTGCTTGCTTCTTCTCGTTAGTGTTTGTTCCGTTGCGTTCGTGAGGATTCGTTCGTCTACCTGTGGTTCTTCTTTAAGGCTTCTTCTTCGTCTTCTTCATGGATCCTTTCTTCTTCCTTGCGGGATCTCAGGCAAGATGATCATACCCTTGGATACCTTTACTATCATTGCCATGCTTAGTGTCTCGATGCTATCGTTATATGTCGCGCTACCCATCTTTATTGTCAGCCTCTCTCCTTGTTGCCCATGAAGCCTCTAACCTTTGAAACCTTCCTAGCAAAACCATTATTTGGCTATGTTAACCGCTTGCTCAGCCCCTCTTATAGTGTTGTTAGTTGCAGGTGAAGATGAAGATCATTCCAGGAGGGAACTTGTTGTTGTAATATCACAATATCTATTATTATTAACACACCTATATACTGGGCATGGGTGGAAGGCTTGGCCTTTTGCTCGGAGTTTTGTTCCACTCGTGCCACCTTAGGCGTCGATAAACCGGCATTATGTTCCTTGATTTTGCGTTCCTTACACGGTTGGGTATATGGGGACCCCTTGACACTTCGTCTTTGAATAAAACTCCTCCAGCAAGGCCCAACATTGGTTTTAATTTGCTCATAATAACAACTTAATTAATTAATTAATTGCATAGGGGGTCATGTCCCCGGGTTCTTAATTCTACATAACAGGGGGGGCAGTGTTGATGGTGTTGGTCCCAAACGGGGAGACTGCGGGGCCACCACGAGGAAACTCGAGGATTGGCTCCCGTAGGCTCAGCTATACGGACGTGGCCTGAGACGAGATACGCGCGGCTACTATCAAGGTGTCGGCACGCCGGGAGGTCTTGCTGGAATCATTTTACCATTGTCGAAATGTCTTGTGCACCGGGATACCGAGCCTGATCGGATTTCCCTAAGATAAGGGGTGATGATATTATATTTATCACTTCAGCTGATCGTGAGAGCTTGTGATGGGCTAAGTTGGGACACCCCTGCAGGGTTATGATCTTTCGAAAGCCGTGCCCGCGGTTATGTGGCAGATTGGAATTTGTTAATGTCCGGTTGTAGAAAACTTGACAGAGGATCCGAAGTAAAACACACAACTGTGTGAGTAACCGTGACTGTCTCTTTTCATTTTAAGAAGAGAACACGGTGGGGTTATGTTTGACTCGTAGGTAGTTCAGGATCTTTAGCGATCACTACTAGTTTGCGACCGTTTGCGTAGATGCTCATCTTATTCTTGTACTCGTAAGCTAGCCACCATATGTTGCTTAGCCGCTGCTGCAACCTCACCACTTTACCTCTTCCTACCCATAAAGCTTTGCTAGTCTTGATACCCATGGTTATGGGATTGCTGAGTCCTCATGGCTCACAGATACTACAACACCAGATGCAGGTTCAGCCGAGAATGTTGCAGGAGATGGATCAGAACTCCACCAGGAGTTAGATGAGGAGCGTGGCCGTATGCTTGTGACGTTTTCGACGATCAGTAGTGGTTTCTACTAGGGGCGATTCGGACCTGTGGCTTTATGTATTTGGTATCTTTCTTTTGGATCTTCGCCCGTAGTCGGGTTGTGATGTTTTGGTTGAGGATTTGCTTATGTAATGTATTGTGTGACGTGGCGAGTGTAAGCCAACTATCCTTTTGCAATTTCATCCCTATTTTACATGAGTCGTGCAAAGATACCAAACTTGAGATCATTCCAGAATGGGCTTATACCTTTAAGTCGTGCCTCGACACATAGGAGGTATAGTCCCATCCTGGGCATTACAAGTTGGTATTCGGAGCCTTCTCCGACCTATAAGCCCCCACTGATTGATCGAATCATTGACGGTTGAGTCTAGGCACACTCTGGTGAGGACTCCTGACGATTACTTGTCTCTTCTACTCTAAAAAATTCACCAAAATTTTTGTTTAGGAATCTCGCGAGTATTGTTTGGATTGTTCTGATGTCTTTGTGACGAGAACATTGTTCTCGATGCCTCCTGTCATTTAGGGGTTGTGGCAGTGTCCCGGGGAGTTGAGCTCCGAGGTGTTGTCGTCACAAATATATCGCAGCAGTTCTGGAATACTTAAGACGGCCGACATCGAAAACTCTCCTATGCGGTTAGTGGCAAGATAACCCTGACATCACCCAGTACTGGGGAGGTAGTTCGGGAGTATTGCCATAGCTTGTATAGTAGATGCGTTTCGAAGGTCCGAGGTAGACGGTTTCCGGAAACAACTGGTTATGTGTTGGAGGATGGATACAGCTGGATGTAGGATTAGAGTTGAGTGCGCGATGCTTCCCCTGTATCCCCAACACATGATTGCATAACTGGAAACTTTTGGAAATTAATATGTAGGTTCATCCAGTAGTTCGTAGGCATTCTTCCAACGAATGCATGATATGGAGTTTGGGGTTCTTCATTGAGTGAAGTGGTTTTATGGGCGTTGTTCCAATCGGGAGTTGCATCTTAAAGGGTCCTTGGCTATGCTGATCCGGGGATTGCAAAACCCTTTTGTAACGTTCCATGAGCTTTCAGCACTAATATGTGGGACGAAGCTTCTATCTTGTATTTGTTCTATCTGCTCCTTGTTGTTTTTATTTACCTTTTTTTCTCCCAACTTGCTTCTTGACAAGTTGATGTACCTACGGAATTCATTCGTTCAATTCTCCGTTCGAATGATATTGTGAAGATTATGTTGCAACATATCTATCCGTTGTTTTGATTTGATTCTGGTATTCGAGTTGCTTCGATGTCAAATGTTGATTCCATACCTTTCCTAATCGGTGTTCTCATATTTCTATGGGAGTGCTAATCCTTCTTGATCATCGAGATTGCTATGTTAAATCCTTTTCAACCGGTGTGCTTCTCTTCAAGTTAACCCGATCCTTTTTATATGTTCAAGACCAAGTCTTGGTTTTTCTCATCGGTGTCTATTTCATTCATCCCAAGTTGTCTTTGTTTTTCCCCACCCTCCCACCCCTTTTCTTTATGGAGCTGGAATCCTTAATCAAGTGTCCTTATATCCATGTGATATTTTCTTCATTCTTTTCCTTCGATGTCCTTATCCGGTGATTCTCATAAAGATGCTAAGGAAGCTTCAGTTTTTCATTCTCCGTTCTCGTTTCTTCTCCGGTGGATTTAATTCAAGCTTCGGTGTTGATCATATCTGTTCCTCTTGTTTCGTATGTTTTCCGTGTTGGAATTTCTTATCCATGACTCTCTTATTTCTTCACATCTCTTTATTCTTATCCGGAGTGTTCAAGATATCTCGAAAGATTCGTGTTTCCATTCTTATTCTGTTCAAGCTGTTTTCAGGTTGTTATCTCATTCAAGCCATTTAATTCAACCGGTGCAATATCTCTTAAGCAATCTTTTTCAACGGTGATTTCTTTGAGTGGGCCCTAACCCACAGGTCTTTTCCCAGGATCTTACCTCACTCTTCTAATTATCCAGAGTTGTTACGGAATTCTTTTCAAGTGTGACGTAAGAATGATTTCCATCAGTCACATGCCTTCTACAAGCTTGTTTTGAATTATTTCCATCTTTAGCTCCACCTTCCTCTTGTCATTCATCCGGAGTATCTCGAAAATTCTTCATGGCATTTCTCGTCTTCACTCTCAACATTTGAAGACCGGAGAAGTGTTTCTCTTAAACCTTGGCCGTTCTCTTGAAAATTCATGGTTCTAGCTTCATGCCTTCCTCATTATTGTTCCGATTATGAGGAATTCTTTTTATACCCATCCGAAGCTTTCATGATTTCTTTCCTTTGTGATCCTCCGAAGGCCATCTGAAAGTGCAACTAATCCCCGGGTGGTTTTGGTAATTAATAACAACATATATATCATTGAACTAATATTTACTTGAGAATCATTTCAGAGAAGTTCGATGATATGGGTATGGAAATGTCTGAAGAAGTGGACCCCTCAAAATGCTAAGACAAGCATTGGCAAAAGCTCAAGACTCCATTTTTGGTTTAGTGATCAAAGATCACATTGAGTCCATAGGAAAAGCCAATTCTATTAAAAGGGGATGAGGTTGTGTTGATGATCTGGTTGCTCAAGTGCTTAGTGATCTAGCTCCCTCAACTATCAGCACCCTTCACTACTTAACACACTCATAAGTAATCTCGGACAAACCGATTCTGCAAACTCAGTCCCACCGAGATGAACCACCTCAGCTATTCTTCCAAACCCTAATATTTCGGTCCATCCGATTTTGAGTTCGGTCTCACCGAAACTGGACTGCCAACCTTCTGTAACCAATTGACATCATATCGGAATATCCGAGTTGTTAATTTCGGTCCCACCGAGAATGGCAAGCTCCTACCTTTGACTCACATCGGACACACCGAGATGGTATTTTCGGTCCCACCGAAAATCCCAACGTTCACTATATTTGAACTTTCGGTCTGACCGAGTTTTCACTTCGGTCTCACCGAGACTGCTCAAATATGTGTGTAACGGTTGGATTTTGTGTGGAGGCTATATATACCCCTCCACCCCCTCTTCATTCGTGGAGAGAGCCATCAGAAAGTCTACCACTCCTACTATACACTTTCTGAGAAGAGAACCACCTACCCTTGTGTTGAGATCAAGTCATTCCATTCCTACCATATGAAACTTGATTTCTAGCCTTCCCAAGTTGCTTTCCACTCAATCCCTTCTTCCACCACAGCCACATCAGTGAGGAGAGTTGAGTGTTGGGGAGATTATCATTTGAAGCACAAGAGCAAGGAGTTCATCATCATCAACAACATCTATTACCTTTTGGAGGGTGGTGCCTCCTAGATTGGTTAGGTGTCGCTTGGGAGCCTCCGTCTTTGAGATGTGGAGTTGAACCAAGAAGTTTGTAAGGGCAAGGAGATCGCCTACTTCGTGAAGATCTACCCCGAGTAAGGCTAGTCCTCCGTGGGCGTAGGCCATGATGGAATAGACAAGGTTGCTTCTTCGTGGACCCTTCGTGGGTGGAGCCCTCCGTGGACTCGCGCAGCCGTTACCCTCCGTGGGTTGAAGTCTCCATCAACGTGGATGTACGATAGCACCACCTATCGGAACCACGACAAAAATCTTCGTGTCTCCAAACTGCATTTGATCTTCTCCACCTCTCTTTACTACATGTGCAATTTACTTTCCGCTGCTTATACTCTAGAATTGCATGTGTAGGGTGATACTTGAATTGATCTTAATTGTGAAACTGCCAAAAACTTTGCATAATCAAAAGGCAGATTTTTTATATTGTCAAGTAGTCTAATCACCCCCCCTCTAGACATACTTTCGATCCTACAAGTGGTATCAGAGCTTTGGTCTCCATTGTTTTGGTTTCCATTGCATTGGACTCCATAAGCTTGGTTTCACAACCTAGGAGAGTATGGCGTCCAGTGAGGGTAATTATCGTAGAGGTCCTTACTTTGATGGTACAAATTTTGCTAGTTGGAAGCATAAAATGAAAATGCATATTCTTGGTCATAACCCAGCCGCATGGGGCATTATTTGTGTTGGTATGCAAGGTGATTTCTTCGAAGAAGGAAAATTTCCGGATCAAGAAGCTACACCGGAAGAGTTGCGGATGTTGCAAAACAATGCTCAAGCTTGTGACATTCTCTTCAATGCTTTGTGTCCCGAGGAGTTCAACAAAATCAGCCGTCTTGAGAATGCTAAAGAGATTTGGGATGCTTTGGTTGAAATGCACGAAGGTACTGAATCTGTGAAGGAATCAAAGTTAGATATTCTTCAAGGTCAACTTGACAAGTTCAAGATGAAGGATGGTGAAGGAGTCGCTGAAATGTACTCTAGGCTTGCTCTCATCACAAATGAGATTGCCGGCTTAGGAAGCGAAGAAATGACCGACCGATTCATCATCAAGAAGATTCTAAGAGCTTTGGATGGAAAGTATGACACCGTGTGCACTTTGATCCAAATGATGCCAAACTACAAGACTCTCAAGCCAACTGAAGTCATTGGAAGAATTGTTGCTCATGAGATGACACTTAAGGATAAGGAAGAGCTTCACAACAAGTCAAGTGGTGCCTACAAAGCTACAAGTGATGCTCCCACTACCTCAAGTGACAAGTTAATTTCCAATGAAGAGATAAGCCTAATGGTTAAGAACTTCAACAAGTTCTACAAGAATAGAGGCAAAGAAAGAAGCTCAAAGTCTAGATCATATGATGAAAAGAGATCTTCTAGTCGTGATCGAAACTGCTACAATTGTGGAAGACCCAGACACTTCTCAAATGAGTGTACGGCTGCCCACAAGAGAAGAGAAGAATCTCCAAGAAGAAGAGCAAGATATGAGTCACCTCGGAGAGAGAGAAGGAGTAGAGATGATCGTTATGAACGAAGACCCTCTCAGAGAAGCAAGGATTCGGAGAGGAAAGACAAGTCATCAAGAAGCTACACAAGAAGAAGACATCAAGCTCATGTAGGTGAATGGGTCTCCGGCTCCGACTCCGACAATCAATCCGATGGAAGCTATCACTCCGACTCCGACTACAGTCAAGATGAAGGTGTTGCCGGACTTGCACTCGTATCCTCCAACTCCAACTCCTACGACTTATTTGATTCACCAAATGAGGGAATTGGAAGATGCTTCATGGCTAAAGGCCCCAAGGTAACACACCCTGAATTCATTGACTTTGATAGTGATGAGGATGACTTGCTCGGTGAAGATGAGCTCTTGCATGATAAATCTAGTGAGCTTAGTAATGATGGAAATGCTAGTAGTCTTTATAGTCGAGAAGAGTCGAATGACAATGCTATGAAGGAGATTGAGCGTCTAACTAAAGAACTAAACACTCTTAAGTTAGCTCATGAAACAACTCAAGAAGATCATAGAGAGCTCCTAAGATCTCATGAGAAGCTACGCTTCGAGAAGCTCACTCTAGAGCAAGAACATGAGTTTCTAAAAGCGATCAATGACGATCTTCGAAAGAAGAGTTCTTCATATCTTGCCAAACGACTTCTCTTGTCTAATTTCTTGCCACCTATTAAGACTAAACATGACAAGCATAAGAAAAATTCTTCCTCTAGTAGTAACAATAACCATGTTAAATCCAATATTGTTGCTTCTAGTAGTTCTCTTGATTCCACTAACAATGTTTCAAGCCAAGTTACACTTGAGCAAGAAAATAGCTTATTGAAGGAAATCATAGAGAAAGGTGTCTACAAGAGTCTTGCCGGAAGCAAGAACTTTGAGGAGATTGTTCGCAAACAAGGAAGGCACCGGAAGAATCAAGGGATTGGTTTTGAGCGAAAGTTCAACGCTGAAGGTGTTGAGTGGGAAGAAGGTCAATACCCTACTCCACAGTTCGTTTCACAAAAGGAGAAGTATGATCCTACTTCTTTCAATGTGGAACAAGCTCAAGATGACCTTCTACCACAAGACCACAAGCTAAAGGCCAAGGACAAGCTTCAAGAGGAGATTGATGCATTCATTGAAGCACCTCAAGCCATGGTCAAGTGGGTTCCCAAGGACACATCAAGTTCTACTTCGTCAAGCTCAACTACAACCCCAAGGATTCCCATCAAGATGATGTGGATCCCAAAGAAGAAGAACTAGAAGGTTCTTGAGGGTGACTCCGCCAACAAACTTCACTCATATTCATTTTGGCAAGAACTTGTGCAATCAACTTCCACATCATGCAACTAGTTCATGGAGTCACAAACCCTCTTGTTGGTAAGTCAAGGGACAAGGTAATCATTGCTTTCATGGACATCATCTTTTGTGTACTTCAATCTATGTCTATGGATATTCCTGTTTGTTCCTTGTGGGACTAACCCATGTAGGTATTGAAAGTGCCCTAATCCAAAGGATAGCTCCCAACTCTTGATGATCTACATCAACATTGAGCATCCACATCTTCAACATCTACATGAAGTCTTCTACGACAACCCAAGGTTAGTTTGACCCTTTAAAAGGGGTTCTCACATCTAGGGGGAGCTTTGCTCTAAAAATTGAGCTAAAGCATCTCCAAATGATGTGAACACATAAATGCTTTATGTAAAAGTGGTAACCCCACTTGTGCTTAAACGATGAGTATGACCTATGATCAAATGTTCTCATTTGGTTCCTAAGTCAAAATACTCACATATAGATGACCTAGTCATCGACAAATTTTGTGCTAGTAGCTAGAGTATTGGTTGTGCATGTTTGACACATATTTCAGTTGCTATCTTATTGTGTGAGCATGTTGAATGCATGATTTTATCCATTCAAGGACATCCATTTGTTGTTTTGATTGTTTTGATTTTTCTGGCCAAATGGATGGACAAGAATGCCTAAGCACTTTCCCTAGCTATCTATGCTTTCTTGTCTCAAATTCTATTCATGCTCATATCACAACTTTGAACAAGTCATTTTCGGACCCTCCGAGTGAGGAGCACTCGGAGCCACCGATCCGTCTAAGGCTGACTTCCAAAACCTTCTAAGTCCATTTCGGTCTGACCGGCTTTTCCATCTCGGTCCAACCGAAACGCTTAGACTGATCTAGGTTTCATCTCGGTGAAACCGAGTTTAAAATCTCGGCGTGACCGATATGAATAACTGCACAACAGTTAGCCATTTCGGTGTCACCGAGTTTTTCAACTCGGTCCCACCGACAGTATGGGGATATATATACCTGAGGGCTGCGCGCGATTTAACTCTTCAAACCGTTTCGCCCCCAAGTCCCCTGCTGTCGTCGCCCTGGTCTTCGGATCGTCGCCGTCGTCGCCTGTGCACCCTCGCCGCAGGTCTCCGCCGCCGTCAACGGTAATCCTCTCCGCGACGTTGCCGCCGTAGAGGGACTCCACCAAGTTAGGGTGAGTCCCGATCCCTTTCGTGCTCCCCATCTGATTCTTGGACGATTGGCTTGCCATGAATCTATCCACGTTTGAGATATTCCCTAAACATCAGATCAGATCCTCTAGTTTCGAGCGAACTTCTTAGGTTTAGGTTTCCACGGAACACATCTCGGTGAAGCCGATTTTGAAACTCGGAATGACCGATTTGGCCTCTGGCCATTGCACTGCACCATTCGGTCTAACCGAGTTGTGCAAGTCGGTGTGACCGAAACATAGTTTCAGTGAAACCCTAGTGTTTCGGTAGGACCGAAACCCATTTCGGTCTGACCGAAAGTGGTGTGTAGGTTTCTGTTATACACTTCGGATTCACCGAAACTGAAAATCGGTTTGACCGAAATGCATTCTGTGAAAACTCAAAACTAAGACTTGAACTCATTTTTTTTGCAAAAACCTCTGCAGTTGTGATAACTCTTCTACTCTGCCTATACCTTATCTTTTCACAGGTTGTCAGCCATGTCAGATGTCAGTGACAGCCAGAACAGGTCTGAGTCACCGTTTGCAGAGATTCCAGAGGCAGATACCAGTCCTGAGGCTAGCAGTTCTAGTGATGATGGTGAGAGGAGCACCCCCTAGTGGTTTGCCTCCTGCAGCCACCAGAACCAGAAAGAAGAGAAATTCTGATGATGAGGACTCTGACTTCGTTGCTGAGGAAGTTACCTCCAAGCCCAAGAGGAATGTTGTTGCCAAAGAGCACCAAGGGCAGCAGTCAAGGAAAGGCACAAGCAAGGTAAAGTAGTCAGCTGTTGCAAAGAAGCTAAACTTGGAAGAGCCAGCTCCAAGTAAGGTGAAGAAAACTTCCAAGAGGAAGAGGGTAGTATATGCTGAACCTCAAGTTGATGCAGCTGCTGAAGAAGAAGAAGAAGAAGATGCACCCCAGCCTCCTCCTCAGAAGGCTAAGTTCATGGGTGATGCTATTAGGGCTCAAGCCTCCTCTAAGCCCAAGAAGCCTGCTCATGCCAAGGCAGCTCCAGCCAAGCCCAAGAGAACAACCAGGAGCATTCCAGCTTCTGAGAAGAACAAAGGTGAGATGCCACCGTCTGAGTCAGATGAAGAGCATGTGTTGCTTAAGCTCCGTCCTAAGTTGCCACTCCACAATGATGCTCATCCTCAAGCTTAGGACATGAAGGCAAGGAAGGATAAAGGTCTCAGGCTATGGAGACAGACTGATCCATATGCTGTGAGGAGAAGGACTGTTGTGGACCCCAGATTCCACACCAGAGAGCAGCGGGACTTCTATGAGACCGTGCTGATGGATAAGAAGCCTATTGTTGCTGACACCAGGTATGTTGACTGGAAGTACATTGACAGTGAAGAGCACCGAGACTTCTTTCCCCATGTGCATGAGAGCTTTACTACATGTGGAGTTGCTGATTTTGTGGGTCAAGAGCTGACAGCTTGGAATGACGAGATGATCATGCAGTTCTACGCCACAGCCCACTTCTATCCTGATGGCAAGATCACCTGGATGACTGAAGGTCAAAGGTTTTCTTTGTCTGTTGAAGAATGGGCAGAACTTCTGAATGCTCCAGTGCAGAGAGAGGACGACATTGATGTCTATGGGATTCCTAAGAAAAGTCATGATTCCATGAAGAACATGTACAAGGAGATCCCCGCTGCTGATTTGGAAGGGTGGAAGCTTGGCTCAGTGCACTATCTCCAGGCAGGTCTGACCACCACTAACACTATTTTGAGGCATACATTGATGCCCAAGTCTGGAGACCACCGCATGATTCGAGGCTATTCTATCAACATGATGCACATTCTTGATGAGAAGGCACCTTTCAAGGTGATGGACTTAATGGTAGAGACCATTAAGAGGACTGCAGCTGACCAGAAGCGGTCTTGTGGGTTTGCCCCGCACATTCAGATGCTCATCAACGCCAAGTTTGGCACGGGCAAATTCATGTTGGATAGGAAGCACTTGCCACTGCAGCCAGAGCATGAGGACAACGTAGTTGTGATGGATGAGGAGGATCCAACCTCAGTTGAAGGACAAGCCAAAATTGAAGCTGCGAAGAAAGCTAAAGCTGACAAAGAGGCAGCAACAGCAGCAGCTAAACCAAAGAGCTTCGGAGAGCAGATCCTTGAAGCTACCCAGAGGATTGAACAACGCCTGGCCAGCATTGAGCAATCCCAGGAAAGCCTAGAGAGGATTGTTGAGGACAAGATCCATGCTCTGGACGTGAAGCTGACTGAGATTCAGGTGTCCGTCAACAAGCTTGAGGCAGACATGGAGGAAGCAAGGCAGGAGAGAGCAGAACTCATGCAGGATGATCTAGTCCAGGACTCTCATCGCCAGACTGCTCAGGTTCCCAGAGGATTCAGATCTGCAGCTATCCCAGTGACTGACTCCAGGGCTACCACTTCAGCACCAGCCACAGCTCCAGCAGTTACTCCAGCTCCAGCATCCACTCCTCCAGTGCAGACATCAGCAGAAGTCTTCGCCGATGCCGTCATTTCTACTCCGACATCTACCCAGACGGGAGCCGCCAGCAGAGCCCGCAGTGACGCTTAGCTCTATACCTTTTCGAACTTTTTGGTAACTTGTTGCCAAAGGGGGAGAAATTGTATAGATCATAGGGCTTCGAGAGAGAGAGCGCTCTTTCGTTCTTTTGCCGGTTTCTTTGAGATACATTGGTTTCTTTTGGTCTTTCGAAACTTTCAGTGTGCTTGCTACTACGTTTGATGCTACCTTAATGAGTGCTTGGTCATACTATGCTTTAATGTGTTCTTAATGCTTATCATATGCTATTCCTTATTGTATGGCTATTTACTCTTGTCTTGGTGATTGAGTGCATGTTATTCATTCTTATCATTTTGTGCGCTCCACCAAGATGTATGTGACATGGAAGAGTGACCCATAATCCTAATCGATTGTGCATTTGCATTCAAACGCAAATTTTAAATAATGCACAAATTTAGGGGGAGCTCTTGTTTATCACATACTTCTCAAAGCGACGATATTATTCATTGATTATATCTTTTGTCGAAGCTTTGATCTATATGTTGTCATCAATTACCAAAAAGGGGGAGATTGAAAGTGCAACTAATCCCCGGGTGGTTTTGGTAATTAATAACAACATATATATCATTGAACTAATAGCTACTTGAGAATCATTTCAGAGAAGTTCGATGATATGGGTATGGAAATGTCTGAAGAAGTGGACCCCTCAAAATGCTAAGACAAGCATTGGCAAAAGCTCAAGACTCCATTTTTGGTTTAGTGATCAAAGATCACATTGAGTCCATAGGAAAAGCCAATACTATTAAAAGGGGATGAGGTTGTGTTGATGATCTGGTTGCTCAAGTGCTTAGTGATCTAGCTCCCTCAACTATCAGCACCCTTCACTACTTAACACACTCATAAGTAATCTCGGACAAACCGATTCTGCAAACTCAGTCCCACCGAGATGAACCACCTCAGCTATTCTTCCAAACCCTAATATTTCGGTCCATCCGATTTTGAGTTCGGTCTCACCGAAACTGGACTGCCAACCTTCTGTAACCAATTGACATCATATCGGAATATCCGAGTTGTTAATTTCGGTCCCACCGAGAATGGCAAGCTCCTACCTTTGACTCACATCGGACACACCGAGATGGTATTTTCGGTCCCACCGAAAATCCCAACGTTCACTATATTTGAACTTTCGGTCTGACCGACTTTTCACTTCGGTCTCACCAAGACTGCTCAAATATGTGTGTAACGGTTGGATTTTGTGTGGAGGCTATATATACCCCTCCACCCCCTCTTCATTCATGGAGAGAGCCATCAGAAAGTCTACCACTCCTACTATACACTTTCTGAGAAGAGAACCACCTACCCTTGTGTTGAGATCAAGTCATTCCATTCCTACCATATGAAACTTGATTTCTAGCCTTCCCAAGTTGCTTTCCACTCAATCCCTTCTTCCACCACAGCCACATCAGTGAGGAGAGTTGAGTGTTGGGGAGATTATCATTTGAAGCACAAGAGCAAGGAGTTCATCATCATCAACAACATCTATTACCTTTTGGAGGGTGGTGCCTCCTAGATTGGTTAGGTGTCGCTTGGGAGCCTCCGTATTTGAGATGTGGAGTTGAACCAAGAAGTTTGTAAGGGCAAGGAGATCGCCTACTTCGTGAAGATCTACCCCGGGTAAGGCTAGTCCTCCGTGGGCGTAGGCCATGATGGAATAGACAAGGTTGCTTCTTCGTGGACCCTTCGTGGGTGGAGCCCTCCGTGGACTCGCGCAGCCGTTACCCTCCGTGGGTTGAAGTCTCCATCAACGTGGATGTACGATAGCACCACCTATCGGAACCATGACAAAAATCTTCGTGTCTCCAAACTGCGTTTGATCTTCTCCACCTCTCTTTACTACATGTGCAATTTACTTTCCGCTGCTTATACTCTAGAATTGCATGTGTAGGGTGATACTTGAATTGATCTTAATTGTGAAACTGCCAAAAACTTTGCATAATCAAAAGGCAGATTTTTTATATTGTCAAGTAGTCTAATCACCCCCCCCTCTAGACATACTTTCGATCCTACACCATCATTTCGGAAGATTTCCTCGTTCTCAGTTTTCAACTTCGTCATCCAAATATTCTTCATTGATGCCTCTTCGTTCATCTCCATATTCTACCGGTGCTTTGTTCAAGTATTCTTTAATCGGTTTGCGATCTCTTCGTTCTCTTGTATCTAAATTTCCTCTAGTGCTTATTCTTCCCGGTGGATTATTCTCTTTCATCACCCAGTCTCAATTCTTACGGTGGTTCGTTCAACATTCATTTCCCTTTGTCATCATATCAATTAATTCGTTCTTCCTGAAATCCTACCGGTGATTCGTTGAATACTTTCTCAAGTTTGTGCGAGATCTCTCTTTAATTATTTCCAACAAGAATAAGTAGTATGCCAAATCCTTTGGTTGTCATCAATTTAAATTGGTGAAGGTTAAGCATGACATGATTCTTATTCTTGTTTTCCTCAAGGTTATTAATTCCTTCTTCTGAAGTTTGTTCATGAGGAATAAACTCTTGGTTCGAAACGACCCATCCTTCTTTCCGAAGGTCCAAGCTATATTAATTATCTCGTCGCGAAGCTCCATCTAATCATTGCGAGGCTCAAATCTTATTCTTTTCATCCTTTTGTTACCTGAGTCCATCTTGGTGGTTCATCATGAACTAATTCATGCTCGAAATGTTCTTCAAGATTCTTGTTGGAGCTCAAGCATTCTTCATCATGCTTTCAAATTGCAATCCTTTCTACCTTATATTTTCAGATGGTGTTATGTCATTCTTGACAATTTCCTTCATGTTCCATGATTCACAAGTTATCAGGAATGAGATATTTAATCCCGTCAATTTCTTCGTTGGAGTTATCTTGGGTTGCATCTCACCTAAAAGCCTTTCCTAAGGAGTGTTGCTATTTATGGTGCTTACAAATGACCCAAGTTCTTCATTCATCCTCCCGGTGAGATAAGTTTTTCATCTCTTCATTTCTTTGAACCAAGGCAAACAATTTTTTTCCGTTAGTGGCCGGTGGTCACCTCATAACTTTGAGATGTTTTCCATAAGGCCACAACAAGCTTATTCTTTTGTTGTTGATTATTTTCAACAACTCCGTTCAACACTTCTTCGTAAGGATGATTTCATATTCATTTGTCGGAGAAGTTGTCTTTTTCTTCTTCGTTCTTTTCTTTCCAACGATCTAGCATATATTCTTTCATTCCGAAGGCATTGTGATATTGCCCTCTTTGTCCCATAATCTCGTTTTGTCAAGATCATGTTCTTTTCCTTGTTTATCTATTCAACTGGAGTGTTGTGCCCAACGTTCGAGTTCTCTCATCTTATCAAAGATTTTCCTCTCTTTTCAACTGGAGTGCTGTCTTAAATCTTTCTAACCTCTTGTGCCATCCTTTCAATTGTTCCGGAGGCAGTGTGTTGTTGATTTCATCAAGTATCTTCCCATCTCCTCAAGTTCATGTTCAATTCCTTCCATTTTCAGTCGGAATGCTGTCCAAACTATTTCGTTCATATTCCTTCTCTAGCTCTATTCAACCGTTGCGGTTTCATATTCTTTTGGTTCGTAAGCTCTTGTTTCATGTCTTTCAACCTACAAGGTTCTCGTAATGTTCCTTGTTCCTCATTTTACCGGACTGCTTTCAACTTCGTTCATCTCCGTTGTATTCCTTCCTTCAAGATTGTTCAACCTCTCAAGGTTCGTGGTTTCACTCGTTGGTCAAAGAAGCAACTTGTTTTTACCTCTTCCTTTTCCGTTTTATCCGGTGCCATCTCCAGGATCTCGGGTCGAGATCCTCTGTTAGTGTGGGAGAGTTGTGACGCCCCGAGACCGATGCGTCAGGTGTCAGCCAGTTATTCGTCATCGTTGCCATGTCATTTGCTTGCGTGTTGCACTTTGCCTTGTCATCATGTGCATTTCATCAGCATGTTTTCAAAACTTGCATTCGTTCGGGTTCCCTAGTTCTCTCTGTTGCCCTTCTGAGCCCAGACACACTCGCACGCGCCCGCGGCACCTCCTAATTTTTATTTTATAAGTGGCTGGAAAATGTTCTCGGAATGGGATGAAACTTGGCGTGTGGTCTTATTATAGTGTAGGTAGACCGCCTGTCAAATTTCGTCGCATTCGGAGCTCGTTTGATAGCCCAACCGTTAACTATAGCGGCACTATAGTCGGTCAAACGTCGGCCGTTTTCGGTCTCCGGAAACCTGTCATCGGGCCTCTCACTCTCTTCTCTCCCCGCTGTCAAGACCCCTCCTACACAGCCCACTTTTGCCCCCTCGTCTGCGCGCCCGAAACTGCCCCGAACCCGGTCCGGGCTGTTGTTACCGTTGGGTCCGGATCATCCCCAAACATCCTAAAATATCTTTGTTTTCTTATTTGGACTTCCTAGCCTATTTTACCTCGACCGTTCGATTTTAATCGAGGGGTCCAATTAGCCTCTAACCAAAAATTCTCTTGCCTTATATAAAGCAAGTGTAACCCTAAAAACTAGGAGGCATGTTCCATCCTTTTTCCCCGCCGCCGCTGCTCCTCCTATCTCTTCTTCCTCGGGATCTCCTTCCGATCCACCTGCCCAAGCAGCCGATGGCCTCCTTCCTTGTTTTCTAAATCGGGCCAATCCTCAGCCACCCACACCTATCTTCCCTCGACCCCGAGCTCCATAGCCAACCAGCGGCGATCTCCTCGATCCAGCCTCGAGCCTCCCCTGCTTCGCGTCTCCCGAGCAACAACCAGGAGCCCGAGCTCCATCTTCTACGCCCACGTCCAGCCTCGAGCTCGAGCATGCACCCAAGACCCATGGCGCCCTCCCGAGGTCCTCCCGTGCGTGCCTCACTCGTCCTGTCGCCCTCCGTCTTCATCGGAGCACCACCGGACCAGCAGCTCCACCGTGCGTGCCCGCCACCGGCAAGAGTCCCAGCCAACGCCATGGACGGAATCCGTCCAGGATCTCGTCGCCCGGAACCGCTTCCTCCGACCATCGGAACCTCTGACCAGCCTTGCGGCCTGGACCTCCTCCCCCACCCGTCAGATCCGTCCTCTCCTGCTGTTGGCCGCGCCGCCGGAGCTCTACATCGCGCCAAGTTCGCCGTCGTTCCCTTGCATCGCGCCGCTGCTCTGCTCCCTGTCGAGCAGAGGAGACGAGCGCCTCGATCGCCCCAGTGCCCCATCTTCGACCCAAGCCAGGGACGCCCGGTGCCGCTCGTCGCCGTCCGCCAAGCCTCTGCGCTGCCGCGCCAAGTCCCCGTCGTCGGCACCTGATTCTCGCCGCCAAGTCATGTCGCCATGGCCGCAGGCCTCTTTCTTTCCCCGCTGTGAGCAACTCCCGTCATAACTGAAGCTTCGTTATTTTTCCTAGATCCGTTCTGGCTTGTGGAGGTTATTTAGAATTGCCACTAAATTCTATCACAAACACATCGTCTAGCGCAGTGGTTCCTCCCTCGTGCTCGCATCCAGGAGGGAGTGGGTTCGATTCCCAGGCATCCCAATTTTGCCTGTTTCATTTTTACCTTGGGCGCACGCACACTCAACCACTTGGGCCAAATGCTTCTGGGCTACTGCAGCTCGGCCCATCTTGTGTTTATTTTTCAACAGAGCGGTTTTTTAATTTAATCATGTGCATGCATAATTACAGAAAATGCCTTTCTTTTAGAATGCTCACAACTAAATAACCGTGCATCGGATTTAACCATGTTATATATGTAAAATGCTTAGAATTTCATCTAGTTTCATAATTTGCAACTTCCTTCCATGTTTAAAATGTTTAACTTGCTGTTTTCATTAATTTGAGTAAATAACTTGCTAAATGGTTTATTTCATAACTAAATAACCGTAGCTCGGTTTTTAGTAAACTTTATATGTAAATGGGGTGGGAAAATGTGTAGAATAACATGATGCACTTTGTTTTGCTGTTTAACAACTTTAAAATGGTGTAATAGGCAGAACAGTACCAAATTCATAATATGAACATGCGAATTTTCCGGAATTGTTGTTTGTTGTTCCGGCCTCATTTAAACTTGTCTAAATAGTTAGTTTACTTTTGCTTCACCCCTTGCATCCTATATAGACTTGTCTTGCATCATACTTGCTTGAGCATATTGTCATGTTTCTTGTGTTGTTTTTCTGTGCTTCCTGCCTTGTCATGCATTGCTTCCTGTATAGACTTGTCATGCATCATACCTTGCCATGTATTGCATCATATATAGATTGTGTTGTTTTTCTGTGCTTCCTACCTTGCCATGTATTGCTTCCTGTATAGACTTGTCATGCATCATACCTTGCCATGTATTGCATCATATATAGACTTGTGTTGTTTTACTGTCCTTCCTACCTTGCCATGTTGTGCTTCCTGTATAGACTTGTAGTGCATCCTATATAGAACTGTCTTGCATCATACTTGGTTGAGCATATTGTCATGTCTCATGTGGTGTGTTTACCGTGTTGCTTGCTTCTTCTCGTTAGTGCTTGTTCCGTTTCGTTCGTGAGGATTCGTTCGTCTACCCGTGGTTCTCCTTCAAGGCTTCTTCTTCGTCTTCTTCATGGATCCGTTCTTCTTCCTTGTGGGGTCTCAGGCAAGATGATCATACCCTTGGATACTGTTACTATCATTGCCATGCTTAGTGTCTCGATGCTATCATTATATGTCGCGCTACCCATCTTTATCGTCAGCCCCTCTCCTTGTTGCCCATGAAGCCTCTAACCTTTGAAACCTTCCTAGAAAAACCATTATTTGACTATGTTAACCGCTTGCTCAGCCCCTCTTATAGTGTTGTTAGTTGCAGGTGAAGATGAAGATCGTTCCAGGAGGGAACTTGTTGTTGGAATATCACAATATCTATTATTATTAACACACCTATATACTGGGCATGGGTGGAAGGCCTGGCCTTTTGCTCGGCGTTTTGTTCCACTCGTGCCACCTTAGGTACCGATAAACCGGCATTATGTTCCTTGATTTTGTGTTCCTTACATGGTTGGGTATATGGGGACCCCTTCACACTTCGTCTTTGAATAAAACTCCTCCAGCAAGGCCCAACATTGGTTTTAATTTGCTCATAATAACAACTTAATTAATTAATTAATTGCATAGGGGGTCATGTCCCCGGGTTCTTAATTCTACATAACAGGGGGGGCAGTGCTGATGGTGTTGGTCCCAAACGGGGAGACTGCGGGGCCACCACGAGGAAACTCGAGGATCGGCTCCCGTAGGCTCACCTATCCGGACGTGGCCTGAGACGAGATACGCGCGGCTACTATCAGGGTGTCGGCACGCCGGGAGGTCTTGCTGGACTTGTTTTACCATTGTCGAAATGTCTTGTGCACCGGGATACCAAGGCTGGTCGGATTTCCCTAAGATAAGGGGTGATGATATTATATTTATCACTTCAGCTGATCGTGAGAGCTTGTGATGGGCTAAGTTGGGACACCCCTGCAGGGTTATGATCTTTCGAAAGCCGTGCCCGCGGTTATTTCGCAGATTGGAATTTGTTAATGTCCGGTTGTAGAAAACTTGGCAGAGGATCCGAAGTAAAACACACAACTATGTGAGTAACCGTGACTGTCTCTTTTCATTTTGAGAAGAGAACACGGTGGGGTTATGTTTGACTCGTAGGTAGTTCAGGATCTTTAGCGATCACTACTAGTTTGCGACCGTTTGCGTAGATGCTCATCTTATTCTTGTACTCGTAAGCTAGCCACCATATGTTGCTTAGCCGCTGCTGCAACCTCACCACTTTACCTCTTCCTACCCATAAATCTTTGCTAGTCTTGATACCCATGGTTATGGGATTGCTGAGTCCTCGTGGCTCACAGATACTACAACACCAGATGCAGGTTTAGTCGAGAATGTTGCAGGAGATGGATCAGAACTCCACCGGGAGTTAGATGAAGAGTGTGGTCGTATGCTTGTGACGTTTTCGACGATCAGTAGTGGTTTCTACTAGGGGCGATTTGGACCTGTGGCTTTATGTATTTGGTATCTTTCTTTTGGATCTTTGCCCGTAGTCGGGTTGTGATGTTTTGGTTGAGGATTTGCTTATGTAATGTATTGTGTGACGTGGCGAGTGTAAGCCAACTATCCTTCTGAAATTTCATCCCTATTTTACATGAGTCGTGCAAAGATACCAAACTTGAGATCATTCCAGAATGGGCTTATACCTTTAAGTCGTGCCTCGACACGTAGGAGGTATAGTTCCATCCTGGGTATTACACTAACCCAACAGTAACAATATCTTTCACACAGTCTACCCTAGCATTAACAGTATTCAAGAAGGGTCTACCAAATATAATGGGACAAAAGTCATCTTATGGGGAACTAAGAATAAGAAAATCAGCAGGGTATTTAACTTTCCCACACAAAACTTCAACATCTCTAACAATCCCAACTGGTGAATTAGTGGCTCTATTAGCAAGCTTAATAGTAACATCAATCCCTTCTAACTCAATAGGTGCAATGTCATGCATAATTTCTTGATATAAGGAATGAGGGATTATACTCGCACTAGCACCTACGTCACATAAACCATGATAGCAATGATCTTCTATTTTAACAGAGATAACACGCAAGCCTACTGCATGTCTATGTTTACTCCTAGCATCGGGTTTGGCTATTCTAGCAGCAACCTCTTGGAGGTAAATAACATGTCCATCTAAATTTTTGACCAAGAGATCTTTAACCATTGCAACACTAGGTTCAACTTTAATTTGCTCAGAGGGTGTAGGTGTTCTAGTACTACTCTTACAAACCACAGTTGAAGCTTTAGCATGATCCTTTATTCTAATAGGGAAAGGTGGTTTCTCAATGTAAGCAGTAGGAACAATAGGATCAACATTATAAGTGATAGTCTTTTCTTCAACTTTAACAAGTTCAACTATTTTTACTTCAATGGGAGGATGGTATTTAAACCACTTCTCCTTGGTAAGATCAACATGAGTAGCGAATGATTCACAGAAAGAAGCTACTATCTCAGAGTAAAGTCCATATTTAGTGCTAAACTCACGGAAAACGTCGTTATCCATAAAAGCTTTAACACAATCAAACTTAGGGGTCATACCTGACTCCTTACCTTCGTCGAGGTCCCAATCTTCAAAGTTGCGTTTAATTCTTTCCAATAAATCCCATTTGAATTCAACAGTCTTCATCATAAAAGAACCAGAACAAGAAGTATCCAGCATGGAGCAGTTATTGAGAGAAAGGTGAGCATGGTAATTAAAGAGAGTTCAAGCAACCAACTAAACAAAAGCTCTTTGAAAAGATAAGCATGAATACTAAGAGCAGAGCATGATAGTAGCTATTAAAAGACAAAGAACACACACAGCAAGGATAGACATGAAAATTCTATGTTATGTTCTAGGTAGAAGTGGAGCGTGTTTCTCTCCCACATAAAGAATGCTGAGTTCCGACTCGTTATGAAAAACTAAAAAGAAAACTAAAAGCAAGACGCTCCAAGCATAGCACATAACACATGAAGTGATAAAAATATAGTGGAACGAAAGACGAACTGATAATGTTGATGGAGAAGGGGATGCACGGGGGCATCCCCAAGCTTAGACGCTTGAGTCTCCTTGAATATTTCTTGGGGGTGCACGGGGGCATCCCCAAGCTTGAGCGCTTGACACTCCTGAATCTTTTTATCATCTTCCCTCGCACACTTGAAAACTCCCTTCATACATAACTCATCATAATCTGATTAGCGAGGTTAGTACCCTTAATAAAATAATTATACCTTGCTGGAAATAATGATATTCTTGAAGTTCTACTGTTTCTCAAGATTGCCAAAAGGTTTTTGCAAAGAAAAAGCAAGCTCTTGATTTGCAAAGTGAAGGAAAGGCAAAACAGGATAGAATCTGTGAAAAACAGAACAGCAGGTAGTAATTGATCTGTTCGGGCTACTTCTGCAACTCAAATCAAAAAACTCGGAACAGACGCACAAAAGATAATTATATAGAGAACACTGTCGAAAAAATTCAGACCAAAAAGATGATCTGTTGATTTTATACGAATTTTTCTATCCAAGGACAGAATCTGTTTCCTGGACAGCACCTCACAACTTTTGAACTTTCTAGCAATCAGAGGCTATACTTGGCACAAATATGAAAAGCAAAATACAATGATGATGCTACAGCAGTAAACAACATCAAGACACAACAAAAGCAAAAAAATTATTCATTGGGCTGCCTCCCAAAAGCGCTTTCTTTTATGCCTTTAAGCTAGGCATAATGCATAGAGGAATCAATAACCATCATAATGATCGGAGTTATAAATTGCTTCAAATGGCTCCTCAACAAGTTCATTCTTGTTCCTTCTAGGAAAGGGGTACACACCTTTTGCCTTCCCGCGTAAGCGGATTTGTCCCTTACCTATATCGATGAAGCCTTTAACTGCTCGGAGGAAGTCCCTTCCAAGCACTATATTTCCTTGGTTTGGCTCCACGATGAAGAAATCAATCATTGCAATCCCTTTAAGGAATTTAACTGGCACGTCTTTTATTTTTCCCTGGATTTCAGAAATATCTCCATTAGTATGTTCATGATAAGATGGTAATCTATCCGTGTTAAATTCTAAAGAATCATGAACAATTTTTGGCATAGTAGAAACCATAGATCCAATATCACAATAAGCAAGGAAGTCTTGATTAGAGATGCTAATCCTAACAAAAGGTTCCCAATCATTGTCTATTTCCAAAATGTCTTTCTTATTGGGTTTAGGTTTCTCTACCTTCATCAAGTCTAGAGCATCTATTCTTTTCTCAATAGTAGCAAGTCTATCTATGACAGTATCAAAGTTGTGATCATAAACAAAGTAACTAGATAGACCATGTATAATTTCAAGAGCTCTAGCTTCATCACATTCTAGGAAATCTCCCTCAGCTATAATGTCAAGGGAGTGTTTACACCATTTAAAAAGACCATGGTAAAAATTCCTAAGCACAATTTTTATAGGTATCCAAGGCATAATTCTCCTATGTGCATCAGAAATTCTGTCCCATGCCTTCTTCATATTTTCTCCATCCCTTTGATGGAAATCTAAAACTTCTGATTCCCTCAAAGCACCAAATCCTAACATGTTTGGCTAAACAGAAAGGACTACTAATAAAAAGGCAAATATTTTTTTGTGATTTTTGATAAGATATACTAAAGCAAAAACTGAAAGGTAAACTAACAAGACTAAAAAGCAAAGGTAAAAGATAGCATGCAACTCCCCTATCCTGAAGAGTGGAGTCCCCGGCAACGGCGCCAGAAAATACTCCTTGATGGGCCTCGAACCCCTCGTTGGTTACCCTAAGTGGAAGGTGTAAGATGCAGTATTGTAGAAGTGTTTTCCCTTAGCAAAGATGCCAAGGATCGAATCCCCAGAGACTCCTAGGTTCAACAAGTAGGTGTCAACTGCTACGGCGCCAGATTAGTAGCAATCAATGTGGACCTGCACACAGATACAAATAACTTTGCTCCCAACGAGTACAGAGAGGTTGTCAATCCCTCCGGCCTTGTAGTTCACAAAGGATTAAAAGCAATGATAGTAGTGATAGATAATGTTTTGCAATAGTAAATAAAAGCGAAAAGTAAATAGCGGATGTGATCAATGATGGTAATATGGACCGGAGTCTCATGATGTTCACTAGTGATGTCTCTCTCCCAAAAGACGATAAAACAGCTATGTGAGGTAAACAAATTACAGCTGGGCAATTGACAGGACCACGAACGCAAACCAATGCTGACTACATTGCAAGAAAGGTTGAGGTTCAAAGCATGGGAGGTACGCCAAAGTAAGTAGACCGAAATCCATCAATATCTACTATTAATCATCCACCTTGAGATATCTATCCCGAACATCTCGCTAGTATTAAGTTGCGAGTCCCACCCATAGTGTAAACTCAATGCAACAGACAACTGCATTAAAAGAACTTTGCGTAAAGTAAACAATCCTTGCACCCGCGGGCACAAGCACCGTTGTTTTCCCCCTTGTGGCAACAGCACATCCCCTAGACTCATGTTTCTGTCACTCAAGCTAGTCATCGAGGGGCATGAACCCACAATCGAGCATAACGTTCCCTCTTGGAGTCACTACGTATTACTTGGCCAAAGCAATAAATAACAACGGGGAACATGCAAGAATTACTTATGAACAAAAATATAAAAGAGGTAAATCAAATATATTACTCAAGATCAATCTGAACATAATCTCATAATCCATCGGATCCCAGCAAACTCAACATAGCAAAAGCATAAGGATTACATAGGTGCCTCGATCATGTAGGGCAGCTCACGAGGACTAATTAGTGAAGCATAAGAACGGGAGGAGAACATCACATAGCTACTGGTCATGGACCCATGGTCCAAGGGAGACTACTCACGAGTCATCCGGGAGGCGTCCATGGTGGTGGAGAAGCTCCCGGTGGTGATCCTCCCCTCCGGCAGGGTGCCGGGAAGAGTTCTCCTGGTGCTCCCGATCTTGGAAGCTGCGGCGGCGGCGGAACAGAGATGGGATCGCGAAAAGAGTTTCTGTTCTGAGGGTTTCGGAGGACCCTTTAAATATATGCCAAAAGGAGGGCATGGGGGGAGCTTCGGGGGGCCCAGGCGCCCCCCCCCCCCCTCGGCGCGGCCCAGGGGGGGCGCGCCGCCAGGGCGCCTGGAGCCCTGGTGGCCCCCCCGGCTGTCCTTCGGACGCAAGGTTGTTCCCGAAACGCTGATTTTTTATATAATTTTTCTGGATTTTTCCTCGCAGTTCTCGTAACGTGAAAACCTGAAATACAAAAACAGCCGAAAACAGAAACTGGCACTGGGGTGCACTGGATTAGTAAGTTAGTCCAAATATGATCAAAAGTGTATGGAAGTGTATGAATATCATAGCAATATCACCCAAAAGTGGCATCGAGCAAGCAGAAATTATAGATACGTTTTGGACGTATCACGCATAAACTAGGGTTTAAGCTTTTGTCACTCTAGCAACCCATCATCTACTTATTACTTCCCAATGCCTTCCTCTAGGCTCAAATAATGGTGAACTGTCATGTAGTCAACGTTCACATGACACCACTAGAGGAGAGACAACATACATCTCATCAAAATATCGAACGAATACCAAATTCACATGACTACTAATAGCAAGACTTCTCCCATGTCCTCGGGAACAAAAGTAACTACTCACAAGACATAATATTGTTCATGATCAGAGGGGTATTAATAAGCATAATAGATCTGAACATATGATCTTCCACAAAATAAACCAACTAGCATCAACTACGAGGAGTAATCAACACTACTAGCAACCCACAGGTACCAATCTGAGGTTTAGGTACAAAGATTGGATACAAGAGATGAACTAGGGTTTGAGAGGAGATGGTGCTGGTGAAGATGTTGATGAAGATGTTGACAAATATTGGATACAAGAGATGAACTACATTCAAGTCGTGATTCCTATTACAAGAACATGATCAATCTCATACATCACATATATCATTCATCACATCCTTTTGGCCATATCACATCACATGGCACATGCTGCAAGAACAAGTTAGACGTCCTCTAATTGTTGTTGTAAGTTTTTACGTGGCCGCTATAGGTTTCTAGCAAGAACGTTTCTTACCTATGCCAAAACCACAACGTGATATGCCAATTACTATTTACCCTTCATAAGGACCCTTTTCATCGAATCCGATCCGGCTAAAGTAGGAGAGACAGACACCCGCTAGCCACCTTATGCAACTAGTGCATGTCAGTCGGTGGAACCTGTCTCACGTAAGCGTACGTGTAAGGTCGGTCCGGGCCACTTCATCCCACGATGCCGCCGAATCAAGATAAGACTAGTAACGACAAGTAAATTGACAAATCGACACCCATAACAACTTCTATTCTACTCGTGCGTAGTAACTACGCATAGACCTAGCTCATGATGCCACTGTTGGGGATCATTGCAGAAATTCAAAAAAATTCTACGCATCACCAAGATCTATCTATGAAGTGACTAGCAATGAGAGAGGGGAGTGCATCTTCATACCTTTGAAGATCGCGTTACGGAAGCGTTGCGAGAACGCTGTTGGTGGAGTCGTACACGAAGCGATTCAGATCGCGACCGAATCCGATCTAAGCACCGAACGATGGTGCCTCCGCGTTCAACACACGTGCAGCTCAGTGACGTCTCCCGCGCCTTGATCCAGCAAGGAGAGAGGGAGAGGTTGGGGGAGACTCCATCCAGCAGCAACATGACGGCGTGGTGGTGGTGGAGGAGCGTGGTACTCCGGCAGGGCTTCGCCAAGCGCTACGGAAGGAGGAGGAGGAGTTGGAGAGGGGGAGGGCTGCGCTAGGGTTCAGGTGCAGCTTCCCTCCCACCCCCTCAATATATACAGGGGCAAGGGAGAGGGGGGGCCGGCCCCCTTAGATCCAATCCGAGGGCGGCGGCGGCCAGGGGAGGAGGCTTGCCTCCCAAGCCAAGGGGGGGCCTTTAGGGTTTCCCCCCAACCCTAGGCGCCTTGGGCCCTTGGGGGGCGCACCAGCCCACCAGGGGCTGGTTCCCCCCATTTACTTAGTCCACTTGTCCCACCGAGCAAGTGGACCCACCCGGTGGACCCCCGGACACCTTCCGGTGGTCCCGGTACAATACCGGTGACCCCCGAAATCACTCCGGTGACCAAAACAGGACTTCCCATATATAAATATTTATCTCTGGACAATTCCGGAACTCCTCGTGACGTCCGGTATCTCATCCGGGACTTCGAACAACCATTTGGTAACCACGTACATTTATTCCCTATAACCCTAGCGTCATCGAACCTTAAGTGTGTAGACCCTACGGGTTCAGGAACCATGCATATGACCGAGACATCTCTCCGGCCAATAATCAACAGCGGGATCTGGATACCCATGTTGGCTCCCACATGTTCCATGATGATCTTATCGGATGAACCACGATGTCGGGGATTCAATCAATCCCGTATACGATTCCCTTTGTCTACCGGTATAGAACTTGCCCGAGATTCGATCGTCGGTATACCTATACCTTGTTCAATCTCGTTACCGGCAAGTCTCTTTACTCGTTTCGTAACACATCATCCCATGACCAACTCCTTAGTCACATAGATCTCATTACGATGATGTCTTACTGAGTGGGCCGAGAGATACCTCTCTATCATACGGAGTGACAAATCCCAGTCTCGATTCGTGCCAACCCAACAAATGCTTTCGGGGATACCGGTAGTGTACCTTTATAGCCAGCCATTTACGTTGTGACATTTGGCACACCCAAAGTACTCCTACGGCATCCGGGAGTTGCACAATCTCATGGTCTAAGGAAAGGATACTTGACATTGTAAAAGCTTTAGCATACGAACTAGACGATCTTGTGCTATGCTTAGGATTGGGTCTTGTCCATCACATCATTCTCTTAATGACGTGATCCCGTTATCAATGACATCCAATGTCCATGGTCAGGAAACCATAACCATCTATTGATCAACAAGCTAGTCAACTAGAGGCTCACTAGGGACATGTTGTGGTCTATGTATTCACACATGTATTACGATTTCCGAATAATACAATTATAGCATGAACAATAGACGATTATCATGAACAAGGAAATATAATGATAACCATTTTATTATTGCCTCTAGGGCATATTTCCAACGCACAATGCCCGAGCGCCTCTTCTTGAGGAACCCGAAGGACCTCGCGGCGCCGGCCTAGTCCGCGGCACCGCTGGCCTGGTTGGGGGTGCATTTCCTGCGGGTGCGGCGAGCTTGGGCGGCCCCCTTGGGTTCTCGCCGAGATGCTGCCCTGTGGTCACCGCGGCCCCGCACCAGGCCAAGAAGACGAAGACGACGTATGGCCAGGCAATGGCTCAAGGGCGAGATCCACGGGCATCGTTGCGCCTCATGCTGCAGACCCACCGTATTCACCAGGAAATCCTCAACTCTTCCCCTCGCCGTCCTGGGTGATGGGACCAAACGAGGCCGAGACTCCCCGCAGGCCGCCATGGGGCTTCATCGACGCTTTCATCCATGGCAGCCACCTGGTACGACCGATATCATAGGGACATGATTACACTGACCGTGGACCTCAGGAAAATCAAGCATCGACGATGACTTTGGACCTCAGGATGGCGGCCCCATTGCAGCAAGAGGCAACACACTGGTGGTTGCGTGGGGAGGCCCGGAGCCAGCCCCCCCCCCCCCC